>CM036944.2:1463350-2063350 GCA_020352615.2 Yoshiicerus persimilis | reverse complement strand
AAATTATTTTCAAATTACTTTTAAAATCCAATTTAAAAAAAAATGAACGCTTAAAATTCATTTATGTTTGATACTCTAGAGATATTCCGAACAAAACCAAAATTGGCAGGATTTAGCTTGAAAATTTATTTCAGAAACAAAAAGAAATCAGAAAGTATTTCATTTTGTGCTTTGGAATTTTACTAACAAAAAATCACAATTTAGCGTATAGTCGAAAATATTCCAAATAAACTCATCGCTAACTCTCTAATACAAAGGTAGAGCAAAAAGGCACATAGAACTGCTTTTATTGAAAGAATTTATAGCGCAGTGTAAGAAATCAAGAAATGTATGAAGGAGTGGAGAGCAAGTTCATTGTAAGATGTTCCGTGACGAAACGAAGGAACCCCAAGTCAGGTTCCGCTCTGGCTACAAATAATTCCTTCTCACCTCGTAGGGCAAACACAATACGCTAAACTGACAAAATTTAATGGACTAGCGAGCTTCTCCATTTCTTACAATATAAATACATAATAATCCTATGGGGAAATAAATATCTGTGTCTCTTTGAAGCTTGGAGGCGACACTCCAAAGTAACACTGTCTTGGGGAAATAATTGCGAAGCCAAACTCAGGTCTGTGAGTGACAATCAGAGTTGTCAAAAGTAAATCAGCTCTTCCTTATCAACCCGTGAAGTGGTAATGACCCCTTCGTTTATTCTTACTTTTCAGAGTCAAAATTCTTTTCTATGTGTACTATGGATGCATTTATTTCCATCTATGTTGCTATGATTTAACATAGAATTTGTAGGAACCTTAGAAATGTATTCTGCAGTATTTGGTTGCACGTAATTTACGGATACGACAACGGAGACCCTGTATTTTGTAAAATTTGGAGCAAACTCGATTTTATAAAACTGAATACTTCTCAGACACACTAGTATAATACATATAAAATTTGATTTCCGCTTTCTCTCGGTCCTAAACGTATTTATTTTGACGGGCTCGCCCTTTTTGGAAAGAACATGAAGTTTGCGTTTTCTTAAAATATGAAATTAAGATAAAGGAGATTTTGGGAATAGAGTTACTTACCGAGAGGAAGTTTGAATGACTCGTGGGCTCTCAAAGAGTCCAAAGCTCCGATTCCGGTGGGAAAGTTGGAAGGGAGGAGCGGTCGTGGCCCAAACCCGAAAGGAGAGAAAGGTCCGCCGTGCCCTGCCAAATAGTCTGGTTCAGTTCAGTCAGTTCAGTGCACATCAGCCCCCAGGCAAGGCAGATCACAAAAGTAAACACATATCATACCAATATCATTTCAGTACCGAAGGTCACGAAATTACAACTCGTTGCGTAAAATCTCTAATAATCCCAATTAAATTCTCAATCAAAACTCGTTTCGCAAAATCTTTAATAATCTCAACTGAAATTCTAAATCAAAAGTGGTTTCGCAGTCTCTTTGATCTCTCAACTAAAATTCTAAATCAAAATTAGTTTCGAAAAATCTCTAATAATCTCAACTGAATTCTAAATTTCCCCCGGGTTCCGCAAAATCTTTAATAATATTATCTAAATTTCTACAAGTGACTGGATGAGTGGCGGATTATCAGAATAGAAAATTAAGAGCCCGAGGTAGAATTTGAGTTGTACGGTTGGAAATGAAGAATTTGGTGGGAGAGATGTGGGTTGAGTAGAGGTAGTGGTCCGCATTGCAGGACTAATATAATGTGTGAGGAGGTTTCGGAGATAACATGACACATAACCGAAAAGAGTCGTAAGATCAGCCTTGGGGTCGTAAAATGGGAAGTGGCACTAGAATTCTGAATGAAAGGAAAGAGAAATAAAAGTTGAGTCGGGACACGGAGGCTTTTACTACTCTGGCGTCCTAAAGCCGATGTGAATGGGATACCAATCCGACCAGGACGCTCTTCAAACTCGAGCCAACACACTTCCTCGACAAATACGACTCTGACTTGACTTGACTTGACTCTTTGATTGTTCTCAGATCTCGACCCACAAGCACAATGTGACTATGACACAAGATGACGAGAACTGATCATAAACAACTCTCGCTCTATTAGGACCTAACAAAGTACCCAAACTCACAATTACACAAAGAACCAGAAAGTTACTTTAAGATCACCGTCCACAGCTGCTCTCTTTTTACCCTGCACACGGAAATACAGCGGGGAAAGCAAAAACTTAATAAACTTGGGCAACACAATCTGCCACTCAAATAATCTCATTGGATGTACATGTATCCCCAACATTTCTCTTTCAATTTATCTCCTTTTAAAACTTCTACACAGATGCTAAGGCCAAAACCAAAATATTACGAGCACTATAATTTTATTCCGAAATATTTTCTCTTATTTCCCACTTTACTTCCTTTTCTCCTAATTTACCATACAAATACGGTGCTTGGAGTATTTAACGCTGTGAATGTGATGAAACTTGCATAAGAATGGTAAGAAAGCAAAATAGTTAAAGATTCATGAAAAATATTTGTCTTACGAGTTTTTGAGCGGGGTTCCCTTGGTCCATCGACGGTGACCTTGATGGCTTTGTTGTAGGTGGTCACTTGGGGTGGACTCGTGCCCACTGTGATTGTCAATGTAAAGCTTTTCCCTACACACAACAATAGGGAGTACTGAACAATCTTTCAACATCGCTTCCAACTCATTCAGAATAGTGGTGAAACACAAACAAGAACGACCTACTTGAGTTGAAATGCCTCGCTCACTTAAGTCTTCAATATTAAAAGCCATATAAAGTAGTTTAACTCTATTTGTAGCACAATCGCAAATAATTATTTCCAGAAAGAAAGCAAAGCATAATAAACTGGACAAATTGAGACGGCAGAAAAAGTAGCAGAGACCGTACTGGAACGAGCTTAAAGATTATGCACAGAAAACGTTCCAGGAACTTTGGAAGTGTAGTATTTATACTTCTATACAAAAAATGGAAAAAATACTTACACTTACCACGACCAGATCTTCCCACGAATCTTAAATCGTTGAATTTCGCTATTTGATTCTTCATGATTGCAGTGGCGTTACGCAGCTCCCCACAAAAGTTGTCATCGTTTCCAGCACGGACTGTCACCAGCGTCCCATCCAGGATATCTCCTAATGCTATCACCTGCACAGATAACCCACCCAGTCACACCACCATTTAAAATACACAATTTCTAATGTCAATCGCCACCAATGCTTTTCCCTAATTTTCCCTCAATTTAATATACCGACTTTTCCCGATTATTTGAAATGCCATTCCAAAAAATTGCATTAAGAGGTGGTTAAACCGATTCTTGCATGCAAAACATTTTTTACTGATGGAACCCATAATAAAAGTTAAGTGAAGATTATACCCGGGAGATATATATAATTGACACATCTATGTATCCTAAGAAAATTAAAGAAAAAACAAGAAATGTGTAAATGGATACCTTGAATGCAATTGGTAAAGTTTTGTTCGAACGCCAATGGGAAGGGAGGACAGTGCATATTAAATTAGGGCTACCCGTCCGAACAAGTTCCCCGCCGGGAGCTTCGGTGATCATCTCAGTTAGCAGTCGCTCCGTCATTATCTACAGCCCAAACAAACATCCATCATTTCCCACTGTGCTCCCATTTCTTGTAAATGCGATTTTAAATGTGTTTATAATTGCTAAATTTGTCATCCCTTTTTAGTGTGTAATGCAACTGCTCTTTTACTTAGTACTTCGATTTATCGATAACAATATATAACTTATGAAAGCAAGTATTGGAATTCTATATGCTTCTCCGGTCTTTCTTGGGAATCTCTGTTTTAATTACGTTTACTTTCTCGAATACAAATAGAACATGTCTTTTCCATGAAACAAATCAAAACAAAATCGCTTTTTTTAAATGGAATGGTCGCAGTCCGTTGGCAGAACAAGGAGGGAGAGTGAAAGACAAAAAGTGAAAAACGGGTCTGTGAAAAACAACAGGTGGAATCATCGGACATTGCAATTGAATTGTTCCACAGAAAGTAATAAGCCTTTCTCCGAAAGAGTAGTTGAATCTCCTCCTTACCGTGCATCAATGAAATATGGAAAATATAGAAATTAAAAACGACCAAAGGTAAAGGCCCACTTAATAGTATGTATAGATTAAAAGTGTCACATATTTAGGGGAGAATATGGGAATATTGGTACATTTGTTATAAAATACGGACAAGAAATGTTTTTGTAACATGGATGGAGAATTGGATAAATAAGTAGGGTGAACGGGAAGAGTGCTAAAAGAGGACGAGCAGTATTAGATTTAATGAAAAAGGGCTGTGGGACTGGGGCTAGGGATTTTATGGACACTAAAGTATCTGGTGTGGAAAGTTTTCATTTCTATGTACGAGAATCTGATTTGTGCTGTTGGTAGTAAGTTGACTGTTGTACATTGTCCCCGAATTGTTCGAACATGTCAATCGTGAGCCAGCAAGTGACAATAAAAATAAGTTGGGCTGAATAAGCTTCGGAGAGTTGGGAGTCTCCCTTCCTCGCAGTCGTCTCTTTGTTTGCCTTCGCTCTCAACCTCTCTCTCCGTCTCCCCAACATAACATCTCCGTTCTCATCACTATTCCTTCATCACTCTCTACAGTGAAGGGCCCAAATCGCGCACCATAGGGAAAAACGTGAGGTACGATGTTTGATAATGTCTCAAACTGCTTCAGAGGCATTTTCAAACAATGCATTTTCCTATGGTGCGTGACTTGTACCCAAACCCAATGTAATTTTCCTATGGTGCGTGATTTAGGCCCTTCACTGTAAACAACAAGCACACAAATCTGTTTTCCTCCTTTCTCATCCTACCCAGAACCACTATTCCTACCGTAGTCTCTTTCTCACATCACTACTTACTCTTCAAGCACTTCTATTTGTAATTTACCTCAAGTGCTTACACAACACTCACAATAAGTGTTCACTCAATGAATCTTCAATATGCACAGTTCAAAGTTCAACTGGGAATAAATCATTTCTCAGCTCACAATGAGACAGTCACATCACAGCTCTTACAAATAACAGAAGAACTGTGTAAACAGTCGCTACCCTTCTTAATCTTACTCTCCTCCAGAAATTTCTCAAGTTATTCTCTACCTTTTAATTATTTTCTATTATTCACGGCCAGATAGACTTATTGCTTAAAATAGAATAGTAGAGAGTCTGTATGACTTACCGGTGGGAGGCTCATAGCAAAGAAAGTGGTGTTCCCAACCATTCTGCCCCAATACGCAAAGTTGCTGGATTCCGGAATGTTGCAATTGGATTAGGAGCTGTTGCTTTTGTCCCCACAGGTGTTGCCTTGGCTCTGATTGCCCCAGATGGTTTTCTGAGACAAGTGCTCGCTCAAAAACGACTTAGAATCCTGAAAACTCACAAACGTGTGTAAACTAGGGTCACTAAACCACTACCAATGCATTTGCAATGCATTACGTCCGTGTTGCACTGTGTCAAACGCTTTTTCAAAATCAATCACTTGGTACCGTGTACCATAAAAGTATTTACTGATGAGAGTTGGGTAATAATGTAAGTTTGGTTTCCGGTGACTCTATACTACTGAAACGTGTTTGGGGCATATTGAGATTTGCGAAAAGTGTAATAATTTTGAGTTTTAGGAATTGTAAAATGTTAACTGGGATGCGAGTGGAGTAAAAGGTGATAATGATAGTTAGTGATTGTAGGGGAGGGTTAGAGTTCTGTGAAATGAGTAATGAGTGGAGTTAGTGATGTGTTTGGTACGTGGTGGTGTGGATGTGGCTGTGTTGGTATTCGGGGTTAGTGTAATGTATGGAGTTAAGACGTCTGGTGTAGGTAGTGCGGAGAAAGAGATGTGGGTAGCTCTCTGGGTTTGGCTAGAGTTGTTTTTTCAGTTTGGGTTGTGTGAGAGGAAGAGATTTGGATGGTTTGGAGTACCGCAGTGGATTGACATAGGGGAACCGACTCGGTTGGACGCAGTAATTTTTGGTTGGCTAGATGGGGAAGAGACAGACCAAAAGAAGGCACGGCAAGAGGGATGTTTTTGGGGTGTCAAAAAAGAGTGTTGTGGGGGAAGAAAACTTTTTCCAGGCCCAGGCGACACACACAACTCATCTCTATACTCCCAGCCACACAAGGCCCACTCCACCAACTCATAACCTATACCCCTGTCAACTATCCTATATCCCTCCAAACACTCTAATAAAAAATACATACATTTCCAACACCAATATTCACATACACCATTCCCTATTCAGCGCACATTCCACCTTCGCCACTCTTTTATACATACATCCAGACCTAATATTCATAAAACGCCTCTATACAAAACTACCAACTCTATTGTCATTGCCCGCATAAGGATTAGTGCTCCATAGTCATACAACAGTTAACTCACAAATACTAAATGTTCCAAAAGTGGGGAACCATACTCAACTACTTTCTCCTTAGTACACAAATCAATAGTGCTTTTAATTGTTTTTTGGAGTAGTTTTCGTGCATGGTTTGTGAAATTTGGGAGTTTAGAATTACTCAAGTCAGAAGACAGTTCTAAAAGACATCAAAAGGTAATAATGTATGGACTATAAGGGGTGGTGCATGTATTGTGAAAATAAATTTGAAAATTAGAACTGAAAAGGAAACGAGTTTTGTTTGAATAGGATGATGTATGTGGTGGGTAGTGGGAATTGTGGATAGAAGGAAAAAGAGAGTTGTGAGATGTGGAGCTTTTGGGTCGTGGTGTATGGAGAAAGCGTTTTGAGATTGGTATAAGCATTAGTGGAAGGTAGATATGTTAAGTAGATATTAGTTTAGAGGGAGATACGGCGGTGGCTGTGGATAGATATGAGGGAACATTAGAGGAGTCGCATTGAGATGAGAGATATAGGAAGAAGTCGTTGGTGTGGGCTGGTGGGTCTCTTTGGGGGTTGGTTTCGGTGCAAGTGGTTGAATTTTGAGGAATAGGAGGCGGTTAGCCGGAGCCGAAAAGAAATGCACTAAGCAAGACGGGAGAAAGTCAAGTCGAGTGAAAAAAAGAAAGACGGAGAGGCAGGCAGGGAACGAGTCAGCAGGCGGGACCACCAAATGTCTTGTCTTCTTCCAAAACTTTTCGGTTGGAGGCTTGAGGGATTTGAGGCTTGCGCGGCCCACCAAACCCGCGAGCCTCCCAAAGTCGGAAATCTTCGCTGGCAATACTTTGGCTTCCTTCTCTCCATCCCGAGACCAACTCTTTCAGCCAACGCAATATACACGCCACACATGCTGAACACTTTTATGTGCATCGCGTTCCATCATCTCCCACACAAAACTACCCAAGACACGGACCCAACACACTCCTCACCAAAAACACTCTTCGCCAAATTAAGGAGGGGTTCACCGTTCACTCAACGCAAATTCCTCATTCCAGGAGAACTGCCTTAAGTGATGTAGTTAGGCTTTCGTTTTTGAATTCTACTGATATTAAAGCCCGATTATTGAAGCCCGACTATTAAAGCCCGACTATTAAAGCCCGATTTAAAGAAAAAGCAAGGTAAATTTAACAGTATTTGGAACTGGAGAAATATACAGGAGAAACGCATTTCCATTTTTATGTAATCTTTCTTTAGAAGATGAAAACTAAAAAAAAAACGAATCGCTTTCAGGCTCGAGAGAGAATTCCTTCTGGATTATTTGATATATTTTTAGAACACTGTACGCTCTTTCAAAGTCTTAGAATTGGAAAAATGCTATTTTACATGTAAAGTATTGGTAAATGCTGAGAAAAAATTTTCGGCAATGAAAAAGACTAAAGAATTACACACACACTTTTAAATTTTTGTCGCACAATGCAGACTCTACTTTAATGCATAACCCCACCTTAACAAACTAGCACAGACTCCAGAACCGTTCTTTCTCAGCCAAATAATCCTGTCCAACACGCATGTAACAGAGTAGCCAAAGCAAAACAAAGAAACAAATATTTAAATATTTAAATAACTGTCCCAAGTACTATTGAATGGATTCTATTCCATTTTACAGGAATTTTATTTCTTAGACTAAGGTCATAGGTAAGAAATGATCCATTTTAAAAAGAGAACTTATATTTAGCTCAAAGAAGACTCAATGAACGTTTCATTAGAAAATCTCAATGAGCTCTTGTGCTTTTCTGCGACTAGCATGCACATACAGACAGATAGACATCCTGTTTGCTTACAGTAGCGTTCGCTACTGAATAAATATCCTGGTATGATACTTTTTCGGATTGTAACTCCGTTTCGCCAATGAATTACTTCAGAATTCAATTATGTCGCCCAAAATATGTAATGAATTACAAAATTCTATTTACTCAACTAAAAATATGAAAATCTCACGTGTTTTCAAAAGTGTTTACGATTTTCTTCATCTATATTAGTGAGACTATAACTTAGATAGCATACGCTTGAATTCGCTCGAATGTATATTATGTAAATTATTATATTATGTAAATAGGCCACTCTTGTATTGATCAGTAAACAATACCCAGGAAACTCTAGGTCTTATATTCAACAATCAGCTAGCATAGTTATGTATATGACATAGAACTCATTCTCCAACGAAATGATACTTTTATTAGCGGAAAGTACACTATTATCAATATTTTATTCGTATTGTTACAAGTTTTATTTTATGTCCTCTGTACTCTTTTGTAACACCATTCTTTGTCAATTAAGCAACCAGTGATCATACTAAGTAACTGAAAATGTGGATATTAGTGTACTGTCTATTATTAACACAAATGCTAACTGAAGGATTAAAAACAGAAGATACACAGTTCTGGCTTTTGGAAAAGGATCCCATTGCCCACACCATTTGGAAACGGGGGCCCTTTTCAGAGGAGGATGATAAGAGCACCACAGAATCATCACATGAAGCTTCTAGTCGGGAAAATTCCGAACCAGGTATTCCTACAATATTCTTACACTATTTTCCTGCGAATTAATAGTAATAATTATTAGCTATAATAGTAGAGTACAAAGAATTTAACCTGCTTCAATTAATCGATAATGCTCTTTTTATAAGCATGGGAAGATACTTTAAATATGATTTCTCCGTCTGTGTGTTTCTCCATTAATGCTAACTTTGCTAACGATGAGAAATTTGTGGCTTAGGCTTATGAACATTTTAAAATATGTCTACTTTAAGAAGTATAATAATTAATTTACTTGTTCACTTTCCCTAGATGGAAACGACACCCAGACGAGACCAGTCATTGACCACACATCCCATTATTTGAATTCTGAAAGAAATATTTATGAACACGTTAATTGGGGAAATAACGATAGTAGGATTCGTGATCTTAATTTATACAATGGATTCGCCTATTTCGGAATGGGCACTTGCGAAAAGAAGGAAGTTTCTCTGAATGATATACAATTGGCCTCGAGCCCAAAAAATATCATCTACGAGTTCGCTAAGATTTTGAGGGTTCATTGCAACAAGGACAGAATGATCAACTTGATGAACTTGTTCGAATTGCAATACATTCAGCTGAAGAAAGATCACAGTTTCAATATCAACTTGGAAAATATGAAATTGTAAGATCTCATTTAAAAAAATCCAATAGTTCAATAACACACCCTAAAAATAGGTGGGGAAATGCAGTAAAAGCGGTAAAAGTTCGGTGAAAACAGTAAAATAAGGGGAAACTTTTAAAATTTAGTCAAACCACATTTCTAGAATTTTTAACTTATGCACTGAGGGAAGTTCAGTTCAGGGAATTTATCTTTGGGGAAAAGTAAAAAGAATAAACCAGATGGGGCAAAATAATTATTAAATGTGAAACTTTTTGTTTTACAGGAAGAAAGAGCAAATTTTGCGGAACAGTGACAGCGTTTACTTGGCATTCCGAATATCTGTTGCATCGCAGATTTACATTTCGATGAAGACGTTCCCCGTTGCCCCGAATACTCCTAACGGGGAACCGATGTCCGATTACGTTTTCTTTATCGTTGTGCAAATGTTGGGGATGTTAGATATCGCGATCAAGGAACTTCCGGAGCTGGTGACGAAATTCAGTCAAGAATTCGGAAATCTCTGCAACACTCTAATTGTCCACTCGGTGGACCAGGCACAAAGGGCCTTCACCTTCAAAAGGTACTCCAAACACCAGAGACAAGTAGCCCTCAACGACCTGCTAACTATCTCTGTCATCAAAGAATTATTCCTAAATAAGTCTACATGGCACCAAAAGGCAGATCTTCATGACTGGTTCATGACTTTATATCGCTCTCGAAAAGATGCACATTTAAAGGAAATTGTCGCCTTGTATTCCTGGATTGCCAAGAAGATGCCCCTTGCCCCTTAGCTAAATCCTATCTAATTAAAAATTAACCAGGCCAAAATTATTCTGTAAAACTAGCTTGAAATTTGTGGTGAAAGCTGGAGAAAGTACAGGTGAAAGCAAAAGAACCCCTTAATTTCTATTTTGTTTATTATATTTTAAAAGAAATCAGGGCCTATATAATGTCGCCTAATCCATTATAGAATTTATACATACAGTTACAATTTTTAGGGTTCTTTTAGCTTTCTCAAACTGAATTTGAAAATTTTTTATGTAACGGGTAATAAATTATTGCTAATGGTAATGATGGTGGTTAAGATGAATATGAGGACATGACTGCATAGGTGATTGTAATTACTTAAGAAATGACTGAAAAAGTAACTTTTATGTACAGGTAGAACATTCTCACATAATTTAATATTTAAAGGTCCAGCAGTACACAGTAATCTCTAAAGAAGATTCTTTGCCAGTTAATAATAATTGCTGGTTCACATCAAAATCGAAATATCTACTATTATTGTGTTTTGTTATCGTTTATAGTTAACTGTTATCTTCCGGTTTACTTATTACGCAATTGTATACCTTGTTCGGCTTAGCTATTCACATTATAAATATTCTAGAACTCCCTAACTGCGAATTGGTTGAAATAAATCTAGTTTTGCATAATACACGTTCAACTGACCGGTATTGTAATGTGTTTTGTTTGTGATTCTGTACTACGAACTTAATGAACAAAAACTGAAAACATTATTAGTAATTAATTAGTATGCCTACGTGGTACTTATGTACATAAATAATAATAATAACATTACTATGTATTGCATTCAGCATTAATAAGGAAGCTAGCACTTAACCTTATCTCTGCTGTATAGATAATCATAAATAATAACACAACTAAGCACATCTTCATATCGACTTACAACTGTGTAATAATTGTAACCTGTAATCGAGTTTCATTTTTGAACTGAATATATTAATAACATGTATTTCGTGTAATTGTCGATGTCTACAATAGCGAGGTATCTCTATATCATATTGTAAAATTTAAGTGTACTTTATAACAATAACGCAACAATGTTAACTCTGAAGGCTCACACGCCTTCTCCACATAACAGCTAAATCAATATTTCAATTTTATCCTAAACAGTAGCTTAATATGCAGCTGTCTCAAAACATGGACTTATGTGACGATTTTTTCCTCCGACACTATCGTTAACAATCTAAGGTTAGGAAAACAAATAGAAATTCCGTATCATTTACATTTCAATTTCACTTATAATTTCCGAATCAGAAAAGTAACGTGCAAAAATCAATCAAATTACTAAAATAGTAGACATAATCAACAATTGAATACTCTCGCACAATTACAATTCTTACGCTCCGGCGCTTGGCGCTTTCTAACTGTAGCCAAGAATTATTCAATTAGCAATTGTTTTTCATGTAGGCTTGATTCCCTTCAGTCTTCCTTTATAACTTTTTAGACAAACCACAGTTGATAAATTGTTACATTTTCCAATTTTGAAAGTACTGAATGTGTAATTGAAATATACGCACACATAATCTCTATCTATGTTCCTACCACGAGGCAAACAATGTAGTAGGGCAAAATCTACACAATTGAAAATAATTCATTTTTCTGAATTTAAGAGTTCGGTAGCAACTAAGTCACGCAGTATCCTATGCATTATGAATAAGTAACACAATAATTTATGGTTTCAATAAACTTAATTATTAAAAACACTACATGAGTATAACTAATCTTTCAAATTCTTACAACCAGCTACTATATCATTGACAAAAAGGATATTTGAACAATATGATAAATAAATTAGGTCAACCAAATTCCCAAAGGAATTTCGGTTGTTTCTTACAGCAGTAGTAATTACACTACTTGATCAGTATCTCGATGCAAATGTACAGGGTTATCTAAATAAATGTGAAACTTGAGTTTAGTTCCAAAAACGGTTACAAGTGCACCATTGTAACCACCCTAAAAGAGTGAATTCTGATACCAAAGCTGTAGAGAATTGCATTGCAAATTAGATTGGTAACAGAATCGTCTTTAAACATTTGAAATTGAACTCGGTTATGGAAGTTGAGGGTGCACATTTAAATATTTTAAATGGATTTGTTTGTTAAATACGCAATTGTGAATTCTTTGAGAATTCCAAACTTAATTTGGTCAAAGTTTAAAAAAACAACTATATATTTACAAGGTAGTAACATTATAACGTAGAATAAAGTTCAATGCATTTCTCTAATGGTGGTCTTATATTTATTTATTTTTAACCTGTTTTGCTTTCTTTGTGGGTACCTTCTAAAACTTAATTATAAGGGGCTGAAACGGGACTGAACGTAACGGTTTCACATTACATATCTGGATAGCTCTGTATATGTACATGTACCACAGTATTATTATTATTACACTCTATAATAAATCTAAATACACCTATACTCAAATCATATACTTACATTTCGGAAACTCGATCTATCCTTAATTAAATAATTCAGACCAGACGGCGGAGAATTATTCTTCTTTCTTACGTCCTTACACTTAATTAGGTAAATTATGTATCTATTCACACTGTGTAGATTAGATGTAGACTTTGGCTAGGCCGTCTGCTCCAGCAGATGCAATGTACGGTTTGGAAGGATGAAAAGCGACGTCATGAATGGCCTCGTCGAATTTCTTCCTATGGGCTGTCATTTCTTGCAAACATTGTTTAGATTCTACATTCCATACACGAACACTGCAATCGTGACCTGTAATAATCCAAAATAAATTAACTTAACATCGTTACAGTAAACAAAATACTTTTATCATCCCAATAATTACAAATGCATATCTTTAGAAAAAAATTTATTTAAAAAAAATTAAACCCAACCAGGGGCGCCAAAAATGTTATTCCAGCAACTTAATAATGCCATTATAATTAGGTGGAAGACTAAAAGGTACTCCATAATGGAATTGAGGTGATTAAGGCGAAATTCTTACTTCCTGATAGTAGATATAGCCCGTGTGGGTCGAGTGCCAAAGAAGTGACAGCATCCAAGTGAGCAACCATAGCATGGAGCATTTTTCCAGTGGAGTTGTCCCAAAATCGAATTTGCCTGTCTTCGTGGGCAGTGATGGTGAGTGAAAGAGTGGGATGGCAAATCACTCGGTTCACGCCCCCAATCCCTTCACTTTCGAATCGCACCAATTGCTTTTTACTTTCCAAATCGTAAATGACACACTGAGCATCGTAAGCTACCACCATGTGTGCGGGTTCGTCGCGCACAAAGTCCACTGCAGTCGGATTGCCATCCGAACCCACATCGGAAGAATACGTTTCCAGAAGAGGAGTTTTTGAAGATGGATCCCAAAGTTTAACTGTCCCGTCAGCTGAACATGAAAGTAGCTGCTGCTTCTGACTGTGCAAACTCAGACCCCACACCGCATCTTTGTGATCCGTCATTGATCGTGTCAAAATGCCCGGATCTGCAATGCAATACAATTTAACATTATATACCTATACCTGGCAAACAAACGAAGTAAGCATAAAAAGATATAAAAGGCTATTAATTAGATACCAAAAGAATCGTAAGGATCGATATTTGAATTGGGAAGCGTCCACGCTTTAATTGTTCCATCCACACTTCCTGAGTAAACTTGTTCTCCACTAGAGCTCATGACAAGACATGTAACGGCAGCGTTGTGAGACCTGAACGTATACAGAGGTTCCACATCTAAAGAAGCATTTCTGCAAAAAATCAAAACGCATTAAATTCCAAATTCCCATATTTTGCTATGAATACACCATAAACCATAAAATAGCTTTGAACATTTGTAAGCGATAAAAACTAACTTTTTAGCAGAAACCGTTTTTTGAAGGTTCCAAAGCTTTAGTGTGTGATCTTCAGAAGCAGTGACCAAAACGGGTTCAACTGGGTGAAATGCCAGGGCCCTAACGCTGTCGAAATGACTTCGTAAAGTGTACTTTGCCATCCACGTCTTACGAAAAGCTTCTTTGTCTAGAGTCACCTGGAAAATAACAAAACTTTATTAATCACGGTTCATGAATAAATAAACAAAAGAACAAAAAAATAATCCTAAGCCAGCGTTCTGGTAGTCCTATGCTGCAAGTTGTAATTAAGCGTGCATTGCAGGAATAAACAATATTTAAGAACTGTAATCATTGTAGCCGGGCTTAATTCCACATTAGTTTACACACAAAACCAAGGGCAGTACGTCCTGCTAATAATTTTTGTAGGCAAGTTGCCCAGCAGAAAATGATAATCATTTTCCTAAAGGGCCGTCGCCAAGTTCAATAACTTTTATTTTATCAGCTTTATCTGACATTTAACAAATTCCAGTCATAAGAACAATAAAATAGTCATATTTTATAAAATCAATGAGAAACAGAATAAATCTATTGAAAGATTAAAAGATATTGCTAAAAGGCGTCCGATTTTTCTATTTTGTAAATCGTAAATCTTAAGTCTGAATTACAGCAATGAGCAAAGCAATTGATGTAATTATAATATAAAACAGTATTAACTTACGTCCATATTTATATCAGCATCGTTATTGACAGTTAGCTGTGCGAGTTCACCTAGACTGACGTCATCAGCCCTTGAAGCAGAGTAACTCCACTCTCCATCTGACTTGTCTGCCGACGCTGCTTCCTCAGCTCCTAAAAAGCTGAACTCATTTAAAACCTCTTCAGTCTCCGCATCTACTTCGTCCGCCATTCCCTGTAAATCACAAAGGGGAACGTAAGGATTAAAGAACTGTGATTAAACTTATGGGCAGCTAAAACATTATTATTAATACTCCCAAAATTCTTTAACTACTAGGCCAATTAACTGTCATACTAATACTTAATGTTTTAGCATTCTTAATATTTTGTAAAAATGGATAAAAACTATTAGACATAAAACATTGTAAACATCCATTAAAATAAAAGTACACCAGTTGTCAGTCGAAACAAGGTGTCTTAAAAATTCTTTTCTTATATTAGATCAAGTGAAGCTTCTGGCTGGTAGTTACAAGTTAAATACGAAAGAAATACCCAGGTCGTTACTGTTACTGTTCTTTCTCCGAAATCAAAGTCCTGAGGATGAAGCTCTCCAAAGGAGTGCCCATTACTACACATAGAAAAAACTTACGCGCACTTTTCTCTTAGGCTGTTTTAATTCATCGTCCACGTCGTCTAAATCATCTCCCATGTCATCGTCGTCGTCAACGTCCATTCCGCCCGATAAAAAGTCAAAGTTTGCCATCACGGCAGATTCCGCTTCAAGCATCATAGCTTCCGCCAAAGACTGAAAACATACAACACGTAATGAACTTCTGTAACTACAAGAAACAGATCAGAAATAATTGTATTTAAAGAAAGTGTTCAATATTAGTTGCTTTACTTTTTTGGGCGGTGGTGCAGATCTTCTGGCTTGCTCCACAGCGGGGCGCTTTTCGCTATTTCCGTTTTCTTGTTGTGGTTGTTGTTCAGGAGCTTCAAGTCCTAAAAGCGAACGAACTCTGTTCGACCTAACATCAATAATAGTGTCCGTGTAACCGATTTCCTGCAGATATTGCCTTAGAAGTTGTCGACCCTGCCGCCAACTAACTTGTGATGTTATAGGCTCATCTGTCGCCGTGGCTGTTTGTAGCTCTGGAGGCTCCGGATCCAATTCTGGAGGTTTTCCGGTGTCTCCCGCAGGGTCAGAACCGAACTTTAGCTTATGATACTTTGCCCTGGGGAGCATAATAGAAATATACAGTTAATAATTTTCCATAAGGCAAAACAAAAGTATTTTTGTATAATATAATGTTACCTTTCTTGTTTGAGGGCATATTCAAGCATTTTAATTCTCCGTACAAGATCGTTTTTCAGATTATCCTGACCCTTCCTTTCACCCTGTAGAAAAGCGATTCTGGCAGCTAACTCGGCTCTTTCCAACTCCCAGCTGGCCCTTTCCATTTCGAACCGAGCCCACTCGTGCTGAATGAAGTGTAAGATCCCGGGAATCGAGTACCTCGGCTTGGAATCCTCTTTGTTTCCTCCAGGGCCATTTCCACTGCCACTGACGGAGCCGGGGCCACCGTCATCATTCCCCGGGTATCTCATGCCCTCCGTCGTTCTGCCGCCGTAGTCGTAGTCACCGTACCGCTCGGAATCACCAATAATTGAGGCGTTTTCACCCGACGTGGGCTTCAGTCAGGAGACAGTAAAAACACAACTTTTAAACTGAAAATAAAACAAAATCACAGTAACTATTTAATTTGGCCCCCATTCATCACTATTCTCACTCTACATTAGTAAATAATGCAATATGAACTACTCATTCTTCATTGCACTAATGATATCTATGTCTTATCTTCTAAGTATTTTATATTCTGAAAATAAGCTTTTTGCCTCCAGAATGAAAACAAAAAATCAACAATCCAGATATACAAAAGAAAATACTACTTAGGGTGAATACTATTTTGCTAGTTGTTTTATTTACAGTATTCTTCATTTTTGGCGACGATGGCTATGGTCAGGGTGGGCGATTATCATGGACAACACAAGAAATGGGAATAAAAGAATGCTCGGATTATCAAAGAAGAAACTAACAATTTCAAATGACAGCAGTAGAGGTCAAGTCTAATTAAATTAGAAATGCGAAAGGTTTTCTTTCCCTAAATTAAGTTTGAAATACTGAAAAATTCTGTAAAACCCCCCACGGGTTATCCATGACCATTTCCCAGATGATTTGACATTGCCAGTCAACAAAAATGCAAAATAATCAATTTCCAAATGCTGTACATTGTAGTATTTTCATTTTGCTCGAATGAATCACATCACAGCACTTACGAGTAATAAAATTTCTACGCTTTGGTTTGTGTCCAATGAGGTTGTTTGACTAACTAAAGTACGAGTACAGAGTTGAAGTATAAATTAAATTATCAATTATTGCCGAGTACTGTCAACTGTTGATTTCCATTTGCAGTTACCGTACCTCTTTTATTATATTTGATGTTCAATTGAATCTAATATTGGCTGAGGGTTGGATGGCTGTCTAGTGTCTAGTCAACTGTCCTTGTAGCACTAGTCTAACTAGTCAGCCACCACAGCAGTAACTAACAGTTGAGTACTAGTGTCACTGCACACTATCCCTATTAGTTATTTACTGATTGCTAAATAAATAGTTGATTATAATATGTTGTAGGTGTAGTATCCTCCTCAGCTCAGAATAAGAATTGACAATACATTTGAGCCTGAACGGAGCGAGCAAGGAGAAACGAAGAATACAGATTCGATGGGGGAACGTCTGAATATTACGTCAACCAATTTTCGATCTGCAAAATAAAAACTCCCTTCGACGCTTTTATTTTTAACATTTAAAATCAAGAAACGCAAAAATTAAAAAATAATGACATAAAATTATATAAATAATGAATATTGACTAATTTTCAAGGTCCTACTGCAAATTCCAAAGTAGTATTTCTGGCTTAGGACTCTTGTCATTATAAATACCACAATATAGGCATATTCAGGCACTTCAAACCTGAAATTCATACTACACTGGGTGCAAAATAATCTAAAGTATTATTAATGGTCCACTACGGGACCAGTAAAACTTTCCTCACAGGAGGTCGACAACGTCGATTTACAGTTGCTGGTTAATGCAATGACTATATTATACAAACAGTACAAAGTACTCGGTCGATTTTAAGGTCACCTTTGAAAATGTAAGTTAAATGACGACATTAAAAAGGTGAGAAAATCTGCATTATGACTTAACTTTGATTTATTCAATAAGCGGTCTCTTTTAATGATATTATTTATCTGTCTGCAGAACTGGCATAATTTGCTGAAATGTTTGGTGCTGGTTTTGGGAAAATCGGAACGCATTTCATTAATTAGCATAAGTATTTTATTTGAGGTATCAATTTTAAACTCTTGACACATCTTTGGCAAAACCGTGATCCGTTTGTCTTCGCCTGACTTTCCACAAAGCACGACTCGGTAAAATAAATATTCCATGTATGGTTTGCTTGCCCTCACACTCCTCTCCCCAGCATAATATGTAGCATTAGCTAGTACGGCCTTCATGGACAATCCCTTCCGTCCTACGGATGAGATGCGATCCGAACTCGAACCTGACTGAGTCATATTATTACTACAGCCCATCATTGCGCATACACAACAGTGAAAGATGAGGATGAACAGAGCCCCAGCCGTGACGGCCATCCACCGCTGCCGCCGAATTTCATCGCTTCGCTTCCTCGGCCTCAAATGCTCCGGTATCTATCTTCAGCAGCAGTCCGCACTGGCACTATATTTTATATCAACTAAATGACAAAGCTATAACTAATCAATTTGGTTAACCAGAGAAGTTAACGAAAACATTCCATAATAGGGCTACATTTTCTATAAATGTAAATAATGAAATCCTCAAGGATGGAATATGTCAGGTTTATTTTGCAGATTGATTTTCTTTGACTCTTTGACATACAAATGAATATTTTAATGTCCAGTAGCTTAAAACATCGGTTTGGTCTATATATAAGCATGATCATTGAAACCACTGAACAAAAATCAGCATTTATATGGGTCTAAGAAAAAGAGTGCACGTCCGTCACTGAATAATTGAAAAGAATGGGGAATTGAAGGTAGTCTCGAGAGGGAACTTATTTAGCGGTGACACGAAGTGCATGGAATTTTTGATAAGTATCGCAGAGAGATATCTGGAAATCAAGCGGGTAAAACGCGGATCGGTAAAATCAGTTTTAACTGCACCTCCTCTGACATATAAGTTGTATGCAGTACGACAAAGGTAAATGGCAATTGAAGAATGGTATGGAAGATCGATATTTTGTAAAGGTCCAGCAGACCTCAGAAGAGTCGTTCGCGACTGTGTCGTAAAGGTACCTAGAATACTACTTTATGCATTATTCTTATCGCACCGAGTAATCTCTCCAGCAGCACCCACCCGTGCTCTTTATACTCTCTCGCTCCGATACGACTTCACTTAAATCCACAATCCGATGCCCGGACTCCGGATGGTCCGAAGTGTGTTGTGGTGGTGCGGTGGCAGACACAATAAAATCCTCTTTCTTAGTCCTCTACCTTATCCTTCTTCTTTTCAACACCGCACACTACCACACTATATATATTAGTTTCCCTTTCTTGTACAGTGTCAGTGCTTTATTAAATCAGTTCTGAAATTCATTTCGGAAAGAAATTATTATCCTCATTCTGGATTCTGGATTGGAAGGAAGCTAGGACCGTTTCTCACCCTCAATAATATCTGTCTGGAAACTATAAACATCTATCGGGTACATAATTATTAATATCCCCGTGCCAAGTAATATAATACCCACACCACACCACAGGGAGGCATTATAAATAAAAATGCCTCCGTCGTATTAATTTCAGTATATGCGTGATATATCTTAAAATATTTGAGATTTGTTATTGGAATATTAAGTCTGTAGTTTATATCATTAGGATAAACAATAAGATAATAGTTTAATAAATAATAAAATAATACTTGCAACAATTTACCCGCTAGTAGAAATATCCAGTCAGACAATTTTTTATTTCAATTAATCTATTCATATCTATTCATTTAGATAGATCAATAACATACCGTAGAACAAGAACATGGTAAATATATATAATTATAATTATCATAATTAATATTCAAACTCAAACAGAAATGATTTATATTTACCATAGATTGTTATTGAGATCATTTCATACTTGCTTTTAGCAGATATATTTTTATAAAGATGCTGGATAAAAGTTTGTTTTATTCTGTTCTGTAGCAGAATGACTAATTTTGAACGCATATTTTTAAAAACATTACCGAAACGGAAACGTTAAGCTTTTAAGGTGGTGTATTCTCCCGGAAAATTAAACTGGTTGTTTCCGACTGCAACAATGTTGGGTGCAAGTCCAACATTTGAGATTACGTTGCATGACACTGTTAAAGTAACGCTTGTATTCCTGAGACTGCTGCCGTCATCCCAGAAATAATACTTTGGCAAAAGGTTTTCGTACTCCAATGTTGCGTTTTCTCCTCGTAGAATAATTTTATCCCAAAAGACAATCTGATTAAGTTTGTTTTCGGGGGTTTCATATTCCGCAGTCAAATACACGAATAATTGCTTCACATTCCAGTTGAATAGTGAATTCAGATCTGCATTGAGGTCAACGGTTATGAATCCCATGTCTTTCTTCGCTCGTGCCTCCCTGTAGTCTGGAAAATTTGCCACATGGGTTGTGATAGTGTTGATCGTGGCTTTCACTGAATAATCTTGAATGGGTGTGATCGAAATACACAGAAAGGTCACTCCTGCCAAAATGGACACAGTATAAACCAATAGTGCGTGACTCCTATGAAAAACGTTGTGCATCTTCACAAACAGTAATATTTCTCAAAATTTTGGTAATAAATATTTTGTGAGGACAAAATACTGAGGACAAATAGGGATAGCTTCTGTGATGTGCAGTGCATGTGCGTGTTCGGGAGATTAGTACTGAGAGATGTTGAACTTGAGAACTGCATGCGAATTACCATTTAATATTGCAAGTGTGAAAATTGGCTGTAAAAATCTGGTCACCCTGAAATAACTACTCTATGATTTTTGTACACAGAAATTTTGGCGTTTTTGTATACATTAACGCTTAAGTTGATGAAGTCGACGAATTTCTGAGTATTAATTAATATACAATAAGCAATATAATTTTGAGGTACATATTGAAAGTCATACTAACGGTTGCATTTTAAATTTTTATAGAAATACTAGAACAAAGGTTGACTGTGGACATCGTAAAGACACATCGAAGAGCGTGCCTGTAGAAAACTGGTAGAAATCGTAGTTAATTATGTTAATAACGATTTGCTATTCGGTGTTAACGTGGATTCAATCTCGCCAAAGGACGGAAATCAGTAGCTGGCTCCACGAGTGTTGTTCCAAAGAAAAAGGCTCGATCGTTTTTGTTCGAGATCGGATTTTATACGTGAGTGATGATTCAAGCTGCTTAGCTGCCGGAAGTACAGCTTCCAATTCCTTTGGAGTTAGTCGCAGTGAAAGTTCGTACAGCTTCGGAGAAAGTCCCAGTAGGAATATCAGCAGAAGTAACAGTGTCAGTGTGTCCAACAGCAACTTTTCATCCCCCAGACGAGATTACCTTTCTGAGCAACATCTCCAAAATAATGTTTGCCAGAACAGCAGTGATAATATCAGTGGACCACCCAGTACTAAAAGCTGGAGTGGAAGCACAAGGCAAATTTCAGATCTCTGCTACAACCACAATGCCGTCAGGAAAAGAAAACTTTTGTGGGAGGAAGATAGAACACGAGCACTCGTCTTGTTTCCTTATGTAAACCGAACACTTTTATATTTTTCTCCTCAATTTCATTTTTCCTGACAGATGAAGATGAATTGATGAACAGAAATATATATAACTAATTAATGGCGATCATTTTATTCTACATAAAAATAATCAGTTTTGCATACTCGAAAAACGTCATTTTTCCATAAAAATAATCATTATACCATAAATATTTTATTTTGCCATAAGAGTCATTATCAATTCCAGAAAAATCATTTTCCCAAACTTAATAAAGTAAAAATTGCTTTCTCCATATATTAGGCTGCTTTTTCCTCACAATTAAATTTTAACTTTGTATTTATAAAATTGAGGAATTATGAGGAAAATTGAATTATGTTAAGTAAGCATAATATGATTGTCAAGAATAATAAACATGAAAATTATCAGGGTAAAGGAACGTAATATGATGTGGGAAAAGAAATTTTACGTATGGGAAAGTGATTATTCTTGCATTGAGTGACGATTATGATTCTTTAGTTAAAATGACACTTTTGCGGTAAGTTGGTTATTTTTATGGAAAAATGGCAATTTTTGTTATTGAAAAACTGATTATTTTTATGGGTAGTTGGATGCAAACCCAAATACAAATCCTAATTCACTTTAATTATATGAAGATAATTAGAATAATACGTCTACTAATGTGTGCTCTAGCAAACCGTTGAGCTTCATGATTGGACAGCATTTAGAGGAACAAAGGTACAGGGGACGGGTCTCACTTCCAACGACGAAGAAGCCAACATGTTCTACATTTTGCTGGAAGCTGAACCAGGCTCTACATTTAAACATCAATACAGAAAGGTCAGTGGACGGAATACAAAAAGCAAGTTATATATCATTATTTATTCGTTCCAGATTTTAATTTGCATGGATATAATTTTATATTACACTTATTATCTGGAGAAATAAGCACTTAGACCAGACTAGTAGGTCTGTAAAGTACTTGGGAATGAGATTATCAATCCCATTTTCTCATTCCTTGAGAGTTGAGAATTGCAATGCGCTACACGTGTTTTCCGGTGTGCGGATTACAATGTTCATGATATATTATGTTGGGAGGGCCTGCATTTGTTGGTGCTGTTGTGACGAGAAAGAAAAAAATATTTTATTGCGAGTAGAGTTAGTGTTGGATCATTCCTTAAGCTCGTGTCTTACGCGATTAGAGGTTTAGCTCACGGAACAAGAACAAGTGCGTTTTGTAAATTGATTTAACATTTTATCCGAAGTTATTTTCACTTTATGGTTTTAGTTTCATCAGTTTGGTCACATAACAGCCTGGAAATGTGGAGCAGAGTTGGCGTTGATTTTATTGTCAGATACCGATCAGATCATTGAACTTATGCATATTTTTCGTTTGGGCCAAATTATTTTGGAAGGGGGCTGGCGAGTGTACCGGCTAACGAGTACGTTACGTTTTTAATTTTCATCGTTTCTTCGATTAGACTGTAGACCTTTTGTAAACAAATTGTAAGGAGATTCATCTGCGTTACAAAATCATGTGTGGTTTGTTTTGATTTTAGCAATTCATTGTGAAGGAACAGTGGGCACTCAAATTTCAAGAAGTGAAATTCTAAATACACAAACTGCGCTAACACCTGGAGATTTAAGAAGGTTGTCGACAGGTACCAAGCAAAACGCGTAAAACGTAGTGTACTTTCTAATTGATTCATTTTATAATTTGACAACAGAGAAGGTGAATTTAATATAATCTACGGGTTAATAATAATTTCACAGGGATTTACGAAAACCGAGAGTACCAAACGAGTACTCCTAAAACAAATATTTCCCATGACGCCTCAAAGCATGACATTACCACTATCAACGAAGAATCATTTGAAGAATCCGAAATAGACATCGTGAAGAAACTACCGAATTGGTACGAAAGATCCCCGAAGAAACGTTCCATCGCTACAATTCCTGCTGCTGATGTAAGAAATAATGAAAAAATGAGAATTACAATTTTGTAAAAAAAATTAGAAAACTAAAACTTTGTATATTTTGACTTTTTAGAAACCAAGTTTAGGAAGGCGTCGTGTAAGTAGTTTTTGCAGTGGAAGTTTGAGTAATCTGTCGCATCGTTCTTCAAGCCTTGCATCGTTGTTAATGTGTTCGAAGTCAATGTCAGTAGAAGAAGAAGAAGGAACGGATACTTTTACATGTGTTCAGCAGTCGGAGTTATTTCTCCCCCAAATAAAGAAGCCGTCAACGCTTGTGAAATCAGGAGGACAGTCACACGAGTCTCTGTCGTCAACGTCTACGGAAAACGCTCTTAGCCGCCTGCAAAGTCCAACGACGAACCTTGCAAAGCCGATCACTGTGTCTCCACTAAGTTTATCTCTTTCAGCCACTCCCAAGAAGGGTGGGGTTAAAATGGGAAAGAAAAGTCCTAGTCGTTTGGGGAAACCTCCGAATATTCTTGTGCTCTGTGATGGCGATCAGCGACGAGAAGAAATCGCCAATGTCTTGAAAACAATGCTGGCCAATGACCGTTACGTCATTTATGACATTCGCTGGGATCAGCTTGTTGTGGGGGGCTGGTCAGACCAAACTGCTTTGCTGGTCGTCTCAGGGAAGATTCCAGAAGAATCCCACGTTTCCCTCCTTCTCCAGTTTTTGGGAGACGGGGGAAAACTCCTGGCGTGGTGCTGCGAAACACATCCATTTGGACCAATGGGCAAACCCTCTAGCGCTACCCCTACAAAACTAACTTTAGAGAAATCAAAAAGAATTATTCAGTACGGGGCAACACAGAGAATCACACATCCTCTCTTTGTCTCCAATTCCACGTGGGGAGTCGCTCCCGAGTCAAAAGACAACCACCCTCCAGCAGATTTTCAAAGAATATTAGAATCAAACGATTCTGAAGGTTATTCCAGACCCTTGGCTGTTTCTGTCTTTGGGAAAGTCAAAGGAACTAATGAAACTGCCATTATTCAGTTGGACGGAGGAGCTTTAGGGGGTAAAGCTATTCTTTCACAGGTAATATCAATTCAGTCTCTAGCAAAGAAAAAGCTAAAACAATTTTTATATATTTTAAAATTGCAAGGCCAATAAATTTTGTAGTACTTAGTAAAAATGGTCTTTATTACAGGTGCACTTCCAGAGTTCCATGGATGACGAAAGTTGTTTGGCTCTTTTATCAGTCATTCTCAGTCAAAATTTAGGAATCGATTGCACTCAAATAAAGACTCCCGAATATTCTTTAGGTTATCTTTTAGGGGATCATAAGGTAATATTTCACATGAGTAAATTACACTTTAGTAAAGAGTAATGAAAAAATACATATTTTAGTTTTGTTTTTTTGCAGAAAATTATGGACTTTTTATCAATCACTCCTTCTACAGTGCAACAATCCGAATTGACTGTAGAATTTATTCCCCGTGGAGAAAAGGGATCCTTGCCAAGTCATTTAAGACTCCCCGTCAAGTATTTCGAGTGCCCGCCAAACTTTTCTACTCTGGATTATTTTGACGTAATTTCAAATTTATAGTAGAATTGCAATTTTCATGAAATATGACCCTGTTGTGTATCAAAGCATTAATGTTAGATTCTATAATTCTATTTTGCCGTGAAATAAAATCATTTGACCTTGCTTAGAATATCACCTCTAAGGATTTGGGTCGCCTTGTGATTTACGCTGATGTAATTACTACCGTCTTAAACGTCCTAAATGGACATCCTCTGCAACATGGTTTAGTTGTTATTGCCAAGAGACAAACTGCAGGAAAAGGTACGTTTTCACCTGTAAAAAATAAAATGTAAAACGTTCCAGCTCTTTAATTTCATAATACAAGTTGCACTTTACATATGGATTTTAAATTGAAAACTTGTTACTGTACACAGGGAGAGGTAAGAATGTTTGGCTGAGTCCTGAAGGTTGCGCTTGCTTTGCAGTTCAATTAATTGTAAACCTTGATTCTCAAATGGGAAGAAGATTAAGTCTCCTGCAGCATATTGGAGCACTAGCCGTTATTTTATCAGTACCAAATCACAAGGTAAATTTGGAAAGCATGAATAAATCTACTTTTACGTCCAGGTGTACTTAATTTAATGTATTTTTCCCAGGAAATGAATCTGCGTGTCAAATGGCCTAATGATATTTATCTTGACGATCAAAAAGTGGGTGGGATTCGTGTGGACACTCGAGTGGAAGGGAAGAACGCAGTTGTAAATCTGGGAATCGGAGTGAATGTTTCCAACGATTATCCAACTGCTTGTTTGAACTCCCACTTACATCCAGAGTCAAATAGTAAAGGAAATGTTAAGAAAGAGAAGCCGCTAAGTGTGGAGAAAGTTATTGCGACCACGCTTTCAGAATTGGAGAAATTACTAAAGTCTATAGAAACTGAACCAATTGATAAATTTTTAAATTTATACGCTGAGAACTGGATCCATGACATGGAAGACGGGGGAACAGTGAACGTCGAAGTGTCTGAAGGGTGTTTCACCGAGTGTAGTGTTTTGGGAATAGACGAATTCGGGTTTTTAAGAGTAACTGAAGTAGAGTCTGGGCATGTGTTCTCTGTGCGACCTGACGGAAACTCTTTTGATATTGCCAATAGGCTTATAGCAATCAAGGACTGAAAAGGGTCATTAAAAGCTGTTATTATAGTTGCACAACTAATTCATTGTAATTCACGACAGTGTAAACACAAATGTCCTAAGTTTCAGTACTGGTTATGGTGATAGTGCTTGTACAAACTTGCAAAGGCTGATTTCCTACTTCCAGGTTTTAGGCAAATAGGGCTTTCACTGTTTAAATATCACGACACGACAAACATAGTAGTTTTACACCTTAGTGTTTTCAAATTCTATTTAGACATCTTTATTTACTTTAAATATCATCTAAAATGCAGAAATGAGGTTTTTACAGCTTTAACCATTTCAAGTAATTAATAAACCATTTAAAGGAATTAAGGAATGTGGTAGGAGTAGGAGTGGCATTAATACATGAACTTATTTGTAATTTAAAGATTATAATTTTTTATCCCCAGTGCTCTCTCTCTTTCTATGATGAAATACTCATTGTAAGCATTACATATTTTATTTTGCAATTAAAATGTAGCTTTATACTTGTTACATTAAATATAGACACATTCCAAATCCGATTTTTGGCAAAATCAAAATCAGGAAATCTATTCCATCAGAATCAGCCTCAGGAAGGATATTTTATGTGGAGGCAGTCGAAATATATCCAGTAGTTGCGCAGTAGTAAAAATTTATATAAAATAAAAAAACTAAAGTACTAAAATGCAGCTGACAGCAAAAATTGCTAATAAGTAATTATAATGAGGCAATTCACGTTCTTCGCAATCTTTGCATAGCATAATATGAAACCTCGTATGCGAAGAGGGACGGCCATTTTAAGTGTAAAATTCGTTGCGAAGTACTTGCGAAGTAAGACCATGCTTCGAGGCAGGTTTTAAACCGCAAACTTCGCTTGCTTGTGTATTTGCCTTTCGCGCTCAAGTGAAAACGCAGTTTGTAGGGTTACGCCATAGCCAAAGCACCCGGTCTCTAATTTTTATTTTGCTATGCTAATCTACCACACTTGGTGCGTTCACGCTTGTGCTTCGCATACGAGGTTTCATATTATGCTATGCGAAGATTGCGAAGAACGTGAGTTGCCTCAATGTATAGTCCAGAAATAATATATAATGTGCGTGCGAACAAGCGCAGTTATTTCATATACCTTAAATGGAACGATATAAAATATTTGGTAATTGCTAACGCTGCTGTTATGATGATTATACTGATTTAGCAAGCCATATTTAATTCAAGGGTTGGTGTGTGCAATGTGAAACTAAACATCTCGAAATATTTAGGGTGGGTATCCGATGAAACATATATAGGGTGGGTACTAAATATTTCGGGGTAAGGTTACGGGACTTGTACTTAAAGTTATTTCTATCAACACACCAAACCAAACATTAAGAGATCATCATGAAATATGAATGGTGCCAGTATTTAAGGGTGGCCTACTGGGTAGTATGCTGAGAGATTTGCTTCGGGGTGATAATTGTTGGCGAAGCAAAGTAGAGTATTATTCATTGTCATTATTGGAGCCTGTTTGGAAAGAGGAAACAGTGTTTAGTGGTGATATTCGCTGTTAACTGCTGTTCACGACAAATAAAGTCAATTGGTAGATGAAAATATTATTAATAAAGAACTGATTATTGTAAACCGTTTTTCATGAATATCTTAACCATAGGCCTTGGAGCATAATATATCCTGAAAAATCAGATGATCCTGAATTTATCAAGAATTTAGGTTTTGATCCTGGATTTTTAAATTCGTCGAAAACTTCACAAAATTGCATGAATATGAAATAGCTATTTTGAAAGCTCCTCAGCTAGTATTTTCAAAGGTATTTTACTCGCGATATCTATTATGAATAATTTACATTTAGCGCTTCCCATGAAACACATTTGTATTTTCAAAATGCAAAATAATTTTAGTGTTTTGAGCAAATTTGTGCACCTTTTACTACTATTAAAAAAGAATTATTATACAAAAAGAAGTTAACGCTTACCCCAAATTCGAAGATATGTCACTTTTACTACTATTTTATGTTGAAAACAAAAAAAATCTTGGTTAATGCAATTTTATGCTCAGAATGCAAAAGAATTTACCAAATGAAATGAAATTCGTTAGCTTTTTTTCACTTATTTTGTTTACAAGTTAAAAATACATATCCTAGTTTTTATTCTCGCAATTTTCTGCCCTTTTTGTATTTTAAGGTTTTTGTCTCCATTATCCTGATTTTTGACCTTAAAATTCCGGTAACGTTTATCTTAACAAGGAAGTATCTTTGTACGAAATTCGGCGGCGGCGGCTGATGACCGTCTCTGGTGGGGACAGGAGACTTTTACAACATAGTTATTTCTTGTTTTTAGGACGTTATACCATAAACCATATTATGCATTCTTCGTATTGTGTAAGGTGACCATAATGCCAATATTAATTGATTTATGTATTTTTATTTTTTACCACTAACCACTATACAATTCATACCATACGAAGATTTTTTGGCTTATAAAAAGGTTTGTTTTTGCGATAGTAAGGTATAGGTATAGTGCTGACGCCAAGTGGTGATATAGAAAGCATTTTCCAATTCGTTGGGCATTTCTCAATGATAAGATATGGGTTTACGTTCACAGGCAAAGCCAAGTATCTAAGAGGTGACGACCAATGCCGGTTGTTTTTATCAGTGCGATTAGATTTCTAGAGCCCCAGATTTTTCTTTGCATCACCTCACGTAGCCACAGTGTGGATGGCTACAGACCAAAATGCTCGATATTATCGAAATTACGAAAACCATTTCAAGCGATGCCGGACCATGTAAAAACACCGTAGCACATATAATTTCTAGGTGGGAAATTTTTGTGGGGGTGTTACCCCCCTCTGGGGCTAACTTCGGCCCCTTTGGTGGGAATTGCTTGAAACTCAAACTGAACATGTCTTTTAGGTTAGAGAGCTTACTTTGTAAATTTCATCTCGATATTGCAAATACTTTCCGAGATATGGTATTTTGAAATCAGTTTTTCTTCGTTTTCTGACCCTCTTTTTCACTTCATAATTTCCAAAATGCTGCCGTTTTTGCCTCTGTGACAATTTTAAATTGTTGTCGGCATATAGCTACGTGAGGTCATTCAATGCCTAAGTGGGGCACCCCCTAATTAAGAAGTTATACTATGTCAAAGTCAATGTAGTAACGGGTCTCATTTATTAGCCGAAGACCCAACAAAATTATGGCCGAAGACCACAGTTCCCCGACAAAGGGTTTAGAAACCCTTTGCAATCTCGCAGTGAACTATAGACTGATGCCCGGGAAGAGCCTCAGAGCTATAAATAAACCCCGGTGCAGATAATGTCTTTTGTGAGTGGGCAGCTATGAGGGGGGAGTACAGTTTTTTGGGTATATTGGTTCGTGAAAGTTTTTATTGTGTCGTAGCGAACAATTACCTTCGTCTTCGCAGAAATTGGGCGACCAGTTTCCGAGGAACTTTGGTCTTCGGTCATAATTTTGTTGGGTCTTCGGCTAATAAATGAGACCCGTTACTACATTGACTTTGACATAGTATAACTTCTTAATTAGGGGGTGCCCCACTTAGGCATTGAATGACCTCACGTAGCTATATGCCGACAACAATTTAAAATTGTCACAGAGGCAAAAACGGCAGCGGTTTGGAAATTATGAAGTGAAAAAGAGGGTCAGAAAACGAAGAAAAACTGATTTCAAAATACCATATCTCGGAAAGTATTTGCAATATCGAGATGAAATTTACAAAGTAAGCTCTCTAACCTAAAAGACATGTTCAGTTTGAGTTTCAAGCAATTCCCACCAAAGGGGGCGAAGTTAGCCCCAGAGGGGGGTAACACCCCCACAAAAATTTCCCACCTAGAAATTATATGTGCTACGGTGTTTTTACATGGTCCGGCATCGCTTGAAATGGTTTTCGTAATTTCAATAATATCGAGCATTTTGGTCTGTAGCCATCCACACTGTGGTAGCGCGGACGGAATTTTTGGTAATATTTTTTGCATTAGGCAATATTTTAATGGATTTAAGTTGTATTGCAAGTTGTACCGTTTTAGAATACACTGGAATACACCATGTCTTTGAAATAACCGACATTTGCGTTCCCTATCAGGACTTTTTTCAGGATACTTCGAAAATGTAGAATGAAAGCTCTGAAAAGTAGAATAAGTATAAACTATTGGCTGAACCGGGCTGGTAATTAATGAACACCACTTTATTCCCTGTATTTCCATACATTTATTGTGTACCCCATTTATATGTCAGCTTGGGATATTAGAAAACCAACATGGTGTATTAAATGAGTATTAAAATGGGAATATATGAAGATTGATTTGGTCTTGAAAAGGTGTAAGCTTCGCCTATGTAAGCAGACCCACCTATGTGGCACTGGCCTGCTTTGCTAGCTGCTGCTCGCAACTTGGTGTGGTAGTTTGGCATTGCGTAATCGTATTGCGTTGCGTTTGCGTCTACTTTTGACTTTTGTTTATAAAGTCACATATTCGATTAAAAAATAACTTTTAAAGTAATAATAGTGCTGTAGTTCATTCTGTGCCGTTAGTTTAGTCATAGATTAACAATTCCTTAATCGTCAGTTTATCTTTCGGCGATTTTAAAAATTCTTTATCAAGCGGGTTTATTTGGGTTTCGGTCTTCGTAGTCAGCAGCCAAAGCAGCAATAGATCGATAGAATACCGAAAACTTGCCTTCAAGTTCTATTATAACATGCAACTCTGAAATTTTGAATTTGCTAGCTAGTGCCGGCCGATTGTGCCGATGCCGATAGTCAAACGGAAGTAAGCACCATCATCTTTTCTAAATATTGATTGATTTGTGGTATTCACTTTATAATTTGGTTTTGAATCGCAGCAGCCCACGTACTAAAAAGAAAGGAGCCTTAAATCGGTTCTCGCCATCGGAGTATTTCCGGTCGCCGCATCAAATTTTGCTGGTTTGAAGAATCTAAACTTTCTTGGCGACAACGCCGTCACTATACAAGGAAAAGTTCAAGAGAAATATTCATCATTGCTCTGTGAAGCAGCATAGATGAGCGACAATCCTCCGTCCATCTCAAGCACAGCATTTGCTGACGCGCTCGCAAGAGCTAGACAGGTACACCAAACAGTCACTAATTAATGTAATTAATCCTTTTCTGTTGTCAACTTTTGTCAATATCCTTATTTTACAAATTGTTTTATTTTGTAGCTCGCAGCCAAGTTAGGTTCGGCATCTAGCGGAGCATCGTCGGCAGTATCACCTCCTGGAGGAGGCTCAGCAGGTGTTAAGCGAAGTGCTGATGATTTTCAGTCAGGTAGTCCTGGTAAGTATTCTCATTTTTTCAATCTAGACTTTAACATTAGATATTTATACTTACTTCTCAGTAAAGACCATAAAATGATTTGATCCCCTATTTGAGGAAAATGGTTTTCTTTGATGGAATTTAACTTTCCTTAATGTCAATTGAATAATTCTGCTGACAGATGTTAATTTCCAAAATTGATTGGGAGGATTCGCTAACACCATTTCTTAGACCATAAATGGAGTTTGATAGTAGACCTCCCAACACTTACCGTTTGAGGAATACCGAATACCTCGATGTTGCTTTTGCATTTTATTGTGCTTTTGTTTTCAAAGATGGTAAAATATGAATATTTATTTTCAGAACCTGAAGCAAAAAGAATGGCATCATTAAGCGATCCTTTTGGAGCTCAATTAGCAGCTATGAGGAGTAGCAGTGCTGGAACGACGGGAACCTCTAATTTTGCATTTCCCATGGGAATGGGGATCAGTGGAAGCGGGAAAGCCTGTACAGAAGAAGTCCACATACCTGACGGGCTTGTCGGCTTAAGTAAGAGCAAGTGCTAATTACTTCAATTGAATTCTACTTATTTGGCTTTGCATGATTTAGTAGTTCCTTGTTTCCACTTTTCCATTGTTATAGTCTTATTTCAGTTCTCTTCAGTTTTGCCTTTTCTAGGTATGTCTTCAAAAAACTATTCAAAATTATTCCTGTATAACTCGTGAACTTTCATTACGCTTGTTTTATTTATTTATTTATAGTTTTGAATGAATTATTGTTCTGTTGAAGTATTTCCAATTAAGTTGTGGTCAAGGTTAACTTTCAATGTAACAAGTTTGCTTTTCTAATTTAACCAGCGCATAAACCTAATCTTTAATCTGTAGTTTGTCATAATAATAAATCCATTCATTCAGAGAGAGTATTGTAATTGACTCCTGTGAGAGTCAGGTCAGAATAACTAACGAGGTTAGGAATGGACAGCATATGTGCCAGGTATATCCTTGTATTAAATTCCGTAACGTGCCGTTTTAGTAATTGGACGTGGGGGAGAGCAAGTTTCCCGAATACAGGCTGAGACTGGTTGCAAAGTACAAGTAGCTCCCGATAACGGAACTGGCAAAGATCGTTCCTGCTATTTACAAGGAACAAAAGAATCAATTGAGTAATAATTACATTAATTAGCAATTTCAAAATTTAAAATGAATATAGGTCACTAATATTGTTTTGAATGGAATACGTAATGTAGACGAGCAAAAGACTTGATTATGGAAATAGTGAGTTCAAAAAGTCACGAATTGGGGAGAGCCGGCGGTGTTCCCAGTGTTGGAGCAGGAGGCGCCCCTGGAATTGTAGCCAAAGGGGGTGGCACAACTTCCGTGAGTCTTTTTTAATGTACATGGTATAAATGTTTTTTTGTTTTTGTGACAGTATGATAAAAATGTGGCATTTTTAGATTGAAATGACAATTCCCGGAGCAAAAGTTGGTCTGATAATTGGGAAAGGAGGAGAAACGATTCGCTCCCTCCAAGACAAGTCAGGGACCAAAATGTACATTTTGCAAGACAACATGTTCGAAGAGTGCGACAAACCTTTACGAATCGTGGGTGAACCGGATTTGGTAGAGCATGCAAGGCAGCTTGTGTTTGACCTGATCACCGAAACCCCTCCCAAACCAGATTTTTTTAAACCAAAGAGTGAATACGGAGGCCCTGGAGGTCCTGGTCTTGGGAGTGGCGGGGGAAGCGGTGGTGGAGGTGGCGGGGGAGGATTCGGCGGACCTGGAATGGAAACGATGAAATTCCCAGTGCCAAAAATTTCAGTAGGACTGATCATTGGGAAAGGGGGAGAAATGATTAAACGAATTCAGATGGAGACTGGTGCGAAAGTTCAGTTCGACCCGATAAATTCCAATTTGGGAGACATGGACGAACAGCTGGCCATCATCACTGGTAAACCCGACCAAATCAGACAAGCGCAGTTGCGGATCGAAGACCTGGTGGAAACAGCGCTTCACGGAGGGAAACCTGGAGAGGGGGGTCCACCTGGGGGAGGAGGTGGTGGAGGCGGTGGTGGCGGACCTGGCAGAGGAGGTCCCATGGGAAGACATAACGACAGGCATGAAAACAACTGGGGTGACAGAGGACCCGGACAGGGTGGCCACCACCAGGGGAAAGTTCCTAGGGATTTCGAGGAAGAACGAATGCCCGTTCCAGTGGGGCGTGTGGGGATGGTCATTGGAAAGGGAGGGGAAACAATTCGCTCCATCAATCAGCAGTCTGGAGCTCATTGTGAAATCGACCGGAACGGTCCTTCTGACGGACCTGAAAGAATATTCCTCATTCGGGGCAATCGTCAACAAATAGAACACGCAAAAGATCTTATCATGGAAAAGGTCAATACGCTTCCACCCAAGGTTATTTCTAATTGGGGATATACCTTTCATTTATATTCTTTTTCTTTACATACAAATAAGTCAAAAACTAAACTTGTATATATACTTGTAAATCTAGCAAGGACAAAGAGATCGTGGACCTGGTGGGGGACATCACCACGGGGGAGATCCATATGGGGGTGGAGGTGGTGGTGGTGGTTGGGGTCAGCACTATGGAGGACAGCCTCAGCAACAGTGGGGTCAACAAGGTCAAGGACAAGATCCTTCTAAGATGGGAGACGCCAGTGCTCAATGGGCAGCTTATTATGCACAGTACTACGGACAGGCCCAACAAACCCCCCAACAAAATCAACAAGGTTAGATGTCATCACTTTGTCACTATAACCCTATGTCCAGATGATTGTTTAACAATTACAATTTATTATATAGGTGGTGGGGGACAGCAGGCTGACTACACGCAACAGTGGATAGAGTACTTAAGGGCCCAAGGGCAGCATCAGCAGGCTGACATGTTGGAGCAACAAATGAAGGCAAGCAAAGGAGGAGGAGAATCCAATCCGGCTCCTCCTGGTTCCAATGCTCCTGCCCCGCCTGGAACGAATCCACCGGCACCTGGAACCGGTGGAGCTAGTAATGGCAACCCAGGGGCTGCAGGTCAAAATGGACAAAGTGTGGACTACAGTCAACAATGGGCTGATCACTATAGGTCCCTTGGTAAAATACAGGAGGCTGAAGCTATCGAGGCCTATATCAAATCTCAAAAGGTAACTTTTCACTATTTTATGCACATTTAGCAGCATAACTGCATAATCTTATTAATATTTTGTTTTGTGTTGCAGCAGAGTGGAGGAGGACAACCTCCAGCACCTGGGGCAGGAGCTCAACCAGGCGGAGCACCAGGAGGTCAGCAAGGCGGGTATCCTGGTGGTGGTGGGTACCCTGGAGCAGGATACTATAATTACAACTACAATTACCCAGGCTACGGGTACCCAGGTGGTGGAAATCCTGGACAGGGAGGCATGCCTGGAGGTCCGAATCCAAACAACAATGGAACAGCACCCCCTGGAACGGCACCCCCGCCTCCGGGTGAAAGTGACAAGTGAGGAACGACCGCAGAACTGGACTCTTCCTTCCCCCGCCCGGTTCTCAACCACCCCCACTGTTAAAGACTAGGAATTCAGCGATTCTCGGGTAAGTTTGCATTCAGTGTTTCGTAGGAGAAAAGATATTCATAGCGAACCCCATTGAGAAAAGCATTCTCGAGTATTTCATTGTATTCACTTTCCTCCGTCGATTGATACTGCTAGATTATTATGATTTGGAAGGATATTAATATAATAGGGATTCGACATATTATATTCGAAGGCTATTCGAAGGTGACAGATATTATCTACTCTTCACCATATATAAATAAAAGCACATGCTTATGATAGAGATATTTAATATACACATATATGTAGGTGCCAATGTTTTGAATTGATATTAATGGAAATTATTGATGAAATGTATGATGATGTGTATTTGTGTATATGGAATGCCGTGTCTTGTCAATGTCAATTAACCTATGCGTATTAGGGGTGTGGTGTGACCTTGTAAGCTAGAAATGCTTACTGCTAGGCGCCCAGGACGCGTTTCTGTCCCACTGGATCGAAATTCGGGAGCTATTGGCTAGAGGGGTGGATTTCTTCCATGTTCTCACAAGTTCTATCTTTCGTCATTAATATCCATGCGTAGCTCGGAGTCTTTCTTTCAATGTTTATTACGACTCACCTTATGCAATGCAATTATTAACTATACATTACCATTCTACAATATTTATCGTTGTTTCACCTGTGATTATATTTCCTATTACCTCATCAGTCGCTCTTTCACTATTTATTACCTGCAATGATATTTTTATTATATGCAATGATATTTTTATTACGTGCAATGATATTTTTATTATATGCAATGATATTTTTATTACGTGCAATGATATTTTTATTATATGCAATGATATTTTTATTACCTGCAATGATATTTTTATTACCTGCAATGATATTTTTATTACGTGCAATGATATTTTTATACGCAATGATATTTTATTATATACAATGATATTCTGATTATATGCAATGATATATGTACATTATATGATTGAGTATTTAATGGAAATGATGTAATTTCAGTGTCTTATTACTGTAGCGTTGAGCCTTGCGAGACGAACGATCGCTATATACGTATAGCAATACTATATAAGTTAATGATGATATATAATTTAGGAAGTATTTTGATATTTGCCACTCGTTTTGAATTTGATTTGAGTAATTAATGGGAATGTAATGAATTATTATGAATTGGATGGATGGATATTTGTGCTGGACTTTTATAAGCAGGTTTGGTCATTGGACCATCACTCACTCACTGACAAAGTTCGGTTCTCTCAATCAGAGAATGAAACACAAAGCAAACGCATGAGATTCGCGATTTCCAGACTTGACATGACATGACAGACAATCGAAGGCGTTATAATCCAAACGAATCCAGGTTTCTATTAGTACGTACTTCTCATTTATGATTTCATTATGATGATCAATTGCTGTGATTAATGCTGTGCGTGGCCATTATGATTTATTCTTACATACATTATGCAATGATGATTATATTTCATTCATATAGGTGTTCTAATATGATTTCATTCTATGATGATATTGTGTCCAACATTATATTCCATAATATTTATTATAGCCATTCTATATTTTGATCTCCAGAAACTCCAGACAGTTTATTTAGGTTCCCGTTCGTTGTCCCTCCCCAACTTACGTTGCTAAAATGCGCTTCTACTGACTTTCCTCGGTATTATCACTGTCAGTATGATATTTATTCATATATAACTAACGCGTATTATAAACCATATATACCTACTTGTGTGTTCAATAGCTATATGATAATGTGGTGTGTCTATATATTACTATCATTGAGAATTGTGATGTGAAAAATGAAAATACGCTAATGAATATGCATCCATTGATAAATAATTGAGATTCTATACACAACTGATGTACAATTATGTTTAATTATCTAGGGGATATCAATCTAACCTCGGTGTACATAAATATATGAGAGTAGACGATTGTCAGTTCAGTTGTTGACTGGGGGTCCGTGGTCAGGTCCACGACCCCACCCATTCACAGGCCTATCGACTGAAGGAAATATTTTTTGTGTTTTGCTATATTACAGGTCACCATAAGGAAATCACTCAAATCGTAATGAATTCTATGACATGATGATGATGATGATGGTCTTGGATGTTTATTCACTCAAACCAAAACAAAATTTCAAACAAACAAACATACGAGACTTCTCTAGGCTATTCTAATCTAGTATTCCTATTCGTATGCTAATTACCTCACCTTAGGCCCACCTCTGTATAACTTCACCTTGCAAAACACAGAAATTAACCGAGAAATAGGAATATCCGAAATTCTTTCCAGTTTTCATGTTTTGCAAGGTTTCTAATAGCAGTTGGTTCAAACATCTAATTTGGTCATCCTAAAGTTGCCTTTCAGTTCGATTCAGATTCTCTTAGTAATTAAAGGGACTCTCCACACTTGATGAGGATCTAAGAATTCACTGACGATATGTACAATAAGGGAGGACAGAAAGTAGTTAGGTAGCAAATAATGTTCTAAACGTAATCATAAGTACAGATACAACAGTTTATCACAACTTTGATCTTGGAAACCGTAATTAAACGTACTTTAAAGACATTTGAGATTGTATTTCATAGTTTTTGATGCGGTTTCTGAAATCAAAGTTATCTTTTCTTAGAACTGCAAATTACAAGATTGAAGCGATTCTTCGAACTGCTCTTTTTGGCATTTAGGTAGTAAGAATCGTAAGAAATAAAGAATTCAGTTTAGTAAGTAAGAAATGCTTTCTAATAATAGTTCTAGTTAGCATTGTTAATTTACTCATTTATTAGTACTTTTAGTATTACTTACTATATAACTATGCTTACTAGAAAGATATTATATCCATAATTATTATATTATAGTTACTAAAAATCCGTTATTTACATAGCTGTGTTGTACCTTTATGCTGTAATCGTACTGCACGATTACAGAACAACGAGATTTAGGTGTCTCTTAATTATAGGTAAATGGAAAAGACTTAAGGTGTTAATTATACAATAATCATAACTATAATATAGGTTTGCTTTAACTTTAAATGTCCTAATAATTAATAATATATGAATATCCTATGGAAGTATGAAAGCGAAATGTTTTAGCTCATTTGATATTTTAGTATAGCTTTGAAAATTACGCGAAATGCCTCACTTTTCATTTTATACGTTCTAATTTATGTAGGTTTCTAGTGATTAGTGAATGAATGTTCTTATAATATTGTTTTGCTGCATTCAACACTCAAAATATGTCCACGGATCCCTTTGTATGAATTTGAGTGTGATTGCTGTTGTTTGTGAGTTGCTAAATTGAAGTGTGATAGTGGGATCGTAAATTAGATTTTGATTAGACTGAATATTCCAATTTTAAATATCAATGTAGTTTGTATTTAGGTTGTAATCATACTTAGAGATTAATTAGTGTTTAGCACATCACAAATATCCTTTCCTTTGCTCCTCCCATTTGTTTGTACATCACATGGGGTATTCACGTCATTCTCAAAGTGATCATTTGGGGAAATCTCATAGAAATCTTTAGTAAAGGTGCAGTAGAAATTAATTGCACCCTTCGGCCATTAATATTTAAATCTGCTAAGTAGTATTTGCATTTTGCATGCTTTGTAGTTTAGCTGTGGTCAAAAACGGAGATCCGGAAGCCTTTATATGAATATCAAAGTCAGTAGGTAGAAAAGTGTGAGCTTAATGATGATAAATGCGCAGCATATTAGATTAGTAAGTAATTTTTCGAAATCTGATGTCATAATTAGTATTTGTATTGTAGAAATACTTTCCTAATTGTTTGTATTAATGAAATGAACCTTATTATCCCTCAGGCATTCCTTCAAACCTCATATCCTTAATAGATTCTAGATATCGTAATTCGTAACGCAGCTTGTACTGTATTCTGTATTGCATATTATTTACAAATTGAGTTTACACGTAATTACTACGTCGATATTAATTGATCGGGCACTATTATTGATACACTTATCTAAACGGTTAGTACTTAGGTTTGTTTTCTATACAATGTGATGCATTATTGGTGAATGGTAATGAAAAGAGCAGAATGTTATGCTTGTTTGTGTTTTGTTGTCTGATGTTTGTCTTGGGAAGAAAATGGTGAAGAGCGTTTGTCAGCTTGCCTGGGCGAATATTTCGACGGGTTGGAATCAGGCAGTTGGCGTTATCCAGGGATCACTGAGATTTACACAAATCACTGGCTCGTAAGTTGTTTTTTGTATTGAATACACCGACAATGAAATAAACGTTGCTTTTTAAATTAGGGGTACTCAGTTCACTTATTGCCCAATGCTAAATTTGATTTTATAATGTAAGAGATGTTGTGAGTGAGGTTCAGTCTGTTTGATGTCACTGAATTTTCGGTTTGATTGTGTATAGATATGGCTTGAATAGTTGTTCATTAAAGTAGTTATAATTAATGTGAAATATTGTATTTTAATTGAGTTTAAATAGTAGGTGTAGAAAGAAGCGTGAGCTCGTCACAGTCTCAGCAGATGTACCAATAAATATTCCTTTGTTTTCAGCCTCTAGCAATTGAATTACATGACATACGGACACAACGCTCTTTCACGCTCTAGCCAGTCTAATCTATTTGTACATACAGTAAGTATTCAATTCATCACTGTTAATATCAGCTCCGTTCAATGTAATAACATTTGCTATCAGTAATAAAGTATCATTCAGTAATCTGTAATATCATCTTTCTCATCATTTCCGCATTTCTATTCATACCATACAACATTTTCATCATGTAGTTTATTATTGACTTAGAATTTAAATATTATTTTAACTATAACGTTTTCTCCTATACGGCCCTATCACGTATAACATGTAGCAATTTTCTTCTACTGCATTTATATAATTTATTCTTGTCTAAAAATTACAAACCTCCCTCTGGCTGGGGTAATAAATATTATATGGTAACACTTTATATTTTTATACTACGTACTTTTATACTATAGAACACGTAGTTTCGGAGGCATCGAAATCCAAGAAAGTACCATCGTCCTTCTCATCTAAGGAAACTTTGCCATTTTTCAGTTCATCAGCTTTTAGTTTGAGAAAAGATGATTCATATTCCTTATTTATTTTCTCTGGTAGCTTAGAATTCCAATCGGAAGGAGGCTCTAAGCGGGATTCCCAAACGTCGTTTCCATAATGAGCCTTCAAACGATCCTTTGCACGTTGCCGTTCGCTATCTATTAATTTTTTCTAAAACAGATAATAAAAATATAATATTTTGTTAACTTTACGACATAATATTCCGAATGGAAAGAATTACTCTTAGAGTCTGATTTGACTTACCAAGGCAGACGTATCATCCTTGGTGTCCCATTCGTAGCAGTTTTTATAATCTTCATTCCATTGTTTACAGTCTATAGTTTCTCCATGAACAAAGTACTGATGAAATCTTGCTTTTATGCTTTTGCAATCACTGTATTCTTCCTTGTAGAAAACGCAAGGTTTTACCTGTACAAATCACAATTTTTATTGAATATTAATATTACATTATATTTACATTGTATAAGAATAAAAATGCAATGTAAATATTAAATAAATATTATATAAATATTCGGATGAAAATAGGCATACCATCCAAGCGAAATCAGGTAGCTTCTCAACATTTTGATTTGCATCGTCCTTTGGGGTAACCGGTTCAGAATTATCGGAAGACGCTGACACAGACATCACAGTTGCCCTAAATTGTTTTTGATGTAGAGTAGAATGTAATACCTATGTACGAAAGGTAAAAGTTCACAGGACAGTTAATTTTACCTTCTTTTCCAGGAATTGGCTGTGAGATTTACTGGATTTGATTTAAGTTTGCCGGGCTGATTTAATGTAGTGTGATGTGATCCACTCCGCTGTGTTCGGAGTCCGGAGCAGATAAAAGCATTACCCAAAACCAGTACAGAAAACCGATAGGAACACCTATGTCCATGTTCTGTGCAAAACCGGGACAGGAAAGGCATGCCGGGCAGTTTTATGTAATAAAAGTCAGCACACACGTCCTCTGTTCTCATTAAAATACTTTATTTGGGGTATTAACATTTTGTCTATGTATTATACTTCAATTCATTGGAATACATATACGTTTAGATTCTTATTGGGACAATTGGGAGTATATGGTACAGTATTTTACTGAGATTAATTACAATTTAATATACATATATAAATACAGTATATATGTAACGAGGATTTCATTAAATACAACTTTAACCTAACTTTGGTTATTCAATTTTATTTGGTTTTTATTAAAGATGTCCACACTTTAGATTAATTATTGCCGAAACTTAAAACTTTGTCTGTGGGAGTGTTTAAGTACATAGTAAAGCTACTGAGACGGGAATACAACAATATATCACTTTAATTATAAAATAATATGCAAAATAATAAAATAATAATAGATTGGGACATGTAAAAGTTAAAGATTATTTTTTCAGGTTCCAGAAAGAAAATTGAAGAAATTGTAATTATAATAGACAGTTGAGTAAAGTAGTTGAGTACAAATTACGAAGTGATGGAGTGACCATGTACATTTATGAAATAGGAATGTATAATATTAACGATGATTTCATGTAATAGAAATTTAACAGCACGAGGTAAAATATTTTGTCCGTTAGAATTAAATAATGGTAAATAGGATTCCAATTGCACCACTTTCGTTGTGTTAAAATAAAACAAAAATATTGATTTCTGAAAACTAAAGTGGTGAATAATGGCTGTAAAATGTTTTTGTACAAATTGCATCACCAGCCACTCCGAAATAATCCATTAGTCATCAATTGTCCAAAAAGTCATCCATTCGGTCGTCAATAATGAGTTCCAAGTTAGGCAACCGTCTTTTTATGTAATCGCAGTCTTCTTCGGTGACAGCGTCCGTGCTGTTCAGGTGACAAGTTTTGATTTCCAGTTTAACAAGAGCTCTACAGTTGTCCGCCAATGGCTTCAGACAAATCGACTCCTGGTCTATATCATTCGAAGAAGTGCTGCTTCCGCTTCCGTTTCCTTGAGATCTGCGACTCCCAGACGACGAACGGCGTCCTTCAGATTTCGAAGGACAAACACACCAAGGGGCTTTTCGTGGACTTTGGGTGTGCTACAAAAAAAACGCCGGTTGTAAACAAATATCCTTTTCAACAAACAAATCTGGTTATGCTGACAATTATTCACTTACACAAAATGAGAGACTAGTCAACTCTTCAATATCTGCAATCCCGAACCGAATTGAAACATTTGTCAAAGTTCCTTTTGTATAAAAGCGCTGCAATTCTGAATTCACAATATTTTAAAATTTAGAAATACAAAAATATTGGTTTTCATAAAATAACTTAATAATTTAGTACTTACTTTTTAGCATGCCTATGTAGGGGCGATTTCTTAGAGAGTACGGTTGAACATCGTCGTAACTCTTGTCCTGTTGAATTTTGGCACAGGTACGCATATGAAGGCCTGTGATTCCTTCGTCCGTTAATTCAGGATATGAGTTAAATGCGCTGTGGCTCTGGATGTTACTGTTTATTATAGACAACTCTCGGAGTTGTGGCAGTCTTTCGTAAACAATGTGAAGGGATTCCTACATATTTGCAATTTTATCATCAGTTGCGAGCTATTATCAACATTCTTCCAAAATACAATAATTTGCAAAGGCTTACGTCCGTGGCAGGAAAGTGAAGGACTCTGAGTTCAGGAAACATAAGAACTACTTGATCCATCTGTGACATGGTGAGTCCCTTGACTGGAGAGTGAGTTAGCTTTTCGTGTCCTATTTTAAGAGTCCTAACTCCTACGAGGGGAGATTCAATTGCATATCGTCCATCAAAGTTCATGTTTGAAAAACTCGTCACAAATAAATACTTCAAAGCGGGGAAATTCTTGGGGTCCAGCTGAAAGTCAGCATTGTACATGACGACTTCTTGAAGAGATTCCATCACACAGAATTTCAGTGGTCCTGGTCGCGACTCAGTAACAGAATTTGAATCATATTTATTTCTTTGAATGCGGATCTTCCTCAGAAAGGGGGCACAAGTCATTATGAGGCATTCTATTTGCGAATTAGTTGGACATATTGAAACGCTTTCGAATTTAAGATCAATTGAGGTTATGTTCGGAAATACCTGAAATAAAAATAATTACAACATAAAATTAATAGTGTGTAATGTGTAATGTAGTAAATAATTAATGAGCCAAGAAATGTGTACTGACGCTAGAAAAGCAGGATATTTCTGGAAAGTGGACTGGAATAACATGGTAAGGGAGATGTGCTCCAGGAGGGGTTTCCATTCTTGGAAAGTCCATTCTAAAGGTCTTCACTCGTCCTAAAACCATACTTTTTCGAACTGCTGTCTTTGATTTGTCTTGCACCAACAAAGATACACCCGTCGAGAGGAAAAGTTCATAAAAGCAATTCAAATTGTTTGTTTGGAATGTTGTCATACTATCGGCGTATTTCAAAATGTTCCAGTAAAGTGGTGTGATGTTGAAACTTCTATCGGGACTTCCACCAGGGATGGAGGACAATTCAGCAGGTTTTCCAGTTTCATTGTTTTCTCCAGGTGTCCGCCAAAGAGTAATTGACTGAAGCTGCTTCAAGATAAGACTGCTAGCGTCATCAAAGAGATTACCTTGTTTCGAAATTGAGTCAGGTAGACCGAAAATCTGCAATTCCTTCAAATTTGGCAATTGCTCCGTGAGCAACTTTTTGAATACTAGGGGATTGTTGTTACTTTTCCCTCCGTCGATTCGAAACTTCAGATGTGTGATCAAATCCCCGAAATTCTCGAACCATTCCTGAACATCTAATCAAAAGAATAAAATGTATTTTACAATATCTTTTATTTATTTAATTTTTTACCTAGACCGTAGTGTACTGTACCTCCGCTTTCAATCTCGTTGCAAATTATCGAAAACATTGCATATGGACAGTCAAAACTTTTGTTCATCACTTCCATGAATTTGCGAGGTTGGTTGTGGTGCATATGAGGCTGCAGAGAGAAATATAAAGGAATTACGACTGTTTTTCTAAGTTTCTCACAAGCCTCAGCATTCCAGGATTTGGACACGAGACGACATTTTCCCAAATCTCTTTTGTTATTCACATAGTATTGGAATAAGATTTGCAGAATCTAAGGCAATATTCAAAGATAATTCTCATTATATAAATCTTTGTATACTATCAAATTGACTTAAGAACAGAGTAATGTTTTAAAGTACCGTAAGATTCTCTGCAAGACATTGCTCATCATTTCCATCCGAAGGACTTTCACACACGGACATTTCATGACTGGATGATATTGTCGACATTCCGGTTCGGGTACTGTATACGTCAATCAAATTTTAGGTATATTCTAGGAAAAATACAAGGATCATCAATAATTAAAAATGGCACTTGAGGCGTTACTCCACGGCGTTTCATTAATCGGCAAATCGATGTATCTCAGTTTACGGTTACAGTTTTTGCAAAATAAAGTAAAATAAATAACGCAATTTCTAAATTTTGCAAAATTGTTGCATAGGATACAGTAAGTGCAGACCGAATTACTACAAAAAGACGGGAACGGCCTTGCCGTCTTACCTCTGATTGGCTGTAAATGAATAAAATGACATAATTTATTCAAATGTGGGGCCCCTTAGTATTGACTGAATAATAATAAAACAATATAACAAATCCCTTGACCCATATTTCAATAAATTAGGCCATTTTATTCATTTACAACATATCCGGGGGCAAGATGGCGAGGCAGTGCCAGTCATTTTGTCCGGATAACCAAATTTCTGTCTGTACTGGCGCTTAATTTATGGATAAAAATTGCAAAACAAAACAGTTAACTTGCCAGAAAAGCTACAACGCTACTACTGTGCGATTTAATTCTAACGTGGATTAAATAATTTATGTAATTTTGCATTTTCTTTGCATTGGGGAAGATTATACGTCAATTTTGCTATCTTAATAAACTTAGAATTGGCTACATATAATTCTCGAAAGGAAATTTGCAAATGCAATTCCGAAAAAGGAAAATAACTATAAACGCTCAAAAAGTGTGTTCAAATACAAATACAAATACTTCGGCTTTCAATAATAGTTTCAAATCGTAAAATCACATTGCTTTGAAGATTTAAAGATTGACATTTAAAGAAAATTTAAAAAAATAATCCTTTAAAGGCAGTTATGCAGTTTTAAGGATCATGTGTTATAGTGTACATCATACGCGTTTCAAAGAGGAAAGTTTTCTTACAAGTTTTCATGGCAAAAACCTCTACGTCCAAATTCGAACTCCAGTTTACTACTATTGTTAGATTCTGATTCTTCTAATTCATCTTCTTATAATATTATATGATTCCTGATTCCGGTTGAAGATTGCAGTTTTATCTGCCAAGTTCCAATCTGCCAACATTCAGCTGTCGGATTCAGGATTGCCGCCTTCAGATATGCAAGTGCCCCTAGAATAACGCAGGCTAAAAATTTTACTTTGTGAATGAGAAATGAGAACAAAGACTTTTTCAAGATATTTTAACCTTAGCTATTCAAAAGTGTGAAAGAAGTCCAATGTCACCTTTCATGTTTTCGGCATTTTATTGTAAATAGTATTTCGGGAACCAGGCGAGCCAACAATAATCATTTGAATAATTTAGAAATACTGCTAATATTAGAAAATTCCATTTGGACAAAAATTGAGGAGAACGAGAAATGAACACTACAACTAATGAACTAATGCAATTGAAAACAAAGGACATTTGATTTGCCGATATGTTTTGTAAAAACTAATTTTATTTCTCTTTGACACTTGTTGGTCGTAATAATAATTAATTTATTACATATTTGACAGTCATACATTAAAAAATTACTGCCGATTTAATGAGTTTACGCCCTTGGAGGTCTTAACCTGTAATCCCAATAATAATATATATGAATGATGGATTTAAAGTTAAACATTAGATTTAATTACAATGGGATTCTCGAGCACAGATTGCAGGGAAGACCACAAGGGGTTTATAGTCCTTAAATATCATAAATCCGTAATAGCACTGCAATACAAATTATCAATGGACAGCTAATAGTTTACATTACTATAAGTTCAAAGGTTGAATTGAAACTGTGCTAGTATTGTACAAGCATATTATAAGTCTTAGCTACAGTAGTAATTAGAATTGGTGTTCTTACAATTAAAATTATCAAAACTTCTGCATTTCAGTCGGAAAGAGATTTTATTTTACACTTGTAACCTTATTATTGTATATATTCCATTCTTACTTTTCGTAAAATAAATGCTTGTGGGTTGAGTGTAAAATCCGTCCAGATTACGACTGGAGTGAGTGAGGAGGAAGTACAGGTAATTAATATTTAGTTTTCAGTTATCAAGTCTCCATGACTGGACACACCACCAATCCTCCGCTTTATCCATCCTTACATTATTGTTACCACGTCAAGTGACCATTTCACAATTCGTCACTTTTCAATATGTTTTGTTCTAATAAGTCTTCGATTTGGGCTATGATGATGTTTCTATTGGTGTTAAAAAGCGACCCCGACCCTCACTGCTTAATAGAGTTTGTAGTTCACTGCACAGAAAATCATACTGCGCGAGAAAATAGTAAAACTGAAACTTTTAAAAATAGACTAGTCCTTCTTCACTAACATAAATGGCTCTAAAGACAGGATTCAATTTTTTATTTATCAAGTAGATTATTTAATCAATTCCTCTCTGATATTTCAAATCTACGAAAAGCGAAAAGGTTTATTAAAATGTTTGATTTAAAATTAAAGTGAAATCTAAAAAGTTCCTTTCTTAAAAGTGTTACAATAGATGGATTTGATAGATGTGCGTATTTGAGAAAATCAGTAACAGACAATCTCACATGTATCAGAATTCTTAACACTGCTGAATTCTGTGGTGGGAGTTCGAGAAATGATTTTCTACCGATCACAAAAATATCTAAATATCATTGAACGTCGACTAAAATACTTCAGATTGACATTGTCCATGAATTTGCATGACCATGATGCAGCCAATCCACAGTGACCTTGAACTAACAAATCATTGACTAAAAAATTCGCTTTTCTGTTAAACCACTGAAAAACATTTTTCGAACTCCGCCCAAGCATAAAAACTGATACCTTGTGCATTAAGTGTAGGGGTCATAATCTAAATCTCCCAGAGTTCCCATAAGCAATAAAAAATTGGTGTAAATTATTCTATTCAGTGCTGGGTAATTTAACTTATTGTAAAAAGGACGCAACATATTCACAGAAGCCGTGCACTAAATGCAAAAATTAAATAATAATAAAATTACAAGGCGATTAATTTTCAAGTTTTCAGTTATAATCCTAAGCGAGTCTAGCTTATTTACATTACGTTATGTACGAATTATTCATATATCTACAAAGACCGAAATAAATTCGGAGGTATCAACTAGTGGTCTGGTCTGGTGTATTGTATTAAGGTAAATCACACATATTCTACAAAGTAATGTTGTACACTGTACAGTATTATTTTAAACTTAATCGTAGGGAATAAACTATAAGCGAAAATGCGACATCGAATTATAGTCCGTTCTAAAACAATAATTAGTGTTGACTTTTTCATCAGAGATTGGCTTTTATCTATTGGTGTTCTGTACATCATCATCGTTATACGCATTCTTCAATTCAGCTGCACAATGATGTTTAAAGTAACAACACTAAGACACTACTTACTTCTAACAGATATGTCATCATAAACGTATCAACACTAATATTATTTGATAGATCTACCATTGTACCCGGATCCGTTGCATTCAGCATATCATTATACGTAACAATTCTTCAGGAATTCATTTAAAATTTGTTAAAAGGCGATATAACGTTATCAGTATTACAGGTTCATAACAGTTCACTCAGTAATTCTTCACAAAAGGTCTAAAAGGTGATATGGTTTCGTTTATATAATATGTATTTCCATAATATGTGTTCGTTACGTATTTGTCGAGGAGTGTCGATGAAAGAAAAAAGAATTTCTTGGCTTTTGATCGCTGTGCCCGAGGTAATGACCATTGTCGTACACTGAGGGAGGGCTACTTTCTCTAAATCTACTCGACACTAAATCCACAAGTTTCCTCCACAGCCTTGGTTAATTTTTCATAAAACTTTTCTTTCGTTTCGTAGTTGGGGATGTCTATTCTATTGAAGCAGGTGTGTGCTTTGGGCAAATTGCTGGTTGGTGCGTCGACCAAATGAATCGTGAATAGACGAGGAGTCCCTGCACCTGTTGAACCTTGTAAATTCTTAAAACCTTGAATGGGAACTCGACTTGAACCGGTCACGAACTGTAGAAGTCTTGCCCTCATTTCTTCGTCATAAGACGTCACAATATCCCAAAACCACGTTGGAATTCTATCAGATGAACTACAAGCCTAGATAAACACATTATTAATTATTAATTTTAATTACGTTAGGAAAATTAATATGCCAAAACAATAAATATCGTGTATTAATAATGTCTTACTTTTAATTTCGTGTTGGAACGCCAATCATCCAGATCTATCTTTCCAATTCCTCCAATGACTAATTCCAGTTCTCGCTCATCAAAAGCACGAAGCAAGTTATTGGGAACCACTTCATAGAATCCCTTCTGTAGGGCAAGAAATTGCTGCTCTATTCCCCTCATGAAGCGATATGTCACAAATAACCTATACGAACAAACAATGTCAATCGAAAATTTGGAATATTATGAATTAATTAATTGTTTTTGCTTTCTAAGCATATTTAAATTCTTACTTGACGTATTCTTCTTTATTTTTTTCTGTGACAGGAATATCTCTACCACCAGGTTTCAGTTCTTTAGATTGAATCAAGCCATAGCTGTCGTGTTCCACCGAAAAGCTTTGTTCGATTATGTTAGTTATATCATTTTGCCTATGGATAAATATAAATATTAGTTTTACATAATTGCTCTTAATTTATAATTTAAAGTGTAGCATAAAATGAGAAAGATTTCTCACAGCATCCAATTGAGACTTTGGTAGAGTTCCGGATCAACGGCCTGAATATCTCCTAAGGTAATTGGTTTACTAAGTAACATTTTATAAAAAGGAAGAGTGAAGCTGCCGTCAATGTGGTGACCATGGAAGACTGCCAATCCTATAACTCGACCAACGAATTGGAAGTATGTCAAGTGATCCTGAAATACACAAGGATTCTAAATAAGCATCCCATCAACCTTTTATTGTGGAAATTGGAGTAGATATTAGAAAGGTGGAGGTGGCTTACCGGATTGACTCCAGAATCAGGATTAATTTGCACGCAACATTGATTTTCGTGAGAATACTGAAAGAGACCGTAACTGGGATTGAGCATCTCATGACTTAACAAATGGAGCCACTCTCTCGCAATTCCTCCGTAGTCCAATCCTTCTTCCCCCTTGAATTTCACCATCAGTCTTTTTCTCAAGTCCTTCACCCTTAGCTTCAGCACTTGCCGATAAGATTGCTAAACAATAAAACAATTACCATTTTAGTTATCGTTAGAGAGTTGCAAATACAATTTATAATATGAGTAAGAACAATTTTTCAAGTGGAAAATGTGGTAAACCTCGAAGATTTCCCGTCTCGTGACTTCAATTCGACAATGTCCATTTCTAGGTTGAAGAAGTTGGAGTTCTATTCTGAGCGCTTTGATTTTAGCGTTTAAGTCCCTCTTGTACTTGGGTAAGATTTCTGCAACTTCATTGTTTTTATCAGCTAGAACCGAAACGGGGATGCGAGTGAGTCTGGAAGAAGGGGCACTCGAAGCGGCCACCTCATCTCCATTTCTGGCCACAGAAGTGTTTCCAGGAATGGTCACTTGGTTTTGGTTGTGATTCGTATTCTCTCTCCCTGACGCGAAATCTCTTTGTGCAGACGCGGAGAGTGGCGACTCCCGGCGACTCCTGCTGCGGCCCACAACGGCCCCCGGGGGACTTGAATAATTGGAGCTGCTGGTGGCTGGCAACTGATAAGTTGTGCTGATGGGAGCTGCGGAAGTGCTGCTGATTGGGAGAGGGGCAGGAGGAGGGGCTGAGGAGGAGGAGGACGAGGAGGAGGTTGGGGAAGGTAAGCCGATCACGTTGATACTTCCTCCTCCCACATTCGGTTGACTTTCGGTTGTCGCTGTCCTTGGCAAAGTGGACAGAGTGTGAAATGCGGGATTTTTGATTAGCCTAGGGTCAGTAAAATGGGTTGTTCGACTATTGTGATCCACAAAATAGGGCTTTCCAGAAGCAGTGCTTCGTTGCTCCCACCCAGGGGGCAACGGGTTGCTGTTTTGGTTTGAGGGGAGGTCTTTTGGCACACCTGGGTGATGCCAGGAAGAGGAACCCGTCGAAACATGATAAAAATACACTTGGCCCTGCTCCGTTATGCGCGTCTCTGTTGAAAACAAATTATCCACATTTTAAAATGCAATTAAAAGTATCTCAGGACTGAGATCGGGAAATTGGTACACCTAATTTCAATTTCATCAAGGAACTTACCATATCCATCTGGCAGTTCGACTGAAGCAGAGCTCTGAGTACTTTTCTTCACTCGTCGTCGACTCACTTGAGGATTTTGGGATGCGGAAAGAACACCTAAGCGATTTTGATTCGGCCCTACTCCCTGAGGACTCGCCAATATTGGAGAATCCAAATGGCAAGGAGATTCTTGAGATTGCGGTGATGAGACAGGAGACTGTGGTACGGAAGATGTTGACGGTGACGGATCTTGAGTTTTATTACAATTAAAACAATTATTTTCACAATCATCATGTATTAATTCCCTCCTGTATAGACTTAATTACGCTTTTTTGTAAAACATACCTCCGAAACAAGAAACATTGCCCATACGATCGACTATTGCCGTAGGAGGCAGACGGTCACTTCCGGTTGCCGCATGAGCATCCCTGGACATTAATGACACAGCAATTTGTCCTCGAACTGCTTCTGGATCACTGGCGCTCGCTTTGCATAAACTCATCAGCTGGGCTGTTTTTCACAACAAAATATTAAATGCTTTTTCATAGTTTTGTCATTTTACCATTAAAAAGTGGCAAAATAAACTTGCCTAGTTTCAGTACAAGTTTTAAATAAAATAATGACTTACGTCCAGCGTCTCTTAGTCGCTGCACCGCTTTTCCAACGATGTGAACGCAACCCAAGAAACCACTGTGTTGCTCTTTGTGCAGTTTCTTGTGATTCCATATTGAAATAGTAATTGAGTCAGTTCGAGTGAGATATCTATGATTTTCAAACATTTTAATGAGCAGTTGTTATCAAGGAATAATGATTTCAGGGAAATAATGTTGGGTTTAACATTTAGTTCTGGAAAATCTCAACCACTTACAGATCAAAGTATTGTGTCCATGTTGGATGCAGAGTCCCTTTACACGGTTCTGTGGAAAATGTTTGGTTGGTTCCATCCACACTTATTTTGGCGTAGGGATCTGGCAAACCTTTAGAATAATAAATCAAAATTAAAAATTAGTTAGTTATATCTGCCAAACTATAAAAAACTCTGAAAGGTAAAAATTTCAAAGGCGTAATTGGCGTAATATATTGTGGTACTTACGGAAAAAGTCTTTTTTGACAAGATTCTTGGCCCCAAAAACTAGAATATTAAGAACATTAATTTGAGCAAAACTAGCAAGCAAACGTCAATTACTTTCTAAAGTAAGTAGTTAAAATTTTGTGGATAATCTGGGTAATTAGTTAATACACAAATTAGTTAAAATTTTGTGGACTTACTTGTTACTCGAATTTTACATGTTTGATTGTTTCTTCGTCCTCCCGTGGTGGACATTATTGAATTTATATAAAATCACGCGAAATGAGGGACACGAAATAAAATAGGTAATATTAAACCATCAACCATTTACAATAAATAGTAAGATGATTCATGTGGCAGGTGATAGCAAACAGAGGGAGGATGATATTATCTGCAGGCAACGACCTTTCGTTGTAGGTCATAAGAATCTGTAATAAAAATTTAATGATCTACATTGAAGCAAATTAAGGTGGGGCGAGTGTGATCTCATAAATAGTTATAAAAATTGGTCTTATAATTAGATGTTTTGATTATAACCACTGGTGAGTTTCTGCTTTGTCCATTCTGGCAAACTGGCAATTAAAACTTGAACTATTGTACTATAAGAACTAATAATTAATTAGCACTGACCTGATCACTGGACAATTGATCACTTGCCATTTCCAACTTCCCACATTTGGCAAACCACTTACAGATGGTTGCTGACTAAAAATCTTGATTTTCTTTTGATTTATTGCGTTGGAGTGGTAATAAATCATACATTAGTAACTTTATCTACTTATTTTGGAAGATAAATGATGAACGTGTGACCCTCTACCCTTGTTGTTGTCAACTGTGACGACGTAGAATGAACTCTACTACTGAATTACTGAACTACAACAAACAGGATGTTATAATTACTAATTACGTTTCAATTTTAGCAAATACTGCAATATTTAACCAGTGAAATATTTAATCAGTGATAATAAACTTTTGTGTTACATAAATAAGGAAATGAGTACTGAAACTACTAACTGGTGACAGCTGACGACGAACACAACATAGAATCCGAAGGTAAACACTGGCAAGGCGTACTGTAACCGAAGAACTGACAACTAAAATTGGAGACAAGAAATGAAGATTGGAGCAGATGACAGATAAACAGTAAAAAGTCTTTGGTTGGTGGTTGATGGTTCAGGGTTTGAGATTTCGAATTTGTTTGTATTTAGTTTTAGTGGGGCCCATCCCGTCGTCCCCCTTACGCCAACGAAATTGAAAAGCTGTGTGAATCATCAGTTCAATATTATGAATTTAAACTATTCTGGGATATTTGGTTGGCGATGGCCTAATTACTCCTGAATACGATTTTAGTGAGTCTTTACTCCGTGCACTCCTATCCTACAGTATCTATTCTGCCAATAATTAATAATAATAAACCTAGTATTGTCACTACTCTAATTACTTTACGTTACATTACATGCACACAGTGCAATGGTTACAGTAATCCTACAAACAACACTACAGTAATACTACAATACATGAACACATACTGCCTCGCTCTCAACTATTAACTGCTCCGTCCATCCAGCAACTAAAAAGTGGCGTATCCATTGTATTCTATCAACAGAGTAACCTATTTAGTCCAATCCTATACCTATACATGTAAAGTGGAGTACAGAGATATTCCCTATCACCACTATTGTGTTTACTATCTTCATTTTACTAGTGGGAGGCAGAAGCCTTTGCCGACGCAGACAGCCGCCTCCAAATTCCGTGTCGGAACAAAATTCAGTAAACCCTTTTTCTAAAATTTTAGCCAAAAAATCATTTTAAAACACATAAACAAGTAGCGAAAGCAAAACAAAGAACAGGAAACCATTTTCAATGTAATTTATTTTATTTTAGAGGTTTTTAATTTTTTATTCGTAGGTCTTAAGCCAGGAATGTTGGAGTATTAAATTTAGATACTGACGTTAGCTAATTAAAATGTTATGCTGTGCTGAGGTTTCATTTTCATGTAAAAGTTATTGTGGAACTTTAATAATTTTATTATTTTTGGAGTTTTCAGTAATATGAACTTTTAAAATTTATTTTAAATGCTTGATTTCTTAAATATAGTACACATATTGCACGAAATGGAATGAAGAATGAGATATCTACGAAAATGAAGTATTACAAGTTACAATTCAAACAGTTTTACACATTTTAACAAAATGATGACTGGCAAATGAACTGCTAAACTCAATGCATACATTGCAATGAATTATAGATACACCCATACACATAAATAGGAAGTCCAAAAGCTGGAAAACTATATAAGAATCTAAGGAGCTCTTTAAAGCTTTTAGCTTTTAACCAAAACAACAGGGTTGGCCAAAATACTTTGTCGGAATACAAAATACAAAATCCAAAATCCAAAATCCTACCTGTATTTTGTATTTTCAGAAAGTTTGAGCGGAGTATTTTGTATTTTGTATTTTGACTAATTTGTCAAAAGTATTTTGGATTTTGTATTTTCACAAATTTTGAAAAGTATTTTGTATTTTGTATTTTGTATTTTGAATAAATAAGTGTCTGCCCCGAATAGTGAAAATACTTGAGAAAATACAAAATACTTTGTCTGCAGGAAAACGTGCATGCGCACGCTTTGCGTTTGGATATCGTTTCAAACGGTATTCTTACTAAGACTCGGGCAACTATTTTGTCTCAACTACCAAGCAGAGATATCTGAAATTTGAATACTCTTCCTCTACTTTATACTGAAATTTCATTCAGACGTAAACTGAGTGACCCAAATTTTGAGAAATTGACTCTTCTGAAAATCAATAAAACTACTAAGTTATTGCTAGAAATCCGTTGACGCGGCTTTTAAATTTGAGTTATTAAATTAAATAGCTAATATTAAATTAAATTGTAGTATTTAATCAAATTGTAGTATTAAATTAAATTTTAATATCAAGTTAAATTGTAATATTAAATTAAATTGCAGTATTACGTAAAATTGTAATATTTATTACATTAAATTATGATAGGAAATCGGTAATTAATGGGGGAAAAAGGAATTGAAAAAGTTGCAGTATTTTGTATTTTATCAAGTATTTTGATTAAGTATTTTGTATTTTCTGGAAATTCGAGCGAAGTATTTTGTATTTTGTATTTTGACTAATTTGTCAAAAGTATTTTGGATTTTGGATTTTGTATTTTGACTAATTTTGAAAAGTATTTTGTATTTTGTATTTTGTATTTTGACTAATTTTGAAAAGTATTTTGTATTTTGTATTTTCGAATTGAAGTATTTTGGCCAACCCTGCAAAACAATCTGCTCGACATTGACAGGAGCTTTCGGCAGTGTTAATAATTAACTGCTCATCTCCCTGGACGTGTAATCCTACAGAGTATACATGCCAAAATGTGGAAATAAGTAGATCAACCGCAACCAATATTCTTACGCATCCAAAATATGTAAATATAATGCACACATCCCGATCCCACCCAAGAATAAGTGTTCCATTTAAGAGAATAGTAGAATATCTGCTATAAAACGGATTTGCCATTGCAAAACGGATATAACACAGTAGCGGAAGCTATTACAACACATGTCCATCTCCACCGTTTCAATGAAAAATTTCAATAATGTGGTTTCGAGTTATTTCTGTAAAAACTCACACCCTTTTTCATAATACCATAACAGATAGGCCAACGTAGAGATGCAGTAGCTTCCGCTACTACAGGCTTATTTACAGAATAAGAGCATTTTATTAGCTAACAGTTCAAGTTTTCTAACTATACTCCGTCGGATGTCTTTTGTTCGTTTTAATTGTGGCTTATTCTATCTATTTTTCCCATGAAAATAATCGCTTAACCAAATTAAGAAATTGTGGGGTCTTTGTTAAAGTATAGCTAAACGTAGACTATTTTCTTTTTGAAATACACAATTGAACCATTAATCCAAAAACTAAACATTAGTAGATTGTAAAATAAAAGTATTTAATTTACACCAATCATTACTCGAAGATAATTGATACTTTCTAAATAACTGCGGAACTAGAACTGCCATGAAATGCAGTACAGTAAACTCAAGAAAATAAATAAATTTTCAGGGAAAGTATATACTGTTTTATGGAATTTTTGAACATGTGGGGTTCGTTAATATTCGATACAAGAAAGGTTTTCATTTGTAAAGCGACTACTTTCAGGGTCGGTAAATGCAAGTTTTTTTATTGGGAAAATTATTAGTCTTACTACTGAATTTATTTGGAAATGTGGTTCCAAAACTATAATGAAGAACTTAAAATCCAAACGCTTCTGATAATCTTTAAAGCTTTAGAGTTCTTTCTTTGCGTCGTTTTTATCAGATGGGTTATCAGGGGTTAGTTTCATTTCCACAACCTTTTTCTCTGAAGTTTTCAAGTCTCCTACGCTCACTTTCCAAATCTGTGTATTGTATGGAGATCCTAAATATGCAAACTTTCCTTCGCTATCCAAAGATATTTCACTTATGTGGGAAACCTAAAAACAAAAGAAGTTTGTGTCAAAAGTGACATCTGACTTTTTCACCATCTATTCTCTAGTAAGTAGTTACCTGTCCTTTAGTGGAATGTAAACTGCCAATGATGTTCCCCTCTTCATCCAACTCGATCATTATTGTATGCTTTGGAGTCAACACAGCTACTGGTTCGAGGTGGCCGATCTTATAGCCAGCAACAGAAATTAATGCAAACAGCCACAACATAATAAAAGTAAAAGAATATTGTGCATAAATAAATACTGGTGCTTACATAATATATAGCTTTGGAAAAGTACTCATTGGGCAGTAAGGCATTCATTCCAACAATGGGCGCTTTGATTATCGTCATCAGCCTTAAAATAAATTTTCTTAAAAGCGGAAGTGGAGCCAGCATATCCATAGGTGAAGGAACCTTTAGAAAACACCCACTTTAGTATCATTTCAGTCATTTATTATACTCCTATATTAATTGCAAAGTAGTCAAAATATATTTTGTCGTTTGTAGTAAAAGTTCGTACATTTGGATATCTAGCCACGATTAGGCTGACAAATGCACCCCCTTTTCCATTAGGTCGAATGTTATCTGGTGATCCAGGAAGGCCATCTAAGAGAATATCATTTTGGCCTGCTTTTGGCCCTTTTAAGTAGTACCTGCAATTTTTATTGAATCATACTTGGCTTAAACAAGAATTTAAATTTCAATCTTGAAAACAATTTTAAGTGCTTTGCAACCTGAGTACACGACTTTGTCCCGATTCGGAGATCATCAAATAATCCTCATTTTTAGATAACTGAACTCCATTTGCAAAGCGAATACCTTTGAGCAAAACAGTAGACTTCTTCGTTTTGGGATCATATTTTAATACTCTGCAAGTTTATTTCAGAACGAGCTTATTATTTTCTATACTATTATATATTTCTATATATTATTTTCTATACTATTGTATATTTCTATATATTACTATATAAAAATCCTATTTCACGATTAGTATAATTTTCATCAAGAGAAATACCTTCCTGATGGTTCCCCCAGAAATTCTACAAGAGCATCTTGCAAATGAACGCCTGTACTAGAATCACTCCAGTAGATTGTCCCATCTTTAGCTATATCTAAATCATTTGGATTCTTTGGTGTGACCCCATCAATTGTGTCATTGGAAGAAACGAGAGTTTCCGTTGCACCTGAAGACAAACATCCAAATGGAAAATATTGCTTGCGAACACCTTGTATAATACATGCTTAGAAAAGATTACCAGTGTCAACATCAACTTTAAACAATCCGTAGTAGGCATCAGCAACAATGAGTTTACCAAGGCTGTCAAACCTCATTCCCAATGGTCGTCCACACTTACTTTCTTCCCATTTTCCCTCTAATATACAGAATACAAAACATTTATTACTTTATAATTGTCAAAAAGACGTATTTGTACCAAAAATATTATTACCGCAATGTTTTCCGAATCTAGCAACGACCTTTAACTCTTCATTTACAATACGAACAACATTTCCTCCAATCAAACCAGTGTATAATTCATTTCCTCGAATCGCTATCGACTCCGGGCCAGTAATTTTCCCATCTAATATAGCTTTGGCCCCACTCAATTTTTCATTAATTGCAAGAGGGCCTTCAAGTTCCTTGGCAGGAGTCATTCTATGAAATGTCATTTATGATTCTTGAAATATTTCCAAAATACGAAGCGAAAAGTCTACCATTACATTATTTAAACGGTAATAAAAGAATTTGCATAATGTTACCCGAAAGATTCAAAATTCACATGAGGTGGAATACCAGGGATGAATATGATGATTGCAGTTACTATTGTAATATCCAGAAGAGCTCGGCCAAGGAAAGAAACTGGTCTTGGTAATCCCATTTTTGCAAATATCTGCAAAATAATTAAAAACGAAACTGTAAGTTTCTATAAGGAATGAGCAGGCCGGTATATTTTTCTTTGATCGAATTTTCGAATCGAATTAAAAACAATAATGGGAACTATTCTTTAAAACTTTACCTTTATCCGATTACGGTTGATTTTCCATACGCAAGATGAGTTACAATGACAATGCGCTTTCCAGGGAAAAGGTTATCAGGGAAAAGGATTGTATAAAATATTAGGAAATCACTTCCTTATCCATGTAATCGTATATTGCTGCTTTGCTGATTCCCTTGGCATTGAACAATTTGAATCCTGACTTTCCTGACTTAACAATCCCAATAGTTTATATCTCTGTCCCCTTTCTTGCATACCTCAGAAGCAATGTATCTCTGCCCGGATTTTTCACCTTGCCCCAGTGACAGCGAATTAGTTTAGATTAAAACTCATCTATAGGAGATATATTATATCATGCAAATGCAAACTTGATTCCATAGGTTCCAGAAAATGAAAATATAAAGTAAAGTGTCAGAAAATCATAAAAATCACACTTTATTTTGAGTTTTTATACATTCAGTTACATAATTATCAAATGCGTTATAATACCAGCCAACTAATAACCAAATTAGGTAAGCGCAACTCTTTTTCTCTAGTCAGCGTAATCGTCTGTATCTGTTTGTGGTTTTGGTTTTCGTGATCTCGCTTTCCTGGCAGGCTTTGATCCAACTGTTGAAACTGCAGCTGCCACTTTTTTGGGTTTCTTTTCTTCTTTAATAATCTTCTTTCCCCGCTTTTTGGCTGGTCTGCTTTTCTTTCCAAGTTTTTTACTGGCTGTAGAAGTAACACCAGTTCCACTGGCTACACTAGCGAGATCTTCCGCTTCTACCGGCTTGCGGCGTCTTTTCTTCTTGCCACCTCGGGTGGACCTTGTCTTTTCTCGCTTAGCTATTTCGGCCAAACGTCTCTTCAGACTCCTTGACAATTTGTCAGGTTTAGAGGGCTGTTGTTCTAAGAGGGCGGTTGAGGTCTCCGGAACGACCTCGGTGTTGAGGCGACCCCACTCTATCACCTCTTTGGCACGGTGTCTTCTCCAACGCCGACGTACCTCATCCCCCTTCTCCCGCTCTCGGATCAAAAGTTTCGGTTGCGTCCACATTTCCGTTTCTGGGGCCCTCTCCACAATAATGCCCTCCTCCGCTTTAGCTTGTAAATCTTCTTCGTAGGCTTGAGCCAATTTTTCGGCTACCATTATGTGAGCTATCTCTTTTTCCAAATCTTTCGCCTCCTGCTTTATCTGCGCCACCTTTCGCCGTCTTCGAGATCTTATCTCATCAACTTCCCCATAAGTAGGTAATTGCAAGTTCAGAAGGTCAAAGTCAGTCGGAGGACTCAAGTCTGACAGTTGCTCCGCTTTCAATTTCGAAAAATAACTCCAGAAAAAAATCTGTAAGAAACAGTTAACCGGTATTCTGTAGACTTTAAGAGTAAGTAAGGTTTATTAATTTTAAATATCTCGTATTGACTTACACCAAGAATGATAATCATTAAGATAAAGCAAGACGAAAATCCGATAATGGTATACATTCTTGTATGGATGATTCCAATGAAAAATGTGTATTGACGATATGCTCTCTTTAGCCGTGGAAGATGCTCACTCTTATTTGCTCTTTCAATTCTCTCACATCTCTGAAAAATAAATGCAGAACCACTATTGTGTTTATCATTACTTGGGCGAAAGTTTTTCGTATTCATTTTGACCACGAACTCAGATTGTATGTTTTAAGGGAAAATAAGCTAAAAAATGCCCTAATATACATTTTGCACAGACTTTTCTTTCTTTCTCCAGCCAGCATAAGATATTTAATTGCAAATATTTAACTTAGATTTTGAGTGGGAAATACCAATACCAATAATGGTTAACCCATTGGGAAAAATAAGAAATAATTTAGGATTGGAAATGGAAAGGAGGGTGTGAGTCGATTCGAAAGTAATACTGTCTTTAGGCAATTTTTATGATGGATCTTTTCATATCGTCTCCATACAGTGCCCATTTATTTTCTGCTATTTCCCATTATTTGCCATATTTTCCACTTTTTTGCCAATCCCTAGATTGGGAAATGGGAATATTGGAAATTACGATACCATCTGACAAAGTAGTAAACATTTTTCAACTAGATTTTTTATAACTGGAGAGGGAAACGGTGGAATTATTGTTTTATGCGTAGATAATTTAGATTGTGAATTTTTGACTGACTGAGGGATAAATTATGTCATGAAAAAGAGTGGTTTCAATGAGGCCTTTGGAAAAGTAAAGGAGGGTGGAATGGGGTATCTCATCTTCCAAATCTTTTGAGGTGACATCCCAGACATGCGTTATCCCGGCATGAATTCCCATTTCCGTTTGTGCGTAGTCAATTTTCCGAAGTTCCTCATGATTCGGTCTATGTTTTAATATTTCTCTGTTTGTTCGAGTGCTATTGACCGTCTGCGAAACATTTGGAAAAGGCTCCAATTCATCTATTCTTATTGCTCTTATGGATTCTTCTATAGTGTGGTACCCCATTCCGTAAGTGAGTGATATTGTACCATTTTTCTTGTAATCCGCCAAGGATTTGTTGGGTATGACCAATGTGTATCCACTTTCGGGTTTCTCCATCCAGCCTCGTCCAGCGTCTTTACCACAACCTGGCTTCTCATTCACACAACAACTGTCCCGCAAATTATGTTTCAAATCATGTTCTTCAGGGTAGATGCTTGGCCATGATTCTGTAATGTCGATTCCCCACCCACAGCAGTGCTGAAAAAGCAATTATTTACACAATTCTGTTAAAATTATCTTAAACCATTGCTAACGTTAGACAGACAGACAGACAAAAAGAAAGTTTACAATAGCTTCCCTAACTGAATAAATGTTTTACGTGGTAATATCAACGTACATGGATTTCCTGAGCTTTGTCAAAAAACTCTTGAGCGTCATTGTGTTTATTTTTGTGCTCAGAAGCCAAATGCTCAGCTACTGATGCAAAAGTATCATGACGGATAGAGCTAACACCGCGAGATATGGAAAGCATTGAATAATTCATTACCAGAACTGCAAGGAACATGTACTGCACAAATATAAATTATCGTTACTCTCAACAAAGACCGTAATAATAATTGATAATGACATTTGTCCTTTTGTGTTGTGTTTGCAGTTACTACAATAGTTTTATTACCAAAAGACCCAGGAGTAGATTGCTAATTCTACAAGCGAGAAGAATGAATCCGAAAATGGCGACCACTATGAAGCAAATGGAGGATTTTATGAGGTGGGCACATGCCTCTTTCGATAACTCCGTCGGGGGAAGGCCGTATTGAGTTCGAGCAATGATCTCCACCGTTAGAAACGCAACAGCAAATATCTCGTCAAATTACAAAATGATTAGTGACATGAAAACTACATATGGCGAAATGTACCACCAAAAAAACTCAAAGTGTCACCAATGAAAAACACGAATGTGCCACTTATACTACATATGAATGAACCAACTTTAAATTATATTATAGCCAAATATTATATTCTTACTCAATGCCAGAAAAACAGAACTGGCCACCCTTCATACTGAAATTGCTTTTAATTAAAATTTTTACGTTTTGTTGTTTCAATTATTAGTGTTGGAAAAAATAATATTGGTGGCAATTTCAGTTGTAATGGTGGCCAGTTCAGTTTTTCTGACATTGAGTATTCATTTGGCTATGGTATCAGTTCATGTTCATATACAGTTCATATTATAAGTGGCTCTTTCAGGTTTTCGTTGGGTGATACTTTCAGTTTTCTTGGTGGTACCTTAAATGACAGACGTTTATAGACACTGTGGGTACTTACTGAAAATAATACGAAAAACGCAAGGGGTTTGTCTTTGCTCAAATTCTTCTCCAGGGTATTAAACGCATCTTTGCCCAGATTTTTAATTTCTTTAGCTGTAGCTCCTATTACGGATTTTCTTGGTGCCTTGCTACGCTCATTCGTTTTGTCTTTGTCAAATTCTGAGGAGCCCTTAAACTGCAAATACACCATGTGTTCAAATTTAGCCAATCGTCATCGATAAAATAAGAATGGTTCATAGATTAAGCAATACATTATCGTCCCCCTCGCCTCCGCCATTCTTCAAGTTTTCCAGATCCCCTCTACTATGATCCGGTGACTTGAAGACAGAAAAGCGACGCTGCTGGGCACCTGGAGGTGGCTTGTTCCATTCTTTCTCAAAACTCTCATTGGACATTCTCGGACATAAAAATTACAGTAAGCTTTTGCTAGATAAAATGCAACAATAGTTTTGGAGGAAAGTTCAGAAACGCCTACATCGTTATATCTTTGTAAATTTTTATAGTTGGAAAATAATTGCAGTAATTTAACTTTTGCTTAACTTTTAAGGGCACAATTTCCATTCGGAAATAAATTCACGTGTAAAACAAGATTTATTCTTGATATCACCGATATACTAATTCCATTGCATTTTTCAAAAAATGTAGATACTACGTATCATTGATTTTAACTGGCCCAATCGAAGAAAAACAAGCCAGAATTCGAAATATGTAGTCAGAATTGCAAATGGAGTTAGCATTGTGGACGTTGATATTGGTTTCAAAAACGTTATTTCGTAATAAATAAATGATCTACCTCCTACGATTTTATTTCTGAACGGAAAATGCACCCTTAAATCAAATGCTTTGTCACTATGGAAGTAGCCAGTCATGTTGCTGTGATTCACATTTTGGCCTTTTTTGACCAATGAAAAAGATTCACTTGAATAAATTATCTTTAATTTGTTCTTGAGTTGTGGAGTATTAATACTATACGCATTCTCACACACTCACTCACAGACAGGCAGACACAACAAAGTCTTAAAGTCAACTTCATGTAATAATTGTGTATTTGTGTCGGGGAAGATGATCTTGGTTGTAGGGTAGTTAAAAATTCTACAAGTGTGTTTCCTTTGATAAATTTTATTTCATTTATTAGGTCTCTATGCAAAAATTAGTGCTTAGGTTTGGTTTGAGCGTGTCCTCGACCGTGAGCAGTGTCATGGTTTGAAGCTTGTCCACGGTCAGCATCTTTACCGTGATCAGCATCCTTTTCATCAATTCCTTTACCATGGTCAGTATCTTTACCATGTTCAGCATCTTTATCGTGATCAGCATCCTTTCCATGTTCAGTATCTTTACCTTTTGGTTTCTGTTCAACATAACTCTGTTTCCGCAGTCTCGCCTTAATTCCTTTTCCAGCCTTCTTTTTATTCTTTTGCTTTTCTTCCCGTTTGTTCGGTTTTTTGGCTCGCTCAGCTCTCAATTCTTCAACTTCTCCGTAAGTAGTCAACTCCAAATTCAACAGGTCAAAATCCGGAGGCGAGCCCAAATCTACTAGTTCGGCGGCTTTCAGCTTTACAGATCAAAAATCATTTTGTTATCAATGCATAATGATAATCCCCATTTCCCCATTCCAAAACCTTCTTCTCATTTAGATTTTTCAAGAAGTTGTAGGAATAAAATTGATACGTGTACGAAAATGCAAACTCAACGTATACCTGAGCGTAATAATGCCAGAAAATCGCCTGAAATAAATAATAAAGCAAGAATTAATTATTTAAATATTTTTGCAACATGAAAGTATTTTGATTCGAAAAATTGGAAAAAATTGAAAAGCGAATTTTCTTACCGCTAATACCAAAATCATAACTATTAAGGCAATCGAGCAAAGAAAGTTAAAAATCATAATGGTATAAATTCTGTTGAATATTAATTTCTTGCAACATCTACTTGTGTCACAAATCTCATAGTATGAAAGAGCGTTTTCCCACTCAGCGACATTATCGAAACCCCCTGCCGTAGTATTGAGATTTAGCTTTTGACAAAGAGACTTCTGCAGTACACATGAATTATTACTTTGTAATTACGTAATGAATAGTAGAAACCTGTTTTGCATAGGAATGTGATAAAACACTTACGGTTTTGGGATTTCTGTAAAAATTAATAAGGAATTGAACAATTCCATCTTTCTTTAATTCCAGAGTCGGGTTTTGAGTTTGGAGCTTCAGTTGCTGCTGTTGTATCTTCAGGAAGGCAATTATATGCGACATTTTCTTATCGTATAATAACGAATACATAGCACGGGAAGAGGATGTCAGCCCCAAATTGGTAATAATCATGACAAGAAACATAAACTGAGAAAATACATTATTAGAGATGTTTTCCTTTACTGTTTATTGAATACTGGGTTTTCAAAAGCTTACGAGAATTCCGTGGGGAAGACCGCTTATACTACAAGCCAGAATGACGAAACCATGAAAATCGACGATAACAAAAGTCATGAGAGCTAAAAAGAAGTTTTTGTCTGAAACGGAGGAAAATGTTGTGGGAGGAGTTCCTTGCTTATGATCAGCAAAGATCAAGTACTGCATGAATAACATCAAGATGGCCACTGCCTGTAAACCGTCGTAAGTAACAATTTTTAAAACTTTCTATTTTTAATATCGCCCCTTGCAAAAAATATTTCGACAAACCCCTAATGATAATATCTCACTTCAAAAGCTACAAAGAATATCAGGGGCTTTTTCTTGATCAGATTATTCTTCAATGCGATAAAACCTTCTCCTCCCAAGTCGGCTAACTCTTTTGCAGCTTGTGTGACTAACGAACGCCGCAAAGGCCTTCCGTCGTCGTTCCATGAAACCTCTTTATGTGTTCAAAATTAATATTGTATACATATTTCTTAATGCTAGATTAGATGAGTTTTATTTAAGGAACGTACTTCTGTTTCCTTTTGCACCCTTCTTGCCTTTTTTCGACCGACCGTCACCCGGTCCCTTTAATACCCAAGAGAATTAGTCAAGAAGCCATAATGCTGATTACACTTTTGTTAAACTAATTAATAACTAACTGCTATTATTTAACTTAAAAATTATGTCATGCGCTTAATGGAAAAGGAAGAGTAAAAATTAACTCACTTTAGGACCTTTACTCTTTTTTGTCCCGGTCCCCTCTTTCTTTCCTGGCACAGCTACTTCTCCTCCAGAAGGTGCTCCTTTAGTTTTCTTATTTCCCTTGACGGCTGGAGGTAAACCGATCGGAACAACTGTCTCCTGTGGTTTCTTTTGCAGTTTTGTATGTGGTTGCTGCTGTTGTTTCGGTTGCTGCTGTGGTTGCTGAACGGGTTGTTGTTGTTCTTGTTGCTGCTCATAAGGCTGTTGCTGCTGTTGCTGCTGCTCATAAGGTTGCTGCTGTTGCTGCTGCTCATAAGGTTGCTGCTGTTGTTGCTCATAAGGTTGCTGCTGTTGCTGCTGATAAGATTGCTGCTGTTGTTGCTGATAAGGTTGCTGCTGTTGTTGCTGCTGTTGCTGTTGTTGCTGCTGTTGCTGTTGTTGCTGCTGTTGCTGTTGCTGAAAATATTGCTGTTGCATCGATGGATTTTGAGACGGATCCATTTCTAAAAATGGTACTCTTTTTGGTCAGAAAGACAATTTATTCAGAATATTCCGCTATCGGTTCGGACTGCAGGGATTATTATCATGGCAATAGTCTGCTGTGGAATGAGACGCTATCGGTGATAGCTTAGGTGATAGTGTAACCATGTGTAACCCAAGGAGTCTAAACTGTAGGTGTCCTTCCCGCATAGTAAGGAGGATCGAGTAGAGATTTCCACGTGGGGGATTTTGCAGGTCTATAAGGGACGTTCTTCGGGGAAAATCACCTAATTTTATTTATTATCCTGATTTACATGACAACTACTACAGTTTCTATTATTTCGTATTCTGTATTCCGTAATTAGTTGTCATGTGTATACATCCATAGCCCGGCGCCTACCTACTCAATAGTAGGCAAATAGGCAATTGGGTTGGCCAACTCTGCTTGTAAATAAGGTAGAGTTGGTAAGGAGTAGGGTAGGGTACCCAACACTGCAGGAAAAGTAGGCACAGAGTATGGTAGGGTCCTCAACACTGCAGGTAAAGTAGGCATAGAGTAGGATATTGTACACAACATTGCAGGAAAAGTAGGCACAGAGTAGGGTAGTGTATTCGTCACTACAGAAAAAGTAGGCAGGCAATAGGGAAGGCTACCTAACAAAGTACAAATTGTAGGTACAGTGTAGGGTAGGCTACCTAACATGCCGACTTATAATTCTTTATATTGAATATTGTAGCATTGCTTGCAATACAATGTTACAATATTCTTGTATTATTTTCATTACAAGGTCCACCTTTTTATTGGGTTTTGCTACTAATCCTCTCAACTCGAGAAATCATAATCCTTTTTCTAGGAACCAAATTGTACGTAGGAACGGACGTTTCTGCTTCGCATCAAACAGAAGAATGAAAATATATTTACTTTAAAATATGCATTAAATATTGTTCTTTGAAATTTAAAATGTGTAATCTAATAATATTTAAATAAAAGGGTACTTAGGTGCTAGGCATGAATAGCAAGCTTAGTAGGCTGACTATAAAACACTATCGGTTTCTTCAGCACGTTTTCCTAACGAAATCCTTTTTCTTATGGCCAAAAATAAAGTATATGGTTTCAATATGGCGTGTGGTATGGCATGTAAGAAGCGGAGAGTTGGGAAGGGTAGCCTACTAAACCTACTCAGTGCCTTTAGAAGGCATAGAGTTGGTTAGGGTAGACTGTTCAATAGCTTTAGTAGGCAGAGAGTAGGGTTGGGTACACTTCTCAATAGCTTTAGTGAGCACAGAGTTGGGTTGGGTAGCCCTCTCAATACCTTTAGTAGGTAGAGAGTAGGGTAGTGTAGTCAACACTGCATGTAAAGTAGGCAGTGGGTAGGGTAGGGTAGTCCACACAAAAGGTTAGTAGGCAAAAAGTAGGGTAGGCTACCTCACATGCCGGGCTATGTATACATCACGGTGATAAATGAAAGTAGGGGATTTTTTTTCCAAAAACGTCCCTTATAGCCCTGCAAAATCCCCCACGTGGAAATCTCTACTCGATCCTCCTTACTAAGCGCGAAGGACTCCATGCCAACAGTTTAGACTCCTTGGTGTAACCTTTCTGTAAAAACCAAGAAGCCTGTATAGGTCAAGTCTAGTATCTATAGATACTAGATTTTTATTTTACTAAGGAGGATATGATAACTTTGATGAATCCTGTCGGAACATAAGCCCAAGATGACCTACAGTCTTCCCCCCGATGTAACTTTCCCAAAATCTATTCCTGAAGATAATTCAACTTTCACCACCTGTGGAACATCGGGGGTACGACTGTAGGTCATCTTGATGTAAACCGAATAGTATGGGTAGTAGAATAGAAATAAAAGCTTCTTGGTAAAACCATACATAGCCAAACTAGAAATGAGGAAAGAAAATAAGAAATCATACGAGGAAAAATTTCCCATTAAAAAATGTAGATCTTATTAAATTAATTAGCCATGAAATCTAAGATAAACATTTTAGGAGTCGAAATCTATAGTCGTAATAATTGCAGTCGAGCAAATATTTTGGAAGTTTTTTAAATAGTGAATCATGATTTTATGATTTACATGTAAATGATAATCCCCTTGATTTGTAGATTTTCTAAAAACAATGTTCTTCAAAAAGACCAATATACGCCACTTGGAGGAATTATATGGCAATTATTGAAATAAGAAATTAATTAGCTTACAACCAAACCTTTTCCGAGCTGTAATATTTGTCAATTTACTCGATGCAGATTAAACGTTTTACGGCTGGGTAGTGTACTTTAATTAATTTTTATTCCTTTAAAATTGATTACAATTTAATTGTATTTGTAAACACAATATTTGGGTAACGTTTTCCTTAAATTCTAATACAGACATAGTAAAATAATACATAAAACTAACAGTGCCAACTTTATCTTCATCAGCAAGATACATTAGTATTTCTTTGTGTTGTTGGGACAAAAGTATTTCTCATGAATCTCATGTCCTATAAATGGGGACCGGGTTAAACCGCATAATAAAGTAAAAAGTCGGTAGAAAAGTTGGCTTAATTTCTAATTGCTTAAAACCCTGGTTTTAATTTTCATACAATGCAAAGCAGCTTAAGTAAGTAAATTAAATTGCACTGAATAAATACCTAGTTTAATGGTTGACTATAGACACATTGTTTTTATGCATAACACACGGAAAATATGAAAATCTTTTTAACTTTTAAGAGTTTAGGGAAATAGACTAAATAATTAAACAACATTTTATAACACAGTCACATTTTTAACTGTCAGTGAGGCTAATACAGCCCTAGGTAGGAAAATGTATCACAACATAAGTGTTGTTTTGTCACAAAAAATGGGTAATGTAATTTTGCACGGAATATAGTATATTTATAGTATTATAGTAATAATATAATACAGTAGAAATAATTATTTCATGCATTTTTATATTGAATATATTGAAATATTTTTGTATTGCTTTCCACCAGAAAACCTGTGCATTAACGATTTTTGCAAAAAAATGGGATATGATGGATAGAAAAGTTTTAGAAATAGTTTAACTGGTAATTGCCAATTCAAAAGGGAGTCATTAACGAAACTTAAAAAATAATTGCTCATGATATGAAAAATCATATCTTAAGTAAAATATAATAATAAGGTATGTCAACATTACAACAATTAACAGAAACCTCGTAGCTTATATAGGGCTATAGGAATAAAACGTTTACTCTGAAGTTTGATTAAGGTCTTCGTAGGAAGAGCTAATAAAACTTTTCACAATTACTGTATCACAATACACATATCATAATAAGAGATTAAAGGTACATTATAAATCAGCATATTTAACATTGCATAATACTTTACCTGGAATAAACTCTCATGAAGAATCAAAAGCTATTCTGTTCGAAAGCTTTGACCTTTTACTTATTTCTATGAATTCATTCATTCGAACTCAATTGACCCTGACAGTTGACTGCAATATTTAGTTACACCTGATAACAAATCATTCTTAGAATCTCTAAATATATTTTTATAGGTAGAACAGCAAACAATATTGTATATGTAACAATTGCCATTAAAATTAACCAAATCATCTACAACAAGTAATAATTTAATAGAGATAGCGTACTGAATATTATTATACATATTATACAATTGAATTCTAAGTCTAAATTATAATCGAATACTATCAATTTTGGTTTTGGCATTGTCTTCGTGTCCATGTCTCAACTGCTCTGGCGTAGACGACGTTGAAGAAGTGCCAGTGCTGATGTCATCCTGTGCCATTGTAAATGTTATTCTAACGTCATTCTTTCCTTGCTCCGTCGGCTTCACGTAACAACCTGATTCCAACACAATTAAACATTATTATATAAATTACATGTAATTACTTGTAAAACAATAGCCTTGCGTGAACAAAATACTTCATGTAATTATGATCCATATTTAATCCCTAAACTTAAATTGCCAATCCAAACGGAAAACTGGCAACTGGGACTGTCAGCCCACTTTAATTGCAGTATTAATTACAAACTTATTACAGACTGAATTAAACGATAAGCGAAACCGGAAGTTAACATTCATGTATCCATAATTTCTAATTTTTTAAAGTAGGAAGACAATAATTCGTCTTTCGTAATTAATAATGAGGTCAAACTTGTAGTTTGGAATTCGATTTCGAACTTGAAACTATAAATGCGACTTAATTATTGATGCTGGGTTACCTTCAAGTAGGATATCTAATTCTGCTTCTGTGCTGCAGTGCTTGAAAGGAACATTTCGGATTTCCATAACCGTTGTCAATATCCTGACGATGGATGGTTTTATTTGCCATAATATCAGTTCTTGCTTTCTTTCATTAAACTGCTTATATAAATTACTCACTCCCTGGAAAACAGAATAGCACATATTGTTAGCTCCAAAAAGTTGTCAGGAAAAGAAGCATCTAGTAGAGAATTATTTACCTGGGCTGCTGTAAAGTCAGCAAACTGAATGTGTTGGCAATCAATTACTACAGGCAGATAACCTTTGGCCCAATTCTCTCCAGATTTCTTAACTGCATAGCTAGTGTAATCCATTGAAGGAAAAACTAGGGATCTGTCTAAATCTAGTAAAATAAATTCCACTCCAGCAGAAGACTGAAAAATATAATTGGAAAAATTAAGATGAATTGTAATTTGGTCAATATATTTTTTATTTATTCAAAAAGGCAAATTCCTCAGCAATAATAGTAACAATGATGAATTTTGAACTTACAACTCCTCTTCTGACGCGGACGGCAGGTCTGGCGGCGTAGTAAAGAAGGAAAACTACACTGAGAATGAAACCGCAAAGAATTCCATATTCGAGACCGACTCCGATTCCAACGAAAAATGTGGCTCCCCAAGGAATCATATCCATTTCTAATTGCACCAAAAAATTATATTCCTTGTTTCATAACTCATAATTTGTAATTTATTATATAAAACTTACTCTTTGTCTTCCACATGGGGTAAATAATATCCAAGTCCACTGTAGGTAACACGGCGCAAACGATCACAGCAGCCAAGCTGGCTTTAGGAATGAAATAGAAATATGGAGTGAGAAATTGAAGTGCCAAAAGGACAAGAGACCCGGTAACCAAACCCCCCATTGGAGACTGGGACCCGGAAACGGCGTATACGACACTGCGACTGAAACTTCCAGTCACGGGCATAGAACTGAAAAAGGATCCTATGATATTGGTTATTCCAATGGAAGTCAATTCTTGGGAAGCGTCCACTCGAGATGTGCCAGCGTAAACTTTGGCCACTGTCACCTGTTCCATTAGAGCCAATAAAGGAAGAACTATTAAGGCAGAAGCATCCTCCCTTAGCAATCTTCCCAAAGAGTACTCCTCAGTTGTACCGTTGGAAACGGTTGAATAGGAAAACGGCGGAAGCTGGAATGGAGCAAGACCCGGAATCAGGTCACCTAAAATTCATAAATTAGTCAGTATCAATTTAATAATCACTAATTACAACCGGAAACACTGATAAATACCGAATTATTAATTGAACTACCAATTTTTCTTGTATTTCAGCCCGGGGCTAATTTATGTAATTATTATTGCAATTTATTATTTATAAATCTCTTTTAGTTTTCTTACCGACAACATCAACTGCAGACGGATTGCCAAGAAGACTGAATACAAGAGTGCAGACGATTATCACAATTACACTACGAGAAGTGGTAACTAACCATAGAAATTTACTGATTCCCGGTGAGTTCTTTGTACAACATTTAAAAATGATTTCTAATTTCTGTCAAATCATTAAGAGTAATTTGAATTAATTTTGTGTTCTTTGTTAATAGCATGCTAATTGAAACAAAGTAATTTAGAAGAAATGGAATGTGATGTACCTGAAGAATAAAGAGGACAATGATGCAAATTAAGGAGAGAAGAGCATCAATTTTCCTGATCTCTGAGAAATGCTCGAGTGCACCTCGTAGAATTGCGAACAATCCGTCAGCAGGGTAGTGGAGACCAAGCAGAGCTTTAATTTGTGTTGAGCAAATTGTGATTGCAGCCGCAGATGAAAACCCCGAAGTCACAGGAGCGGAAATAAAGTTGACAATAAATCCTGTCGTTGACAAAGTCATTGCGTTTCTCAAATTAATCGTTTTCGTAGAAGAACATCGACTGTTCAGTGTTTACAGTATCTAAGCATTCTTTGCATTTGAAAATGAGAAATGTCATACCTAATTGGAAGAAACCCATCAGAAATGTGATCATTCCTGTGACGAACGTAAGAAGTATTGCATACTCAGGACCCTTTCCCCTAGAGTATGACAAGGTAATGATAGCTGTAATAGTAATTAGAATTTTTCATCAGTTAGATCGTTAGATTTTGCACACCCTTAAATGTTTAAAACTACAGCGTTGGCCGCCAGTCACGCATCTTAGGAATAGGAAAATTTCTTAATGTTTGAAAATGCCTCTCAAACAGTTGAGACGCATTTTTAAACATTACAGGCATTTCCCTATGATGCGTGACTTATGGCCCACGCTGTAGTACTTTACGTCACATAATTGCTTTACCCATAATGGCTGTAGGTCCAATGGTGACTACATGGGAACCGCCGAACAAGATATACACAAAACATCCCACCCATCCGGAGTAAAGGCCAATCTGTAACAATATAAGGATTTTCTCATTTGTTTTTGTGAAGTATCGGAACGATAATTACTTGTAACGCTCTGTCACTCTGTCCGTGTGTCTGTAGGTCTACTTAAATTAATTGGCCCTATATAGTAAGAATTTTAATTAGGTTAGGTTAGAAAAATAGAGTTTTCATTTGAGTGCTGTGCTTTTCTAGACTTTTCCCTTTATTCCAAGTATAAATCTAGCTATCCATTCAGTGTATTCAATTGTGACGCATTGTATGCCATTTATCGATTAGTCCTGCAACAAACATTCACTGAAATCATGTCTGAATTATTGCAATTAGCAAACGAGTTAAGGAAGGGAATAAATCAAGACTCCATTCATTCATTATTCATGCAGAAATGAAGACACCGTTACAATTTAGAAATAATGCAAGATTTGCTTCGGTTATACAGTTATCAAAGGTGAAGTGGACATTTATATTGCACACTATATCAACTTATACAGGTTTCGCTAACTATTGTAGTATAGTATTGGCATTTCATTATTGACGTCATAGACAAAGACACTAAAGATAATATTATACTTAGGCATTTCAATTTCTTTGGTTCTTTATGGTCTATTACCACCTGGAGCTACATATTTTGGCTGTCACCCATTTACATGCAATATCTGTTCATAAAGAGCATTCATAACAATAACAGCGTGTAGAGCGCAGACAAAGGCAAGTACTGTTACACTTTCCTACTATGCATCTGCTTGTCATTGTTGTCTGTTTTAAATATGCGTGTAGCTATTAGCTATCTGCTAGTACTACAAGTTTTGTTTGTGAAAGTGAAATGCACAATGCACCCAACCACTTTGACCATGAAATATTTTTACGGTTGCATTGTTCCAAGGTTACATAACTTTCAATGTAAGGGTGCATAAGTAATTAAGTACCCATTCCACTAGTTATAAGGTAGCTAAAACGTTATGTGCAATTAATTTCTAATCTTTCTCATATTTTTGCTTTGTAATGCAAAAAATAATAATAAATACAAAGCAATGCGACTATTTCTCACGAACTTAAAGTAAGTAATTAGGTTCCCGTACGAATCTTCTAGGACGTTGTATGAATCTCTTCTGGTTTCCAGACGTTGGTTCATTTTTAAACCTTTGTTTCAATTTTTTAACTTCTTATACCAAACAAGTTATTAACACAATTATTATTGAGAGTAGAATCTCATGTAGAATTATAGGATATACTTGACGTTATACTACGCTATATGTGTAGTGGGTCAACAAGTATATGTATGAATGGAAAGTTAAAGCGAAAGGGAATCCGAAGGATTAACATCCGCATGGAAAATATCTTGGGGCTTTCTCTGAAACCTTGGTACTTAATACTTTGTGTATAGACTTTTAAAGTGGGTCACAATAACATTGCTCTGGATAAATCTGTGAGTGTTGACATTCCAGTCATTCCAAGGAGCGTATAATAAAATAACACTAACCTACAAAACTCATTTTTAAATTTCAATTCTTCTTCTGGAATGTTCCTGTATCAGTAGTATGCATAGTATCTTATTTGGTAGTGGGATTCTTAATGAACTTGCTGTGAAGAAACCTTCTTTGTCAAAAGCATTGGTTGGTGTTAGTGTAGGAGTAGTAAGACAATAAAAAATTGAGATAGGTACCTACCTGTGGTGGTAAACCAGCAATTGTTGCGTAAGCCAAGGCTTGTGGGAGAATCGTTAAACCAACTGTCAGTCCAGCTACAAAAACATTCATTTCCATTGAAGTTTTAATGTACCCAATAAAAAATGCTTACCCATTAGGAATAATCCATTAATGTAAACAAAAACTATGTAGAATTAAAATGAAATCATTATTGTAAAGTGTCTGAAGTAATTTTCGGGGCGTAACTTATAAAATAGTATTTCAGAAACTTACTCAGTATTTCAGAAACTCAGTATTTCAGTGTAATATTTAAGAAAAATTAAGAAAATCTTGCAAGATAAATGGTGATATTTTGAGAAAAATCATGGAATTATAAAAATGTGATCGTAATTAGTGAGATTAAAATGGAAGGGATACCAATAAAGTCTGCAATAAGTTTCTGTCCATTATAATTTCTGATCCAGCTGAGAATAGGGAATTTGCGCCTTAAGTGTTTCATTCTGAATGTGGCTTTGGCCCAGTTGCGGAGACACCCGGTTGGTTGTGGATCGTCGTTATCGGGGGACTTTTCATTGGGAGAGCGACTGGATGGATTGTCATCATAAATGCCACCGTCGCCGACCAATCCGATTGTTGAAGTGGAAAGACCTCCGCCTTGAAAGGACAAGTTGATCCCAGATGGACATCGGGAAGACGAAGATAATCCGGCAAAACTTGCCGTACTGAAGGAATGCACCAATTCTGTTTTCATTGTTCCAGAATTGCACTTTAGTGTTCGCGTAAGAAAACTGTTGTTGCCGAAATAAAATGGTTAATGGAGTGGGAAGTGGGAAATGGGAATAACGTTCTTCTCGTTCTGTCGGAAGCAATTGTTTATTTAGAGCTGCCAATAATATTAGTCAGCGAAATGTTATTGAGAAGTTGAGATTAGGAATGGTTTGTGTGTGCACTTGAGATGAAGATTGTCTCACGGCGAAGAATACATGACATCACTTCACTCCTACTCTAAGGACACTACTGGAGAAGTTCAAGTCAGTTCCAGTCCAGCCACGCCACGACTCACTCAGGAAAATTCCCAAGGCTGACCTTTCTGTCTTGGCGGACCTCGTCTTCACTTTTTATTCCCTTTTTTACTTTCCAAGTCTTCTTATCCCTCTGCTCACCTCACTCTTCAAAATCTAAAATTAGACACACTTGTTAACGTGACTTGTCACTCACTGACCCCACTCTCTGCCAAATTCCAAATCCATTACAATACCTATTCCACAGTTCCACTTACCAATTCCCAACGTCCCTAAACATAATAATAGTAACACATCAAGGGATCAAATTTAGAAATACAGTTTACAGCTTTGTTCTCTATATGTTACAGGATTAGCTCACTATTATGTGCCCTAAATTTTTCCTAGACAATTTATAAAGGAGAAGAAATCTTTTCTAATTGTCTGTGTATAAAAGAGAAACCTAGGAATTTTCGTCTAGATATATTTGACATACTTCCACAGGTCTTCGGGATGGTTTGTGCTCCCTTGCACCTGCATTTCCTGTAACATAGGTCTTACAAGAAATATTGTGTATAATAGTTTTGTTGTGTACACTGCAGATAATGATGCTTCTTAAATAATTGCATTATATTGTATTGTGACATTAGTTATCATAACAGTTCTATCTTCTAGACGATCATAAATAGAGGATTACTATCCTGTGTAACATTTGGAGACTTAATAGGGAATGCACTCACTATACAGGAATGCAGGTTGTAAATGGAACTAGACACAGGACAGGAACAGGCTAAATATGGAATACTCTTGGGAAAACAGGTAGATAAACCTACTTATTGGTTTTACAATTGATACTGATGAGAAGAGCAAGAACAATGGACTTAGAACATAGTATTGCAGTTAGGGTCGCTTTTAACTCGAAATATTTTCTTAATTAGTTTTTTAGTTACTGTGTATAGTTGGAATTTGAAGAAAACGTTTGCGTATGTTTTACCTCATAAAGTAAAACGAAGTTTCATGTAGTTGTTCTGCTATAAAATACCTCCATGAAAAACTACCAATCAAAATGTCAACTAATGCGTCTACTAAAGTCGTAATCTTTGTTTACAGATCGAAGTTGCAGAAGTGTCTTCATCCATAAATGGATAATGAAGATAGGGGCTTATAGGTATTTGTTTCTGGGAGATAGCGCCAAATAAAGATTCTACTACGATCTTCTGTTTTCGATGGTCACGTTCTTACAACACGAAACTATTTTGCTTTCTGCTGCCTTCCTTGCCTGACCTAGCCTCACAAACGGGCTCCTCATTTTTATTTGCTCCTTGCTAACGCTCATTTAATGTCCACAGATTGACTTTTTTAAAGTCAAGAGTCTAAAGTCTGGCTGTGACTTGACTTATTGGCTCCGTGCCCTTAACTCAGAAATCCTCTTGTTCTATCTCACTCTTGTTCCTACACAACCACTCCTTCTTCTTCTGCATACAAATTTAGACTTAGGCAATATATTAAAATGTAAAATGTTACATCATTGCTGTTAGCCTAAGAAATGCAAAGGATCATAGTGATATTGGCCAATTCTGGGAAATATGTAATGAAATCTACAATTTTGACTCAAAGCAAATTAAACGGTTAGAAAACCAAGGAATTGAAAGCGTTCCTTACAAACTTATTTTTCCCAGATTAGGGACACTTAACATAAAATGTACAATACAGCCAAGGAGCGTCAAATGGTTGCCTCGGTTACTCCTCGGCTGCGTTTAATCAGGAGGGTCCACTGGAGTGTTTTGTTCCGAAATTTAGGAATATTTATAAGGGACATTTCCTGCAGGTTGTCATTGGCAACGGGGCCATTTCGGGGACATTTTGTCCCTTATAAATATTCCTAAATTTGGGAACAAAACACTCTAGTGGACCCTCCTGATTAAACGCAGCCGAGGAGTAACCGAGGCAACCATTTGACGCTCCTTGAATACAGCCTTATTTGGCCTTATAATTTCTCACATTTTTCCTTATCCTTACAAAATTCATTAAAGTTAAATGTTTATTGCTATTATATTGTGATATATATTACAATTACTGATATTATTGTTGCGAAATATTTATTAGATTATAACAACACTTATTCGGATTTCTTATAACCGGTTTTGTGTAAATTGAGGTTTGAACAATATTCTTATATATAGACAAATAGAATGCTTCATATAGGTAGGTTAGTTAATACTCTGTAATATTTATTATACCTGTTTTATAACAGTGTAAATATTGAATTCTAGTAATTTCTATTTTCTATTATATGTGCATACCAAGAAGAAGTTAAATGGAATTCACAGGTTTACTAATAAGCAATACTTACCTACCTCATTCAGGCTTCGGGCAGAATAAGCGAGTCAGTATTATAATTCTTAAACCAAGGGTAGGCTAACACAATTAGTAGGTACTTTTCCAAAAATTATTTATTATTCCTCACATACTCAATAATTGTCAGTACTGTAATCGCAGTTTTTTAAATAGGCATCTATTTGGGCAATTTATTTGTCTAAATTGTTTGTCAGATCAAACCAAACATTAAAGTCTCGTTTGTACTATGAATTTTAATATTAACTTGCTTTTTCACTGTAACTGTTTCTGATTATTTACTTACATGGTAAACATCACTTATGTACTTGTTTCACCTCCGGGAATTTATTATTCAGTCTATGCACTCTCTACCTTACTATGCTATCGCTACCCACTATCCACTGCAATTTATAATGGAATACGTAATTAATCATGCACTTCAGAATTTGGATATCTATTTATTTCAAATTATAAAATTTCATCTAAAAAAATCTTCAAAAAATTTTATATAAAAAATTTTTCATTTCAATTTACTTAAAATGCATAAATTTTAACTAGACCTAAAAATTTTAATGTAGTATTTGATGTTCGGTTTTATTACACCCTAATTAGTATGCATATTTTTATTATCTGTATATTTTGTACCGAAATTTTTAATTTTTCTGCAAACATTTTCATAATAAGTTTTAAAATCAAAAGTACTGAAATACGAAACATTTAGCTACTTCATATTATTACTGAATAAAATGCTTGAATAGCCAGGCTCTGTTCAAGACTATTAAAGTTATTTCTTTAGTCGTTGCATTTATAATGTCTTAAGACAAACGACCGAACGATTCGTGTAGATGAAGATTAAGGCTAGTGACTTTATCTTGTGTAGCTTTACTTGGGTCCTGTGTTGCAGGTTGCATTATCAGTAGATTTAACTAATGTTTCATCAGAGATTATTAAATAGTGGTGCATGTGCATAGGTCTACCTATCTTACGCTGAACTACCTGAACCTACTAAATTCTCAGTTATGCTTGTATAGACAAACAAACGCTTTTCCATTTGTTTGCCTTCTATTATTACCAATGTGTCCCATAACGGTGTTGCAAATATTAATAAATGGCACACCATGTTTTGCACTTTGATAATAAATAAGCAACATTGACTATTATGACGAATGTAGCATTAATGCTCTTTGTTTACCATTTTTGCTTCTATGTGTCGAATTCTGTAGCATTTATGCAAATTAATACGTGGAAATACGCTCACTTATTTACTGCACTCTCCTGTCTCCTCACAATGACGTTAATCCTTTATTTACGGATAGACTTTCGTGTAGCTGCTAAAGTCACAGAGACTGGTGCCTTTTTATGTGAAACTAATTCTAACAATTACAGGTGGACGACCTACATTCAAACCAATTATTCTCTGCACATTCCTAGTAACCTGCGATTTCATGTTTTCCATACCTGCTAATTTATGCAAATCTATAGATAAATTAAAAACATGTCATTGTTCACTCTCTTAATACTTAATTGCTTCAGTGCATACTACAATGCAATATAATTGACTCCTTCAGACTTACTGATTCATCAGATTTATAAATGAATATCTAATTGCAATTATTCCTTTGTGCGATTTCTTATCAATCACCTTTTCAAATCTATAATTAATTGATAATTATTAACCAAAGCACTATTTCTCTGTAATGCGACAGTGCAATCTAATGCACACATTTAATTTGCATTGATTTGCTACTATTGCTTTTTTATGTTAAACAAACATTACTCATGAGTGATACTGTACTGCATACAACAAATTAATAGAATTATGCATTTATCTGTAAAATTAGCAAAATACTATTTTACCACACAAAAGTTGCTTTCCACTTAAATGTATGAGAATATGTGATGAATAAATATTTGATTGCAAAATTATGACGCAATAATTGCACATTTTTAACGTACTAATAGAATTATGTAAAATTTTAATGGAAATTAGGGCTTACCTTATAATTTGGAGTAAAATGGGAATCCCTTAGAGAGGAATTTTCTTAGACTGAGCAGAAATGCGTGAAATGTGTATTTATGAGTTATGAATTGTGTTTGGGGAGTTCTTAAGCGTTGTTGCACAGCCCAAAGTAGTTTAGATAACTGAGCACTAACTGCACTACTGTTTGGTTTGTATTAGGTGTAAAGTGAGCAGTGTCTCCAAGTAGTGGGTGGGGTGGGGATTGTGTAGATGTGGAGATGAAGGAGACAGGAATGGAAGTAGAAGAGGACAACCGGAAAAATGTTTGCTTTTATAGGAGCGTGTCGTGTGGTGTCGGTGTCGACTGTCGACTTGACTTCCATCCATCGTCATCTCATTGAGAGTCTCTGAATTACATACATCCTAAATACAAACACCAAACACAATAGAACAGCAAATAATAATGAACAGGTAGGTTAGCATTTGGGAAGCAATTCTACACACAAGGCAAAACCATTCCTATCACTTTAGTCAGACAAACCATTTTGCATATCGTCATACCGCATACTATTCCTATCGCTATTCCTGTTTGCTACCAGTCCCACTCAATCTTCTATCCTAGCGTATTGTTAGCTAGTTATCATACGTGTGTTTGTATGTACGGAGTATGTACTCTAGTATAGTTCACAATGTCTACATAGTATTATAGGATAAGTTATCATGTCCTAGTATTGTTAAGGACAGAAACGATATTTTATTACGGCGAAAAATTAAATGCACCACCAAAATAATGAAAGTATCACCAAAGAAAAACTGAGTGTCCCCCTAGCCAGATAAATCCTTATTCAAATCAAAGCCAGGAAACTGAACTGGCCACCTTTTAAACTGAAATTGCCACACGTTTTATTGATTTTGTTTTATTAATTTTATGTATGACAATGTTGGTAAAAATAAAACTTGTGGCAATTTCAGTTTTAAAGGTGGCCAATTCAATTTGTCTGGTATTGAGTAAGGTTTTGTCTGGTTGTATCATATAAAGGTGGTCAGTTCTTATATAGGGGGCACATTCAAGTTTTCTTGGTGATAATTTCAGTTTTTTGGTGGTAGATTTAAATGCTAGCCTTTTATCAGATGCAAGTACAAATGCACTCTGACTCTGTAACGAACACATCATACTTGTTCTCCATTGCACTCCATCCACAAGTCTCAAGAATAACGTTCAAATACGATAGAATGGATACTTTTATTAAAGCAATGGACCTGCCCATAAAACGAACCACAGTTTCACACAGATATTAAACTCAATTCCATTATGATAGAAAAAGCACACATGATAGATGGCTAAAGTGCATTTAAGTAGAGTGCAGGGCATAAAATCGCAGAGAAGCATAGATTGATTAGCAAATAGAAATGAAAAATGAATAAATTGTAGAATGGCAAATGCACACTTTTAATACTGAGGTCTCCCACATTTTTCCCACAATATTATTCGTATTAAATCCTAATATCCTTAATTTGGAACACTTTTCTCCCATCTAATTAGCTTATTGTTGTGCTAAAGTAGTGAGTTATCGTAATATTTTTATGAAACTTGCTTACATCCCGCCCACTTTCTCTCCGCATTTCCCCACCCCACCCTCCAGGGTAAATGGGCAGGTGGAAAAACCTACTTCTTACCAGCTAACTTAAAACGAACTATTTCATTTTCCTCCCTTAAGAAACAATCCTCCGGATTTCATAGGTGCATTTAACCTTGCAAAATGACTAGCTAATTCCACAAATGCATTTTTCTAAGAAATGGACGAACAATACGAGATAGTAGTGTAAACACATGTATTTAGTAAAACTTGCGTTACCCAAAAGAAGTTTGCTGAAACGTTTTAGGTATTTGTTTTACTGACTTACTTGGAAGTAGGTTTTCTTAGGCAGAAATAAAAAGTTTGACTTAAGACGCTTGAGCTAGGTTACGTTATGACAAATGAAAAGTGTGGTAATCTGTTTTCAGTGCCATACGTTGTAATAGACATTTTGCGTGTATGTTACTTTTTAAGTAACATTTACTACCTATCTTGTAATTTGCAAAATCTATTTAACTAATATTCATAATAAAACATACTTTTTTAACTTTAATACAACAGATTGGAAATTCCATGTTCTTTTTCATAATAATGTGCTTCTAATGGAAAAATAGCAAATAAATCGCTTTGTGAATGACATTATTGTATTTAAAAGTATTGCCGTTTTCATGAAATCTCTGAAATTAGATAGTAAAGTAGGATTAGGAGTAATTACAAGCGTCTTGGCTTGAAAAGTGAGTGACATGAAGGAAATGTTGTACTATGTTCTCATTCACTGATATTTAAGAATGATTTAGCTTGGGTACATATTTGCATAATGGTTTCAAGTTCGTGTGAGTATTATAGTATCTGTTATCTAAGTAGTATGTACCTAAGTATACAGAGAGTCTTAGTGTTTGACATTGTGGGACTGTGAATTTGGAAAGTGGAAAAGCGTCTAATTAAGTACACGCATTTGAAAAGTGCACGCAGGGAGCAAGTGTACACTAACTCTGCATTTTATAATATGATTAATTAATGCCTGTTTTTGCACACTGGTTACACAACATACTAGTGGGGAGATAACAATTATTGTAGCACTACTGATTGCGAGTGGCGACTACATTGTACTCTCTTCCCTTACTATAGTAATCTAGGAGCATTTTTCTTGTATGCATTTTTTACATTCTTAAAATTACACAGAGAACAAGTTGCAGAAGTATATTTAATTACACTATTGACACAGACACGCCACGCCACGTATCATATCAATGGAACAGATTTGCATACGCAAATCCAAATCAAACCAAGCCAGTTCGATATTATTATCCTTAGCAGCTCTGTCTGTCTACAAAAAACAAGGAATCAACAAGAATTAACAAAGATTCCCACTTTTTCATAATATTACCTTGCCATTCCTGCATTTTACACTGTGCACAGGTTATATATGAAACGACACGCACAAAAGTGACAAAAAAGCAATCTAGTTAGACTCATGTCGTTCTCGTTATACGATTAATTGTAATATTACCAGAATGTGAGTCTATCCATGTAATTACAGTTCTCATAGTGTGCATCTGGTTTGCGACACTTGATCACAACATTATTCACTTCCTCTCTCCCTCTCCCTATCCATCCCTGCTAATTGCTCTCTGTATCTAGAGCAATTACGGACGATTTACTATTAATTACTATGCTAATGTCTATTCACTTGTTTATTCTGCCTTGTGCGTACAGCAAGGGTACATTCATCTTTTCTACCCTCACAAAAATGTGTTTTCATAGTGGACTCTGTAGTTCTTTGTACAATAACATGTGTCTTATAACGTAAAATACAATAGTAATGATTTGCACGTTAGGTAATGGAAAATAACTGATCAATGCTGTACTGCATGGCAAATATTTCCTTAGGTAAGGCTAGACAAATATTTACTATTTACTCATAATGAATTATATAAATTAGTTTAGAGATGGGTAAGTGCAATTACACCAAGCTATAAAAATTCATTCATTCACAGACGCAGCTTTTTGTTTAGTACTACAGTTGACACAGGAGGTTTTCAATGGTGAGGTTCTCGTACTATACTAGGATAACAGTAGTTTAAGCAATATTGCATATTTATTCAAACATTTGCTATACACGCATGAATTCAATGTCAGAGCTGCTAATCATCAACTACCAGTTCCCTATCCTATTTTCCTATTGTCTAAAAACTCATGCTATTCAATCCATAATCATTACCATACCGTACTACAGGTATATAATCAAATTATACTACTATACTACATATATGCATAGAGGAGTAGTAAGTGAGAGTGAATGCCAAGGTGCAATGGGCAAACACCTTTCAATTATCATAATACATTTGTTATTCCTATTTTTACGCACTTAATCGCAAAATGCTCTACTAACGTACATTTATTGTTTCAATGAAAATGAAATGAAGATTAGGTTAAGTGATTTAGAGCGTCTTTCTGGTGGAGGGTAAACACCCTATACCCTTTCATGTCAATGAAAATCATTTTTTGGCATTCTTTTTTGTTATTAATTTGTATTCTTGCACCGTCATCGGCGTACCATAAGAAGTGGGCAAATCCCTGCATCTTAAAGCACATGAATACGAAAACGCATATTTCTTCACATTGAACCTGCCAATTCCTAGTGTAAGAATAGAATATTGTGGTTATTTATAATCCTCTTGCATAATCGATTGTGGGTTCTAACAGGATTTATCCGGATAAACTGCTTTAAAAATAGAAATGCAATGACAAGGACAAGAAATAAAACTAACAGAAAACCGTTACAGAAGCGAGCCATAGTGTAAAGTTAGCATTTTGTATGAGTAAATTAAACATTTGTTTTGTACTTAAAGACAAATATTTACTTTTGACAATACTTTATAGAAATTATTATTTGATAACCTTATATTAATTAATATTTGTCAGTTTTTCATGGATACTCAAAATATTGAATTTTGCACCGCTTCCTAACCACTTTTTCCATTCCAGCTAGTTTGGCACTTCAAACAAATGTAAACGCTAAAAAAGTTAGCTTGGTGCTTCAAAAATATGTAAACACCCCAAAAGTTAGATTGGCACGAGTGGAAGCAAGTGGAAACGCCGAAAAAAATAGCCTGCTAGGGCTTCCTAAATGTGAAAATACCCAAAAGTTAGCTTAACGCTTCCTAAAAGTGGAAACACCCAAAAAGTAAACTTATCACAGGCTTTAATTGGAAACAACAATTAAGAAAGTCGTAGAAGATACCTTACATCTAAAAATCCTATTTGAATATCTTAAAGTAAAAGCAGAGTAAAACAATTTTTACAAACATGTTAACAAACTAATCGAAGTGGCGTATGATATTTTATTACCCAAAACCCCATTTTCCTATTGCATATAAAATTGATAGCATGGTATCTCAAAAAGGGGTGGGGCGACCACACCCATTTTCAATAGGGTCCCTAACCTTGCTGAGAAAAATCCAATACCGAAATTTTATTTAAATCGGTCAAAGCGTTCAGAAGAAGTAACCGTGTTCACATACGTACACGCGGACAGACAACAGTGTTCCATACGTAAGCCTCTATAGCTTGCTAAAAAACAGGTATTATTTTTAGCCGTACACTTGACTCTCCTGTCTTGTAAGTGACGTGTGCATTTCTGATCGTAGTAATCTTGCTTGGTAACACACTTTCGGTTCAATCCAGTCTTGAAGAATTATAAAAGGCAAAAAATGGGAAATGTGTAGAATATCTAAGCAAGATAATAGTGCGATTAGTCATTTGTACCAAGTACCTTCTTATTCCAATAGGTATTGTCTTCTAAACTCTGTAGTGAACTCGTTCGAAGCAGTTTAGAAAAGCATACGCGGTGTTGTTTCGCAGAATGGACGAGTTTTGGCTGTAGACGATGTAAATAAAAGAAGGAACAAGTGGAATAATAAGCATAACTCTTGGCTCACTGGTTTGGCCATTTAAATAAGATACATATGAGGTTTTGTTGTGTAAGCTGTTGCACATGGACAGATTACTCGTTAGAGCTCTAATTGACGTAAGAACCCCTCGTAACTGGTAAACATACTCTGTAACCGTGTGAGTTCATTGTTGTTGTTCCCTATTTTTATCGGTGGACCTACACTATCTGTTATCGCCACTATTTATGTGGGAATACAAACGAAAAAATCAGTTTCTTTACTTCGTTATCTCTACCCAAAACAAGTTCAGCACCAAAGTGCAAATCTACTTCGTTTACAACCATTTTCATGTACCTACATACAAACTCTCCGTCTTAGATACAAGTATTAGCATGTAGAGTAAATTCTTGCAGATGCAATTCTCTCGAACAACACTTGGGATAACCCGATTGATGCACCTCAAGTCGTCCGTGAGTTTTACAAATGCATTTCTTTCATCGAATCAGAAACAACATTATTGTGCAATCAAGTCCAAAGTTCAAACCTCGTTATATCAAATCCAGACTGCGTTGCGAATTTAAAGGTCACTATGCATCAACTATTTTTAAAATAATATTCTAAGTCTACTTTGGTGTTACAGCAAAGTGAAGAAATCCAGAATGAAGGTCAAATCAAGTAAACACTGTCCGAATTCTCATTTCCCTTCCTCTACTTTGTTCTTGTGCTTTATTTGTCTGTAAATCCGTATTAAAGCGTGAAGGCAAGAATTCAAGGCATCCTGGAATTTCGGGTTAGGCCTGCGATGTTGCATGAAGAGGAGTAAACGGAAGTAATTAATGCATATTCGTAGGAAACATTGTCATGTTTCTACTTTTTTGCAGGATTTATCTAAAAAACAATATAATTATTTATTATTTCTAATTCAAATCGGCCAAAAGTGTCTGAAACTGAGATACAATCATCTTAATGATAGGGTTCATTTGTAGCATAAAAAGAATGAACTGACAATCTGATGAACAGTTCCTCTAATGCAATTCATTTGCATGGCCACCATAAAGAAACCCCTTAGCCTTAGCCCACATCATTCCTCTCCCCAGGTCTGGCCCTTTTAGCGATAAAAATTAATATTTGTTTCAGCTAAGTCGGAAGTAATTTTTCCGGTTTGTCAAGACATTCTGAAATCTACAAGCACACCAATGAATGGGAATCTTCCAGAAATTATTTTATTCATTGTCTTTTGAAATTCCGGATAATTTGAGCAAATAATAATTTCTGTTCTGAGAATGGGCAGAGCTAAACGAACTGCGTTCAAACACATAATATTTACTTGTTGGAAATAGCCAAGCGTTTTATATAAGAAAATTAGAGCTACCCAACATGTTTTTTGTGTTATTGTTTGCGAGCGAGATTTACTTCCTCTGTTTCCTCTTCATGCATAAAAATGTATAATTCCTTGGGTCACGTCCAATTAAACTTTGATGTGTGATTGATTAGAATAGCCAGATTTCCACTACCTCCGTTATGTCCATATAAATATGTATAAGAAAGCGTATTATGCATATGCACCCTGTGTAATCACATGAGTCATGCGCAATGCAAACATACCTGTGCGTGAATAAACTATTTTGCTAAAATATTATAAAGAACCTTACGTAGTAGTAGTTCTTATCAATGCAAATTTAATTATATCTCGTGGTGTAGTAAAGGTATACGGTTATAAGGATTTGTCAGATCCACAAGTACAGCTATAGTATTAACATAATATTATAATTTGCGAAGCAAAGTATAATAATCAGTTGAATCAATCTGTGGACAACCCAGTTTAGATAGTAGAACTAATTAGCATACAATCACTAGAGTCACTCAGATGTGTTAAATGTAGAATACCACTTTTATATGAACTTGCATGTACTTAGAAGATCTTTTCTTTATGTTCCACGACAAATAGCAAAACAGGATAAATACGTGTACTCCTCAGACTTCTCAGACATTGCAGCTTTAACTTTTCGGTTAATCACCACCATTACGAGTTTTAATAAAAAAATTGTCGAAAATGGTTAGTAATGTGATGATATTCAGTTTTGCTAATGAAAATTAGCAAAATATAGTTTTGGATATTCATTGTAACATAAAAAATATATGGAAACTGATACTCTGGGTTAGCTATTGCTCACGTTTTCACTTTAAAACGGCATTGCAAAATAAAAACGTAATATTATTAATCTAAATATAAGAGTAGACCAAGAGGAATTTAAAATCTTTTAATGACATAATACAGTTCCGCCGTAAAACGTGTTAATTAACTTTTTATTGTTCCGCAAAAAGGCAAACAATGACCACATCGTTCATGAATCTTAGTGACATCACCCTTATTTTTCTACTTTATTTTTACTTATTATTTTAGTACTCTCGGGATTGCCATAAGCAATATCTATGCGCCTACTCATCTACTCCCATTTTTATATCAATGCATAAAAGCTGACAACAAGTCATGAACAAAGATAGTGACGTGGACCCGCCAACCTAGGCGGAATGGTGAGTGCGTTGGAGGAGCTTTGGGCGGACAGTCGAGGAAGCGATCGAGCAACGACACGACGCGGAGCTAAGAACTCTCTGGGCTTCAAGCACCATTTTTGTTTAGTTGAGTTCTTTCTTTCCTCCCCAAGTCGATTAAAATTAGATTCAAATAAATTAATCTTTTCCTTAATTGTATAATTTCGATCTTGCTTCAATTCCATTTATTGAATAGTTTTGCCTGACTACATCGAAGTGTCCTCACTTTCCCCATAACGCCACGATAGTTAACAAGCAATCAACACTTAGCCATCCTCATACATATTTCATAAATAAAGTGGCCATAACATATAATATGTGGTGAGAGTACTATCCGTAGTAAATCAATTATGAGCTTAGCAGAAAGGTTCAAATTCATAAACAAAACTCTACCTTTATTTTTATTAATTATCATACGCTTACATAAATTGCTAAATAGTCTAGTTTACACCTCAATGTTTGCTTAATTGATTGTATGGGGTTGACGTTTTTTGCCCCATTGTACTTGATAACTGACTATTTCCAGTCGAGTAACATTTAAAGGGAAACCAGTTTTATTTACTGCTTAGGGGAATACATCGGAAGAAAGAAACGCAGGAATTCACTTAGAAAGCTTTACACAGCAATAATAACGAAGTTGATACGAATGCAAAACAGAATATCGATTTTTTACTGCATTAGTATCAGTGGACTAAATGCGGAATATAATGCTACCCATACCCATGCTTGTAGCTCTAATAATATTTACAACAATAATATAGTATTACCGTAAAGTTTAATTTGCAAAAGTTTGTATTACCTAATAAAATATCAAAAAACGTTGGAATAGAATTATTAATGCTTTTAATAAACGCAGTTAATGTTATTTATTCAACAGACAGATACATACAGATACATATACAACAGTCCCTGTTTTCCCATTAAAAATGAATTTGTAAACATTTATTAGTTAAAGTACAATTATTATGTAGATACCAAACAAACAATTGCACAAAAGAGCATATGCGAATTTGCGAATTGACAAAATATGAATATTTGATGAATTAAATTCTAACAATATATACAATGTGACTGGTAAACTGCTCTACAGTGCTAAAGCCGAATGTCAATGCACCTCCCTCGATAGCTCAGTCACAAATAAATGCAAAATGTTCGGTTCAGTGTATGATCAATAATCGGGTAGGCTTCGGCCAAAACAAGAGTGTAATTTTTACAACTATTTAATTACACACTAATTTCCAATTACGATACAATCAATACTGGTTCCAGGAATCAATAAAATACAATTAAAATTTCAATTTTCAAAAGATTCAATTCAAAATACTAATCAAATCAATAGGAAAAGGACACGTCTACAATACGTTCGATCTCCGTCTAGTTGTTGCACTAACTCCCTCAATTTCCTTTCTTCTCAAGCTCCTCGTTGAGCCCTTCCTTCTCATTGGCTACCTTTGAGTTTTCCTCATTCGTCCCGCCTAGTAGCCCAGAGGCAATTTCCTTGGGTCCCAAAATCTTGCCAACATTCCCCTCTCTGTAAAGGGAAGTGTTTCCCTTTACACCTAAATCCACATTCAGAACACAAGTCTTCGTACTCGGTCTTCGGTAAGTCCCAGAGTCAGTCCTTGCGTCCACTATGAGTACAAATCCGTCTCTTCCGGGGTACACTACTGCCACGACTTCTCGAGGCCAGTTGTTCCTTCCGTAGTTTTCTCCCACAATGACAAGTGATCCTTCCTTCACCGGCTCCGGTTTCAGAGGCCACTTGCTTCTCTTGCCAATGGTAGAGTCCAACACTTTCTTCTTCTTTCCAGCAAGCTTCCATTTTCCTGCAGATATTTCCAGAAAACTAAGAATCCATGTCGTCATCCAAGTCAGTTTCTTGTAAGAATCCAATCTGTCAGTCAGGAGAAACTCCTCGAACTGCTTCCGTCCAGGAAACAAGGCGACTTCAAACATTTTCTCTGCAACTGATTTTATTTCCGCACAAGAGTCCTTTCCCACAGTCAAAGTAATTTCTTTTTTCATCACATTGGAATCACAACGAGGCACTGATATTTCAAAGACACCTTGCAGCTCTTCCCACAAAGACTTCCACTTTTCAAATAAATCTTGGAGCACTTCGTCGTTCCATCGAACTCCGGATCTCCAAATATCTTGAAGGATTATTTCCGCCTTCGTCTTGAAATGCGAATCAAATCCAAAAGGGTCGTAAACTGACTGCACAAATTGGGGAGATTCCCTCTTTGCCGGCCGTTTAGCTTCTCGTATAATCAGGGGTACAACAATTGAAAACTTACATAAGAACTTGAAGTTTGCTTTACTCGGTTCACAGTAAAGTTCCATTGCACGTTCATTCGGGATTTCAGAATCCAGTGGCAAATTCTCAGAAATATTTTCTACATCACTGGATCCAGGAAAAACTCTTCGGCTCTCATTCTGGGGGCTGCTCATAAATCCTTTGATTTCCAAACTCCCAGGATGATTAGCTTCTGTCACGTCTTGAATTATCTTGACAGCTACGTTTTCAACACCATCACTGTCAAGGCAGTCATTGTCACTTTCTTTCGTAGCATTCATGGCTACCGGAAAAACTTCCTCAAGTTCCTTTTCGGTCTTGTCCTCTACCACGTACTCCAAGCTTGGTGAGCAGGTCACACCAGATTGAGCCGTGTAGAAGTCATCGCTCTCTAATCGTCTCCATTCTTCCATTAAAAACTTTCTTGGATCGACTCTATTCACATTTCCATAATTCTCGTCGTACTCCTTGTACATTTTCTTTTGCAAAGTTTTCAGACGACGCCGAGCTGCGGATTTAGTTCCTGGAAGCTTCACTTTATTCTTTTTCCACGGAAACCCGGTTTCCGTTTGGTTGTCAATTGTTCCCGTCTTTCCTTCATCGGTCTTTTCGTTTCGGGCATCATCTTTCGGTTCCGGAAGTTCAGGAACAACTCTAAATTCATGATTTTCTGTTTGAAGTGACTCCTTCACATGGTTCTGGAGAGCTTCATCAGAACTTACTTCGTTCACAAATGAAGTATGCTGGGGCACTTCTTCATTTGATCGTAGCACTGGGCCGTGGATAACCCTACATAGCTTCGGTATGGTTACCACCGGAGCCCCTCTCGGTTCGTCAGTACACCTTTCACTCACAAACAAAGTATGCTTCGGCATTCCCTCATTTGACTTTTCGGTTGGTCCGTGAACGGTCCAACCCAACTCCGTCTTAGACACCAGGGGAGCCCCTCTCGGTCCACGAAAAGTTTCCACACTGGATATCAAGTCAGCATGATTTTCGCCAATTAAGATCATTGGCTTTGCACTACACAGATCTGGAACTGGATACTTATTCAGAAAATTCCACCTTTTCCTTAGCAGCTTCCAATTGTTGCTCTCTGGAGGCAGATCCAAGTCATCGTATCTGTAAGTATTTAAAGTGAACTTTTTGTTTGAAGCATTTCCAGTTACTTGCAAAGTAATTCGTTCACTTTCCGTTTTTTCAGTTTTAGTTTTCAGCCACTGCAGATCAAGTGTAGCCGGAGTTCCTTTGACTCCGAGCTTTTCAGCCAAACTAGGATGAATCAACGAGACAGTTGAACACTGATCCAATAGGGCGTAAGTCATCAGTTTTCCTTTAGGTCCATACAGAGTAACAGGAACAACTTTCAAAAGTACCTTCTTGTCGTATCCAAATAACGACAAAGTAGTGCACACAGTTTCGAGTGTATTCTCAGTACTTTCTTGGCTAATCTCCTGCTTCCTTTCCTGCTTTGCATAATGTAGTAAAGAATGATGAGGTAACTTACATCCATCCTTTCCACACTCTTTCTTCTTCTCGCAGTCGGGAACCCTGTGATTTCCTTCAAGACACAGAAAACACACTTTAGCTCCTTTGGCCCATTTCCATCTTTCTTCTAACGGCTCCTTGATCAGGAGACGGCAGCTAGAAGTTTCATGGCTACCCTTCTTGCAAAACAAACACTGTCCAGAAGAATTCGACTTTTCTTCTGACACTACAAAAACACTTTCACTATTTTTGCCCCTTCCCTTCTTCTCTTCAACGTAAGAGATCATGACACTGGCAGCATCGGCTAGCTTTTCCAACCAGTTGCACAAATCAAGCACAGTGGATTTCGGATTTTCTAATTTCTTTTCCATCCACCTTAGTCTTTGGTTGGCAGGCAGCTTACTTTCAATTTCATTGATTAGGGTAGGGTTCATCAAATGTCCAGGCTCCTGTAAATTTTCCATCGTTGTTGTGAGGTTCAACACAGCATTCGATAAGTCCACAAGAGTTTCTGGTTTGTCTTCCTTGGCAGCAGGCAAACTTTGTACTTGCTTCACCAATCGTTCAACTATTTGAGCAGGACGTCCAAAATTCCTCTCAAGTATTTTCAACACTTTTTCTAAGTTGTCGGGTACAACCATCATTGCTATAACCGCATCACGAGCTTTTCCTTTGAGGCATTTCCTCAGTCGGTTCATGTTCTCTACATTGGAAAATCAACATAGCTGGGAGGCAGTTCTAAATTCACTTATAAAGTTCGGCCACTCAATTGGGTTTCCAGAAAAACAGGGCAAGTCTTTTGGCATTGACTGCCTGGCGAGAAACTTATCAAGTCTATTTTCAGGTTTCAAAGAAGATGCACCAACCGGATCCGGGCTTCCTGTTTTCACTAAAGGAACACTTGGGATTTGAGTTGGAGCATTTGTTTCCATTGAGTCTATATCTACCACAGGGGGTGGGGGAGGTGGAGGATTATTCTTCACACTCTCAGTCCACTCCGATGTCGTCTTCTCTTTAGTAATAGGTTCGTATTCGTCCTCCACAGCTGTGCCAAACTCAGATTCGTCGTCGCTTAGCTTCTGGGAGTCGTCACTGTCGTCATTTATTTTCATTTTTTCAACTTCTAATTGCTTGAAAATAATTTTCTTTTTTGCAGCAGCTAACTTGGCACGAAACTCCAACTCTTTTTTCTTTTGTTGCATTTCTGCTTCGGCCTGTTTCATCATCATATCCATTTCGTACTGCTTTTGTTTCATCGCGGTCTGTTGTTGACTCAGCAGGTACTCATGGCCAATCTGCTCTTCATCAATTGTTAGCAAATTTTGCATTGCATGTATCTCGGCTTCCCTTGCTTGCCTTCGGGCCAAACTAGCATTGGAAACTCTACTTCGGTTAGACTTCTGCGATTTGTCTGACTTTTTACTGCTTACGTGACTCTTAGTAGAATTTGCATCATCATTTGCGGTTTCATCAGGTTCACCTTCGCTAACGTCATCAGCTTCCGGGTCCGGGTTTTCGTCGGGTAGTCCTAGTCCAAGCTTTTTCTTTCCCTTTCTGGGTTTTGAACCATATTCGACTGTTCCCAATCTGTCCGGCTTCGTCCCTTTAGTTGACCGCTCGCTTTTTCTGACGCCCCCACTGGTTCCAGGTTGAAGCTCCATTTCTACTAATCACTCAACAGTAGATGGTCAATCACAAAAAGTCAAATTTCACACAACAAACTGTTCGTTTTTTTCACTATTTCACCACAGAACTGTTCGATCCGGCTCGAAGGACCAAAATGTGACTGGTAAACTGCTCTACAGTGCTAAAGCCGAATGTCAATGCACCTCCCTCGATAGCTCAGTCACAAATAAATGCAAAATGTTCGGTTCAGTGTATGATCAATAATCGGGTAGGCTTCGGCCAAAACAAGAGTGTAATTTTTACAACTATTTAATTACACACTAATTTCCAATTACGATACAATCAATACTGGTTCCAGGAATCAATAAAATAAAATACAATTAAAATTTCAATTTTCAAAAAAGATTCAATTCAAAATACTAATCAAATCAATAGGAAAAGGACACGTCTACAATACGTTCGATCTCCGTCTAGTTGTTGCACTAACTCCCTCAATTTCCTTTCTTCTCAAGCTCCTCGTTGAGCCCTTCCTTCTCATTGGCTACCTTTGAGTTTTCCTCATTCGTCCCGCCTAGTAGCCCAGAGGCAATTTCCTTGGGTCCCAAAATCTTGCCAACATACAATCTGCACTAAGTTCCTGTAAAAACATTTAAAACGTATTTTTATTTTTGGATGTTTCAATTTGCAAGAATCATCCTTCCTTTATTGTTGTAATCAATCAGGTGAATGCCAATATTATCCGTTTTGCACATCAATACATAAAACACATTTAAGCACATTATAGTGATCCTGGAATAAGTTCATGGCTTCCTATTCCTATCGTACTCCTATAAATGTTACTCAGTAAATTGCTCGGAGCAAATATATGCCATGATAAGCCGACCGGATCTTTTCCATAAAAAAGCTGAATAGGTATGCAAGGTAAAATGAAATTGTTAGTAATTTAGATTAGCATACCGAGTCTGTAATCATAATCTGGTAATCAAAATGAAGAATGAAAGCAGTTTGCAAGCTTTTGTTGTCCCATCTGTCTTCCATCATCATTTGCTTATTTAGCTGAGTAGCATTATAAATAGCGAAATTCGTTTGCTGGCTCCGGCTCTATTTTCCAGTGGCATCTAAACAAATGAAATGCTTGAACTTCAGCCAGAGCAATCAATAATAATAATCCCTGACATATTTCCAAGTAAACAATCTTAAGTGCGAGATTTATTTGCACGTTTTTAAGGAATGGTAGTGTTTTTGAATTTTTATGAGATGCATTGAAAACAAAACGAGAAGTGGGATATTTATGGTACACAAATTAAAGGTTATGGCATTTATATTAGGGAGTTTGCGATGCACTCAGCATTATTAATGTCACCTTCCCCCAGGGGATTGGGAACTCTCAAAAATAGGAAAAGTTCTGCTGCCTTTGTATACGAACACAATGGAAATAGCCAAATGTCAAAGGAGTGCAGATATGATCAAGTCGTGTCAAGATCATGAACATATAAAGTGAATCAAATCAAGATTTATTGCCAAATCGAATTTGTGATCTACACAAATCATGAAGAATGGAAACAAATAAACGGAAATCGTGCAAATAATTGCCCTATGGTTGTATTTTGTTATCACAAATAGTAGTTTGTGTGCCCCGAGCTTCAAATTGAAAAATACAATACACATACATATAATATGCAGAGGATGTCGGATGATACGCATTAATTGATTGGGTAATGGTATATGAAGTCAATCATGTGTACAATGTACAAGTAACATTTATTATGTAATCTCGAAATTACACAATTTTCTCGTAAATTAATTCCCAGTCTAGTTTTTTAAAACTTTTTTGTCTGTACGCATACGTAACGTATTAGATATCTTTAAGGTGATCTTTTATTATTATACATGTTGTAATTATGTAATAGCGTCTGCAGCAATATCAATCTAATTAAGCTCTGGAGATACATACGGGCACACACTACATAATATTTGCAGCAAACTGATTTCAAGGTTAGAGGTAAACATGGACAAACTACCTGGATGGATACATTATAATACATTCTACCACAAACTCATAAAAATGTCAGTTGCAGAATGTGGGCTGCGTATCTGTCTGTTGAACTGTGCTTACCGATGATATGAATGACATAAGAGCTACTAATTTTAACTTACGTCCCCCCTACAAGCAATATCAACAATTACTTCATCATGCTCATTGTAAATTCTATTCACACCTGCTCCAGTGTCTAAATATAAAAGATTTTTTCACAAAAGAACAGCTTTTGGAATCGATGACACCGTAGCATTATATTAATAGCATGCAGGAAAGTAGCCACACCATTCTTCATTGCTCAGGGTTCGAACACCACCCCCGTGTAAAACAAAACCAAACCACCCACTAAGCAATTCTTTAATATATTTGTGAGGATTCAGCAGCAGATAAGAATATCGATGAGACTCACCCTAAATAATTTAAGATGACACGAACTTGCACAGTGCGCTTTTTTAAGAATCCAGAATTAGAATTTGATACTGTCAAGGAATTATCACAGAAACATTACACAACTTTATTTATGGCCATTCCTATTGCAAATTGTCTGACTTTGTGTATTTTTACGTCTCCAGAAAAACATTAGTGAAGAACTTTCCTTAATAATTAGCATTAGTCAGCAGTTTTTACTGTCAATTAGCATAACTTGCAAATTCTGCGAAACAGAAAATCTAGTTCAAACTAGCTGAAATGGAGACAGGCTCTGTGTTTGTACGCTAACTGCTAGGTCATTTAATCACATAATCATTATAAATATTTCGTAATAAAAATGCTGTTCATCGGTGAACAAACAGAATTAAATTGTTATTTGTTACACAAAATGCTCCTGCGACTTAATATTACAGCGTAATACACTTTAGTCGATATTTAAAAATGCAAAATGTAAAAACCCAAGGGTGAGGTAAAATAATGTTCAACGACTTGTTCGGCCAGGGATTTGGTATTGATATTTTAATACCATTGAGACGATACTATTGAGAATGTACTGTTACTCTGTCCGTGTGTCTGCGTGTCTGTCCGTTAGTAAAAGATATAGGTAGCTCTGTACGGATTTTTTATTCTGTTAACAGTGGAAACATACAGGGACGTTCGAAAATATTGACGCTCCATCTAAAGGACCAGGACAAGTAGTCTGATAGTTATATGCATCATTCCAAAGTGTAATTATAATACAATTTTGTGATCAAATTACTATAGTTGGCATTTACTTGGCTGCTTTAAAGGTTGAGCAAAACTTGGCACAGTTTTATCAATTCTTGAGATTTGGAAATTTTTGCAGATAAAATAATTTAAAAGCATTTTTTCCAATTTTGATTGTGGATTATAATAACAGTGTCCTCAAAATTTTTCATGACTATCAAAACGGCTGAATTAACAGTATTTTTGACAATTTTTCAGAATTCGTAATAGTTAAATTTGCGGACACAACAATCCATAAATTATTAGTTATGGATGTGATATTGTGCTGATATTGTGCACGTAATGTGACGAGTATTTCGAATCAAAATAACTTGCGCTACTTTGTACACACGTTTGCAACGGTTTGTTTATTGCACATTTGAATGCATTGTATGATCACAATACAGTGTTGAATCTCAATAAATCTGCATGCATAAAATTAGAATTAATTTTTTCCTTTGGCAGAATTTCAAAAAATAAAGTACATGACACTCACAGCAAGTAATCTGGGATTGCAATTGGTATCTATCGAATAAATTGTTTTGTTTGTCATAAAAGTATTGTAAGCCGTATTTACAGGTAGAAGAATGAAAATTAGTTACGTAAATCAAATGTCAATCTGCTACCCAACAGGATAAAGATATTTATTATTCTTGTAGTTCTTTCTCTTTTAAGCCATGAGTTAATTCGGTTGTTTTATCTTTAGCTGAATAAACAGAGTGACGTCTTTGTATCTGTCAATCCTTTCTATTGTCCCAATCTGTTTGTCTTTATTTGTTTTGGTGCAAACAATCACTTTGCTTTACTGTTGACATACATGAAGAGAAGTTATCCACTTAAAATCCTAGAGCCGGAGTACAATGTAAAATTGACCACCCGGAATATAAATTGCTTAAGTAAGTAGGTTAACATTTTAGGGAGGCGTGTGGACTGGACTGGAAGGAAGAGAGAAATGCCCAAGAAAGCGGTACATCTAATATCTGAAAAGTGAAAACAAATGAAAAGTAATCCACAGTACAGATAATAATGTTAGCTTTTCTTTCAATTACTTCTTATATTATTGTTGGTTTACTTTTACTTTCAACGTAACCTTTTAGGTCTTGGGTTTTCCATTCCACTTCCTATATCACTTGTTTTACAGCGAAATAAATGTAGACTCTTAAGATAGGTATATCTACATACAGGTATATAATCTTTACACAAAGAAATTCAATTAGATTAAGTAGATATACAGATACTGATACGAGTTTTGTGTCCTCCTCCTACAAACTTCTTGTTTGTAGTCCACTAGCAAGTCGCAACTAAAATAGATTAACTTTAACTGTTTCCGATTACTCAATCTAAAGATCTGTCTGTCGATCCCCTTTCTCTGATTAGAATACAATTGCTCTACTAAAACAAATACATAAAAGTGAAAGCATCACTTGGACTAGCGGAACAGTTTATTACAATACAAAGGCTCAAAGGCCTACTATTCATTTTCTGAATAAGTTTACTTGCCAAAGAAAAATCATTAGGGAAAACCTACTTATTCCAACAAAGAATTTATTTGCGAAACAACCAAAGAGGAAATGACATTTTCTTTATACGCCAAAAGCTATGCTTCTTTGAATAACTAAACATTACCAGCTCTTGATACTAAAACGTTACCCCTCCTTTCGTAAAACCGGTAAAAATCCTAGTATATACCTTAGCTAATTTGAATTTTCTAGTATAGAAATAATTACAAATTAGAAAGCAACTGAAATTTTGTGTGGATTTCCCTTAAAATTACCTTAAAATTCCCATTCTTAGCATATCAATCAGAAAGAAAGCTGCCTAGATTTCGAAAACGAAAATTCTGCGCTAGAAATAGAAACTAAATTCTGAACACTTGCAGATTCTGTATCGAAAATTGTACCTGCTCAGTAAAGGACAAAAAAATAAAAGTTGTTGAATATTTTGGAGGAAAATCAAGGAGGTATGAGTAAGTATTGTTGAATTTCCGGGAATACGGGGATTAAATGGTACATAGAAAAGAAGTAGTGTGTCCAGAATTGAGGAGAGAAAGGTTGTGTATGTTGTAGAGTACACGCTGAGAAGTATCTGTGTGTAGGTTGAGAAGTTCGCCGGGGATAGGAGAAATGGAAAGCCATTCAGGACTTTTCTTTCAGTTACCCGTTGGCTTTTCCCGTGCAACCTTCTCCACCATTTGAATTCAACGCTTCGATCTTCTCTCGCATCGCATCTCCTGCACATCACAACGTGAGACAACAAGAGTTCAAACATATTGAATTCAATCTTCTAATTTGGAAACAAATCCGAGGGCTCTGGAACTGTTCTCCGCCTGGTTTATGTTTGTATTGAATTTTCATCGTTATGAATTGCCATAACGGGAATAAAAGATCTACACGGTGCGAGTGAAAAGTTTATGGGTAGTAACAATTGCTTGCCAACTTTAAAAAGAAACTGGAAAATATTGAATTTTCCATCGGACAATTGGCAGTGCGCCCATATTCTGGATATTCTTACTACGTGTCAGTTGTCACATCCCTTTTCTTGAGTATTTGTATTTGGAAAATCTGCTGTTTGTATTTCTCGACTCGGGTTGAAATATCTACAGCGAGAATAATAACAATTCAACTCACACGAGACGAAAGTTTTGGGAAAAGGAATAAATTCTGTCACAGGATCCATAATATTCAATTGTAAAAGTTGCAAAAACTTTCCCGGAGAAGAAAATAAAAGGAATCCAATCCAATTGACGACGGAATCCAAGTGTTACTCCAATTTAAATCGCCTCTTCCATTCCGTTGGTTCTTGGTGCTTAGGGAGCTCTTTCTTTTCATCTGTTCCACATGTTTTCATCATTCTTTAAAAAGTCTTGAAGAATACACCCGTTTAATTTGTATTGCCACTGCGCAAGCATTTCTCCCCGAAGAAACTTGGTTCCTGAAAAGTAACTTTTGTGTTTTTAAATCTGTGTGAACTTTTACGGTTTTGATCAACCAAAGGAAGACTGGACATTAGAGAATAGAAGATGTGGTCGCAAAAGTAAATGGGATGAAATGAGAGTCATTTAGATTTACACAGTTCAGCGGAAGAAATCTGGAAGGAAAAGGAAATTATTAGAGAGGCCTACTGGAATAGTTGTACTAAGTAGGTAAGTACATATCTGAGTCGAAGGGAGAAACAATTATCGTTAGGTCCACGATTATTTTTACGATTTGTATCAGAACGCGTGTGAGGAAGTGGACTGAGGAAAAGTAGCGAGTAACAATAAGTGGATGCTTTGGAAGTGCGTGCGTGCTTTTAGCAGTTGCGATATTTGTGAAATGAGGTGAGGTCAAACAATTTCCATTAGGGAAAGTCGTCGGAGAAAGAGACAGGATGCTCGTGGTGCTCCTTACGCTGACTCTAACTGCAAATGAAAGAACTTTGGCCTACCTTTTCATACAGACCTTGGTCAATTTGCACTTTTTCGCTTGAAATCACGTTTGGGAGGCTCGGAGGGAAAGAGGGCAATAATCTACAGATAGCACTGCTAATCGTAAGCAAGGAGAGCAATCCAGTTAGGTTCCTAATCTATTTACTCAGACTGCAAATATAAACGACGTCTAAAAGCGGTTTTTAAACCAACCCAACACGCAGAAAACGAAAGTTGTGGATATTTTATGGCCAATCCTCTGAGGATTTTCTAGCTGGATTATTCTGTCTTCGTTTCGTGCCGTCTTTTCCTGGCGTGGGCGAGTTGGAGCCCTAAGCTCGCTTTCTCTCTCTCTCTTCACCACAACTCTTGATTACTTTTCCCAAAATTCGAAACACTAAGGACATTCAACTAACGGATACAAAATTGAAATCTAATCCATCATTTCTAGGTTTATAATTAAACCCTTCTAATACTAACGGAAACAGATAATTAGCATATCAAGCAACTGTTTGAAAATTATTTGTACACACCCAGGTGTGAAATTGCTTACTGTTCCGGGAATAAAGGGACGAAAGGGAAGTTGAAGCATTGAAATCGAAGAATAATTAATTTCCAGTGGATTTACCGAGAATTACTGGGCACTTGCCATTTAGTGGACACCAACTGCGACAACGCTGCTTTGAAACTTCATTTCCTAGCAATTCAGGTGAGTTAATTCTTTCTATGGCACTTTTAGTGCTTTCCCATCACTCTCAATTCACGGGCTCTTTACTTCCTTTGGTTTTGGCTTTACTTTTCTCCTTTGATACTTAATCCGGTGAAACGGATACGCAGCTACTTACTTTTATTCCTCGACTAATGCATTTCTTCAAATATGCTGCACCATCATGTGTAACTGTGGAAGATGTGCACTCTTCTCTCTACGAACATCAGAATAGAATAAGATGATAGCATTACGTAAGTAAGTACGTACAGACGCAATACCAAAGCTATTTATACTGCTCTGACCTAAATATCAACTGACTTTCAAGAGAATCGTCTATTTCTATTTTCCATTCATAGGCTCTAAACTACTGTAAAATTGAAATCCCATTTCCCAGTTTCCGAGAACTTTCGCTACTCTGTCAAATGTTGTTACTCTTCATAAATACAGAGCGGAATCCCCCATCCTCAGATCCACATCCACATCCACCCATAATGCACGCAATTGGAAAATACGACCCATTTCGCTAGAATTTACAGCACAAATTAAATGCTCTTATCATTTCCCTTTTCCTACATCTAAACATTTCATAGGCAAATTGTCTGCTCTTCCTAGGTCCTCAAATTATAAAAATATTCTAATTCAAAGCGGATATTAGTATTTGTTAACTGTGACTCACTACGTCTCCAAGGCTGGTGTAATGTGTAATTTCCTAAACTTACACCAGCCTTCCTAAGTCTCATTTTGACCCACACCAACAGAAACAAAGAAAGTCTTCCAACTCTGTTCAATTTATTTCCCATTCCTCAATGTATAATCAAATTAAAAATTAATAGGCAGATAAAGATAATTACTAGAAACTTACTAATGTCCAGAAATACCCATATGCTGTTATGATTTTACATTTTTACAACGTTTTCAGGGTACAAATCAAATCAGAGGGAAAATTTGCACTTTTAAAGGTAGATGAAATTCTAGATTGTAAATCCTTTTAATGATATATGTGATTGCATGACATGAGAATTTACTCGCATAAACTTGTACATATTGACAAAACATGACTACAAGATGGTTATGGTGGGATTTCAAAGATATTTACAATTGTATGTGGGAAGAAGCAAATACCTTTAGGTATAAAAGTTGGAATGTACATTTGCAATGTGGAGGTGTAGTATATTATGAAATAAATCGAAAGGTGTATTAGGAGTTGGAAAACATGGTATTTGGGAGAGAAGTGTGTGAAGGAAAGGAGAGAAAGAAATGATGACAAGAGAAAACAAAAGTAAGAAGTTGTCACTATTGTCCTTTGGCTGCAAGTGACTTTTAGAGTCTGTGCTGCTTGGAAGGTGCCTCACTGCTTCGTCTTCATCAAAGCAAGTGTCAGTCGAACGCTGCACCTATTTCGTTGTCAGAGTGGCAAGTCGAATCTCGTTTTGTCAAAAGTTGAAATGAAGTTGGAGGTAGGCTGGGAGAGAAAACTCTTTTGCACTTTCACTTTCACTTACACTTTCTCTCACTCACCCAGCCTGCAATGTCAAGAAACAACACAACAGAATGCACACATCTTTCCTTCCTCCAACTTTCCATTCTGTCTCTGACTCATTGCTGCCTCCGCTTTCTATTTACCATTTTTACTCAAATATTCACTCAAATGACACACCGTGCTTCCAGCCTTTCTCTAATTCAACAAGGCAGCCATATACCAAGTCAAGTCCTATAAAACGCGGTGGCTATCGCTCCAAGAATCTCTTCATGGGGTAAAATGACAGAAGACGAGTACCTTAAACAGCACAGAGGGCCACTGTAATTCCTCTGCTGGGAAATCTAATAAAAGAAATCCCTCTATGTCCAGCTCCTCCATTTTCCAGAGCTGTTTTTAAAATAAGGCTCCTGGGAGTATTGTGCTCTTCCAAGCAAAACATTCAAACTCTTCAGTTTGTACACTTTTTTCAAAAGAGGAAAAAACCTAAGCTCCCTATTTACGGCACACCAGCGTATTATTGTAATTTTCTGAAAATGGGGTCCTATCCTATGTAATCATAATAAACTTATTAGAATATACCCATTACATTACATAGAGAAGATTTAGGATGTCATTCCTTCCCAAATGGTTATACTTTATTTTAGACAGTTGGCGGTCTATATACTAATAGGAATTGCAAACAACAAACAAGAAAATCCATTTCAAGGTGTAATATTATATTACAGTGGTACGTACTATCTTGTGCTAACAAGGAATGCAAAAAAGTATATATTTATCAGAAGATATATCTGAATATAGGTAATTGTAGAGACATTGCATAGTTTGCATTGTTTATTGTGGTCAATAATACTGTGGGAAAGTAGGAGAACTGTCAACTCCATAAAACTGGTCGGACAGAGAATTATTAAATCAATATCGATTTCGAGCGGAGGAAAGCAACAGTAAGCTGTCTGCCATTCAAGCGACTCGTATTTCCTAGGCTCTCTCTCCTCATGTCTCACGAACACCGATACACACCGTGAAAGCACCTCCAACACCACCACTCCAAACAACTCCGCTCTCCCAGAGTCTTCTTCACCATTTTTACCAATTCTCTGTTGCATGCATTACTCCACACCGAATCTATATGGACTGCTTAGTAGTTCACTCTGAGTGTTTACAAAACTCGAATTTCCCATTTCAATCGCTACTCTCAACAACAAGTGAGTCTACACTCTTCCATTTCACATCCTTTTCTCCACGTCCATTTACTATGCCTAAACGCTCTAAATATTCTGCTTTCCACTGTTTTCTAAGAATCTCACCCTTCAAGCTATGCATAATGCAGTCTCGGTTCTTTGTTAGCTCACTATTATCATTTCAGGTAGTTCCACCTTCGTTTTCTGCCAATATGCTTATTGAGTTGCAATACAAAGTACGTAAATGTTGTTACTTTTTCTAACTATGTGAAAATAAGGTCGATTTTTCAATCGATTTGCCATCCGAACGAATTTATTATGCTCTGTTTATTTAATGCTTGAAAATTTTAGTAATTCATGCAAATGATGTTCAATATTGGAGTACATCTGCATTTAGGTATGCATTAGAAGGTTATGAAACTGAAACGATTGAAAAATAAGTCTGCACACCTTGAATTTCTTTTGGTAATCATCGGAACAGGTGCGTAAGTATGCTAAGGTAAATTTTAGACCCCATTTATTGTGGGAGAAGAAAGTTTCGGATGTCCTTGTCAGAACTGACAGCTATTTTATTATTCTTGTAAATTATTGCTTATTTTTCTGTAAAACATTGAGTGTATGGTTGTGGTTAGCGTAAATTGTGCATAGGTGCACCATTTATTATTGTCATTCTATTTACACTTGATATTGCTGAGGATTAAAGGATGATGTTGGAAGACGATGTATTTTGGGCGTGTAAAATGTTTGGGTTGAGCAGAAAGAGCAGTGGAATGTTCAGTGTGACTGTGAAATATTTTGAAGTATGTGTGCTGTGTTGGTTGGGACTGAGAGGAAGATTGAAAATTTGTTTGTCACTCACACTCACTTTGTCAGTTGACTTGACGGAGCATGACCTACATTATAAAATAGCTAGAAAGTTCTTTGTGGATGAAGAATAGAACGTGCTGTCTTACAAATGTGATTTCGGCTCCCTTCTGTTCTTCTCCCACTCACCATTTCCTACTCTCGCTTCACTTCCTTTCATTTCAAACAACTCTCTCTCAAAAAACATTCTTCATTTGTCGCCATCCACCACGGCCCAAAACCCATGCTAAATATAACGCCCAAATTCTCTTTCATCTTGTCTCTTTCTAAATGATTCGTCCGTCCTAGTAAACACGTATGAATACATACGTCATGTCATCCTTACTTTTTCCGCTACTACCTCAATTCCGCATTTCCATTGTCACTCATTGAATACCCTCTATTCTTCATCCTATTTTAGAATCTAACACTTACAATTCTATTTCACAATCTTAGTTTTCAAGGACATTTACGTTAAAATCTTTTCACATTAATGTTTTGTCACTTAAAATGTTAATAAAAACGAGTAACCTTGTAATACTAATACTAGTTTGATAATTGTAGCAAATATACTATAGGTCTTCGTAGGACTTTTTTATTTTAAACACGGAGGGGAGAATGTTGCAATAAAAACATTAGTGTTATGTCACATAAAATGTTAATAAAAACGAGTAACCCTGTAATAGTAGTTTAATAATTATAGCATATATAGAATTATAGATCGTTGAATTTATTTTATTTTAAACACGGAGGGGAGAATGTTGCAATAAAAGGGTCAGTATATAAATTTCGGCTTATTTAATATTTATAATGGTAGTTAGTGAGTTAGTGGAATAATTATTTTTAAGGGGGGGTTGGTAGTCTAGGTTGTTTGTAAAGGGGAATAGGTTTGGCGGTCCGTTGAGACGCCGTTGGCCGCTAGTCACTTATTCTGTTCTCATCTCATTTTCCGCTCTCGCATTTCGGTTCGTTTTGCTCAGTTGAGTGCATGACGGAAAAGGGAATGGATTTGCTTACTTACTTAATGTAAGTTGTAATGTAGTAGCAACGCTATTATTAGTTGTTATAGTACTTAGTAGTAGTGGGACGTAAAAGTGCAGACCTACTTTCACATGCATCAGCAGCTGTTTCTCTCCGAGAACATTAGAGTAGCTTACCTTCCTCCGCTTTCTCTTTTCTCTACTTATTGCCAGTCTCCTCACTCACAACTGCATGCAACTTAATGTCCTTAGATTTCCTATTGTCCTACTTACTTCTGTGTGCACTCAATTTATATTCACACAGCTCCGTCTCCTCACACACTCTATCTATCCCATAAGCACATAATACGGTGCTCACTCTACTCTCATTGTCATTTCAGTCACAACAACACGCTACTCTCATACTAAACACCAACACCAAAAAATGTGAAAGCATTATTTATTTACGAACCCTGCAACACAAAATATCCTCTATCTATACTATCTATTCACGTCTTGCAAAACAGATACGGGTAATCATCATTTCTTTTACTTCTGCAAATTAATATCTAATTTTTTCACAACGCACAACTCTTTGGCAAACAAGTCTTCTTTATGACAAGAGGAAAGTTTCGTTTAATTATTCAGTAGAGAAAGCTATTGAATGTCTTCGTGCTCTCTTTCTGTCTGTTAGTTAGTGTGTTAGTGAATATCGAAAATAACTCCAGAAAGAAAATTAAATTATTTCGTTTAAATTTTCAGAGGGTCTTCTTTGGATGAAGTGTTTCGAATTTTTTTTCCAAACTTTCTCATTTCCTTTTGAAAATGGGCCACTTCTGATCCATGACCTCTGGAAAAAATAAAGTACCTCAAAATTTAAATAAGTACATCAAGCTTTACTTGTTGTAATGTTTTCTGTCTGTTTCTTTGTTTTACTTTCGCTACTATATGTTCGCTACTATTGTTTCGCTACTATTGTTATATGCGTTTTCCAAAAGTAAATGAAAATTTTAGTTTTTAGATAGTATAAAGTCGAAATAGAGGTGAAATTTTTATTTTCGTATTTCACAAAGCGTTTTGTTTCTTTTTTGACTCTCCTTATCTTTCACCCTAGAGATTTGTTTTTAAAGTATTCACTTTAAGTTACACAGTAGAATATTTTTACTTGTTTGGAAAAATGCAATGAATACGAGGAGTGCATTAACCCTTTTACGATTTTCTGTTTTTATTACTTCCTATAATGTGATGTAATATAAAACTTAAAGTAAGGTGACATTAAAGGGAATTGGTTGTCTGGAATAGATAATAATAAGGTGGTATTGAAGAGACGCTTGAAGTAAGTGTTTGTGGCAATTAGTAGTGTGAGCTCTCGAGACATAATAAGTGGGGGCCGGGTTACCAAAGTTGCCGTTTTTACTTGAGCCGTGAATTTTCTGGAGAGTTGTGCAATTAACTCTTCTTGATTGAATGTAAGAGGGAAAGTTTTGATATTGACGATTACATAAATAGATAGTTTTAATTAATTCTATTGGCAACTTGTGCTAATTACTAATCTGCACCTGTTTCCAACAACATCTCAAGAATCCCTACTCTGCCCAAATGGGTAATTATGTAGCAACTGGAAATATTTATTTAATAGCACTGGTATGTAAAGCGAAAGCAGTAAACAACCAAAACAGGTTCAATAAACCACGGAACTCCTGGAGAGATACATTTATCAGTAAGATGTGCAAATAAAGTGTAATGATGCAAATTATGTTGGAATAGGGGTATTATGTGGTCTGAGAGAAAGCACAGCTCTCAATTGACGCATAAGTTGTGTTGCTTATAATGACTTAGCTTGGAATATAGGAATAGCTTCCCAGGGGAAGCGTTGAAACAGAAAGTTCAGTTTAACCTTCAAAGTTTCTCGATTTTCTAAATTTTTAATGAAATTGTCTGCCACAGAAGCATTCAAACGTCCGTAGATTAATTACAATTTAATATCCAAGTCATTATCAAAATAGAAATACGTAAAATTCTCAGAGCTTTGATTTTCATGTAACGAAAAGTTACATGTACGGGTTACGTAATATACATGCTTTTAAAACGCAGTTCAGTTATTACTTATTACGTCACGCAGAGCAGAACCCATAAACCTCTAAGCAATAACTATTTTCTAAAACTAGTTTTACATTTCAACCGCAACTTCTTTCGATTCTCCAATGCGGCGGTCCCACAGTCAGATTATACCCTCATACTTGAAATTTTATCAATTTTCCCCATGTTTCGTCCTTTTTTCCAAGAAAAGTAGGATTGAGGCATTAAAGACTGCAACAGTGTTTCAAATGTAAATTATTCCATTCCAAACGTGTCATCACTGCTGGAAACCCTTTAAAAGATTTACAAACTCGTTTAGTAAAGAATTGTAACGGGATTTGGAAGGTTAAAGTAGAGTACGTGATATTTTATAATTTACAACAAATGTTTATTGAAAAGTTGGTGTACATGGAGTAACGGAGTAAAGTTTGAAATAGAACTAGGAGGATGTGTCTGGTAATGGTAAGGAAAGTCCTCGTAGCAATGTGATTTCCATTAATTAAAGTAAATGAAAGAGTTAATTCTATTTGTAGGGAAAGCAACGAGATTATTGGTTTTTGGCCGTCTTCCATGGTTGTATTTGGGGCGTTAGGTGCGGACTGTCTGCCAAGTTATATCTATACGGTGTGTACAGTGAGGTTCATTGCAAACGTTACCTAGGGCTAACAATATACGTAAATGTAAGAGCATTGGTATTTAAATTGCCGCTTCCTGATTAGACGCTTTCTTATACATTGTAAGTCCCATGTAACGTTTGTAGTGAACCTCACTGTAACTGTAGATGAAGAAAGTGAAATTAGGGATCTTGTGCATTTAGAATAACAAAGAACTGTTGACGTTGTGGCTGTCTCTCTCGTGTGTTTACTCTGCTCGCAATGACAATCAACTTGCCACGCCAACTGAACCGGGGAAATGGTCTTCCCTGGATATTAGTCTACGTGTCCCTGAACAACTCTCTTCTTCTTCTTCTTGTCAGCATTTTCTATTTCCTCTGGAAATTACTCTTCTTTCTCTCCGAAGACTCCTCATTTCCCTTTTATCAAGAGAAATGAGAATTTTGTCCCACCAACACAACAGCCTGAGAAAAAGACTTTATCTGAAATTACAGATTTATCCTGATTTCATTCCCCATTCAGCCCGGCTTAACTGCACACACAAGGGATATTTCCACTTTCTCTCTGCTTACGCTGCACATCTCCACCTTTCTCCAACTTTCTCTTCCTTCCTTCCACTTTCACGTAGCATGTCAAACATACACTTAATTCTATACTGCTTTCCCACACGCTACCTTCAGCCATTCTTCCTTCCTCCACGTCTCTACTCCTTCCATTCCTTCTAACAAATACTAGCTATCAACTTTTCATAAGTTACCCTTATTTTTCTAATCATAATACTAGACCTACTTATCGTCATCACCATGCATTAATCATTCTACTTATATCAATATCTATAGGGATCAGAAATAAGTTTCTCCTTAAGAGTCGTGAGTTTACGTTTTCACTCGAATTTTGATAAAAATTTGGAATTAATTAATTACCATGGATTTCATAAAAACGATTACAAAATTTACACAAAGTACTATCCTTGAGCGCTCTTGCAAGCCATGTATAGCGCTTATGTATGGCGTGATAAGTTGAGAGCACTCTCCAATGGTAACCAAACAACATATGAATTAACAAAAAACCAAATTTTCTAAGCCCATGTCCCAACACATTGAACAATTCAAATTATCATGACATGATTCGCGAAAAAAACCGCTACTCAATAGCGATTATACCTACAAAAGTTAAAAAAATACAGGAAGGACGGGAAATACCTGGGCTACAAACGTTCAACGGCTTTTAGCGATACTCAACCTTTGAATTGAAATAAAAAATAATTTGTGAGCGTTTTTGCTGAAATTCCATAAGTTTTCACAAATTATTTTTTATTTCGATTCCGAGGTTCAGTATCGCTAAAAGCCGTTGAACGTTTGTAGCCCAGATATTTTCCGACCTTCCTCTATTTTTTTAACTTTTGTAGGTATAATCGCTATTGAGTTGCGGTTTTTTTCGCGAATGGATTTTTACACCTAATATGATAGTCTGGTAGCTAGGCTGTTGTCAGGAATTCACGAACCTTAATGTCAGCAATATCACTACAATATTCTGCACTATACAGCATTAGCCTCATTAAAATGTAAAGAATGATTTTCCACTACACGATAATTGTATTCGTAAATTTCTGCAAAAGAGCAACAATTGTACCAAGCAGTCAAAATAGAAAAAGAAAAAACACTAAAAAAGATTTTATGCAAATCAAATTTTTATTTTTATTACCCTAGGTTCAAACTCATACCCTTTATTTGGATAGACTTATAAAGTTCCCCATTACACGATACTGAAAATAGTTTTTGGTTAATACCTATAAAATAGAACATAGGAAGAAGCAGACTTCTCATTTGTATTTTATGAATAACACGGAAGCGTAGAGTTGTCGTTTGATTTTACTTAGCGTTATAAAATGTGTGCTAGAAATGCATATTGGAATATAAAAGGTGAAATGGGAAAATAAGGTATGTTTTGTGCTGGATGATTGGTTCTTATAGAAGATTGGAGCTAAGCGTATGGAAATGCAGCAGCTGTTTAAATTTTTACGGGTAGGTATAAGAATCGTAAAATTAGGGTGAATGTTTCACGTGTGAGGCGTAGTCATCAATAATCTGTTGATATGTTCATTCAGCAGTAGAAATAAGTATACCGTAGGATTTGCATTCATTTTTATGAATCTCAAGAAGGGTATGGCTTTAAAGGTGATTCTTATGTTGGATTCTTATGGAGCATTAGCTGGTATGGATTTCTGTGGAGCGTGGCTACATTTCATTGTTTGGACTGATGTATCTGCGTGTGTAGTTTTAAGTTTGTGCAGATGAGAAGAAAAGTTTACGAGATTACATAAAAGAGGATGTTGATGAGAAAGGGCGAGTGGAGTTTTTATGATGGAAGCAGAGACATGAAAGGGAGGATATTGCGTTACATAACAACGTTACTTGTTACGACTCATCCTCCCAGCGCCTTTCACCTCTCTACCTATTAGCTCAGAAATCGACGCTGCTAACGACCACAGGCCTTTCTTCGCCTCAGCTCAGAGCAAGTACTTATGCACACAACTTCCAACAGTGCCACAGCTCCATCAAGGTGTAAAACTCAAACTCATCCTCAAAGACACGAATGCAATTACCGTTATATCACTTCAGAGGCTAATGCTCCACTTCGAGAATAATCCAATCCTCATCCCCACCAGCTTATTGGTTTCCTCAAATCACTCCTACCCTAACACATTCCATCTCTTATTATTATTATAATTCCGGATACCTACGGTAATGTCAACTCAACTTCACTCCTGGGAAATATAAGCACTCAGAAAGTCGATATAGAATTCGGATAGAATTTCAATGTACAGATTTTGTAAGAATATGTTCTAACCAAACCAACGATTTCAGTTTTAAGAAATACTATTCTAAATCTAACAACAGGGCCAGATTCGATAAAGCAATTCGATTCGATAAAGACGTGAATATTTGTAGCACTTCGGATTTATTGTTTTAAAAGTTGCGTTTCCAATTTCCAATAATTGGAAATAACAGGAGCAAAAATTTTATAATTAGACAACGTTTCGACGGCTATAATAGAATCTAGAATAGAAAAAAAGCTTAGTCCCATTAATGCACTCATTTGCTTTTTTCTAATATTAATCTTTTTAATATTGCATAATATATGGTGTATATACCCCCAGAGGTTATCAAAGAGTAGAGATTAAATTGTTGTTCGACGAACTACTCTTCGTTTTCATTGATGTATCATGTTCTCGTCTTGGCAAATTATATTTTCCACGTAATGGCCAAAAAATGCAATTTTAAGCACAAAAAAGTGTTTCAATTAACGTCTAACATGGAGTATGCAAAAAATAAAAAATCCAGGGTATAATACCGGGATTTTATAACGTTGTGTATATGTATATCAAGGCCTTTCTGCATTCCAATTTTGAATATCATCATTTTGATTTTATGATGTGAATGTGTTTCATACTATCGTTGTGTATATCTATCTAGTAGTGATGTAGCTGCAGTTGTGAACGTAGAACGTAATTGTCTCCTGTTTTATTCCCAGGTCAAATAGGTAGCGTCAGTGTGTGGTTATTGCACATTAACGATCTAGCGTTTCAGCTCCCGTGTGCCTGCAGTGTAGTTTTGGATGCCTACCGTAAGTAGATAGTAATGCTGTAGGTGTAGAATGTGGGTGTGGGATGCCTCTACTGATTCTAGCAAAGAGAGAAAGCGATAAGTGAAATAAAGTTTAGAATGACCAAAGTTTACATAGTATTTCGTTTATTTATGGTAAGCGGCTGCTGAGCAGAATACGGTTGCAAAATTAAGCCCACAATAAATAATGCATGCAAAACATACCATACCAGAGTTTGCCACTACAGATTTCTACAGAGGCTATTCCGTTTGAGCACGCATGGAAATAGAAATTTATGGTCTCATTTACACTAAGGTGTATTAATTATTTAGCAGACCAAATACTGCTTACCGAAAGGAGCTCCTGAGCTGATATTCCTAATCGGAATGGTACAGCTGCGGTGAAAAACAAGGTATCTTCGATTACAAAATGATAATTTGGTTCAATAAAAATCATAGATGTGGAATTAATGAGAATTTTAAATGAATTATCTAAAACTAAACCCAAAAACGAATCTGTCAATGGAACATTTTTCATAATTAACTAATTTTGAGTTACCGAGTTGCTTAATTTGAAAAATGCTATGTTTTTCTACTTTGATAGAATGGAAACCCCCTGCGTGAACCCTGGAATAGTACAATAGGAGACAGACGTTGGAATATTAGAGGAGAATATAATGGATTGAAAAGGACAAATTAGTTGCACAGGTAGGACAGCAGGAGTATCAGGTATCATTTGAGGTGTAGTATTACATGATTAGGAAACAAGCTGTGCAAAGTGCTATTTTTAGGGGCGTGTCAGATTTTTAGTTTTGTGAGCGTTGCAGGCGTTGGAGCAACATGAAAGGCATAGAGAGGGGAAAGCCTTAGAAAAGTTTGCATGTTATTAAAGCTTGTATTGATGAGCTGTTCGCTGTTTATTTTGTTGTCTACATAAAAGCTTGAATTTGTGTCTAGGAATAAGTAGGTATATTGGTGTCTCTACGGTGGCCTGAGTTATGTTAAGTAAATAGGACATAATATTGGGTGGAGATGGATGTTGGACTGAGGATCGGAATGTTCGGATGGAGAAAGTGTGGCTGGGAAGGTGAAAGCAGCAGCGAGGCGTTAAATTCTATTGACGTTTCCCTCCGCCCGATACCCGCTCTCCTCCGCCACGTCAAAGCACAAATCCGATTTTATATTCTTCTAGAAGATAAGTATGTTGTGTGTTAGAAGGTGCAATGCTGTCATGTCACTCGCATACTTAGCACATCAAAACTCCTATTGTTACGCACACAGGGAAAAAACTCGGCATTTCCATTCCGTCCATATTTCACTTCACTGTCTTTCTCCATGCACCATCCAAACTGTAGGGATTTCTCTATTTATACACATCCAATGCCCAACACAAGCTCTCTCCACAAAACTATTGTTTTCCACTCTCTCTTTTATCTCCTCTTATGCAAACACAATCAAGGCTCCTGTAATTCTCCTCTTCTAAGGTTGTCTCGAACGAAAATTTTGAAATTCAACATTTTTCTATTTTCTGTATCACTTTGCTGGGATATATTCCCGTGTATCTTCAGGTTTCCTTTAATATCGATTATAATGTTGTAGGGGTAACCTCCAGGACGAAATTTGGAATTAGAAATTTTTTCTTGAGGCAACCTTATGGGAGAACCACCTTGGTTACACCACCCTTGAGCACAATAGTCACGCTGCTGACTTTCTTCTAGACAATCTCTATACTTTTACCACTATCTAATTTACATCTCCTTTTCATTCTAACCTTTCTCCAACTCTAGCTCCTTATCACTAAAACACTATAATATTCCCATTCTGTCACACAATTCCCACTTTATCCTATCAAGATGTTTCTAGATATTTATTTATTGGTTTCTCTTAACAAATCCATTTAGACGGTGACAATGTTCTCTATGTGTCACAGTGGTTCTGATCCAATTCCAACTAACAAGAACAGACAGGTCATTTTTTTATTTTAAATTCAACGAATAGAATAGTTTCTTCAGCAAAGAGTTCAGCTATTCAAAATTTTGTATGTAATTTCTCAAAAAAATACAAAATTGGAAATATTTTATATTTTCTAGGGAAAGTTTATAAAGAAAGCATTTAATTTGGATAAGACATACAATAGGAGAGTAAATGCATAAATGATTCCATTATCTGGATGGGAATTCAGATAAGAGTTTGTGAAATGGACTTGTGAGATGGATTGGGATTTTAAAGCATTTGCGTAAGTATGGAGTTGTGCTGGGAAGAGATAGGAGATTGTACAGTGGAAGAGAAGGCTGACCATGAAATGATGTATCTGGTGATTCAGCAGTAGTGTATTGGTGTAGTGATATGGGTTTACAGAGTGATGGAATGGTTAGCATAGAGAGTATTTGTGTAGGCAGTCCGACGAAATGAAAGTAGAGCTGCAGGAAACTTTTCTTTTCACTCACTGATTTCTTTTCGCTACTTTCTTCTTTAGTGTCCTTTTCCGATCCGTTGGTTTGCTACTTTGTGATCGCAGTTCCACTCACTGATGGGTGGCATTGCTTTCAGCTTTGAGCACAACTACTACTTACTTACCTCCCTCTCCATCCACAACCCAGCTTACTTATTTCATCCACAGTTCATTTTCTCCTTTTACTATTTCCCATACCTGCTCCCTTTTCGGAGTAACTAGCGCACTCTTTCACGGGGCAAGCCTCCTTATCAAGTTACAACAGAAACCATTTCCCGTGAAGAAATCAATACAATTTGGGGATTTTCATTAAAAGTATTTACATCAAAATTTAAAATGCAGAGTCAGACAAAGGTACTGACAACATGCACAGTGACGTCACTGGCAGTTTAATTTTCTGAGCAAATTCTGTATCATTGTAATATTTTCTAATATTCCTGTTGTATTCATAAGCTCCTCAGAATTAAATAGGCAGTAAATAATTTTAAAGTAATCAGTTTTCCACGAGTGAAATTTTTCTGTAAGGAGCGACGATTGTTGTCAGTCCAGAACAAGAAACCTCAGGAGGTTCCTGAGGAACTCTTTTTTGAAGGAACCTCAGGAGGTTCCTGAGGAACTTCCTGAGGTTCCTAGGAACTCCACGAGGTTTCTGAGGAACTTTTTTGAATGGAAAAAGTTTCTCAGGAACATCCTGGGGTTCCTCACGTGACGGACATGTGACAGGGGAACCTCCCGAGGTTCCTCAAAAACCCGTGGAGGTTCCACCAAGGAACCTCCTGAGGTTTCTTGGTCTGGACTGGTTGTGGCAAAGTAATATCGTGATAAAATGAATGGAATTGTGGAAGAATGGCTATGAATGAATTTTTATTTGTGGAAAGGTAATTATTTCTATGGGTAGTTAAATAAACTGAAATATAATACTTTTTGGGATGAATGGGTTGCCCTTTACTTGAGGTGAGGGAGTGTTACTCCCCTGTGGCCTTAGTTTGTAGGAGTGGAGAAGGAGAAAGAACATTAGTAGCCGTCTTGCCTCCTACTCACCTAGTGTAGATATTCAATTTATTCGATTGGATTGGAATGCGAATGTGAATGGCGAGAGTTGGTTGAGTTGGCCAGAGCGGCCTAAAATTCCCGATCAGATGTACACTAAGTAAAGTGCACACTTTTCTTCATCTTGACTTGAGTTCACTCAGTCACTCAGTTACTCCACTTTCGTTACGTCTCGCCTGTTTTACATTACGGAGCTTGTTTTATGTATTTGACTCTGTCTCTTCGGTAATGCTCCAACTAACAAGGCAAGCCACTGAGGCAAGACGAACGAGCAGGGGCTGAAGACAAAGCCTCGCCACAGACAACTCTATAAATAAGGAAGGGGCATTTCGTATGCACACAAGACGCAGCCTCTCTTAAGTAGACTTTAGACGGTTCGCAATTTTTCCCAAAAGGTTAATTGACTTGCACTGCTTTGGTTTGCCTGGATTTGGCTTTCGATGGGCGAGCAAGCTTCGAGTGCTTTCTCCCATTCAACCTCCAATTCACTTTCCTTCTCCTGATGGCCAGATGCCTACTTCCACCGATCCTCCAATCCTCTTACGGAATTACCTATGCTTTGTCATCTCTCGTTTTGTTATCAAAACCTCGTACTGCATACATACACTTTTCATAATAAATGCCTACAGGGTTCTCCCATTACTCTTCAAACTTTCTCCAACTCCCATCACTTTTGAATTCTAGTTAAAAATTAATATTTCAGTATGCAAAATCCGAAATTAGCGTATTTTCCACGAGGTTTATTCTTTACTAAAGTAAAAACGGTATTAAATTGTAAGAAATTGGATTAATATGGGAAGAATGGAAACAGGCAGGTTTAATCGAAGACCCTGTATTTTGCATGCATAATATTTGGATGAGAAAAGGTATTAGCAAGATAGAAGTGAAAGTCTATAGGTTTTATATCCGGATTTCCTTTAACGCAGCGCTTGCATTAGCAAAGCACTGAGAGTCGAAGGAATGTCATGTCTGTTGGTGATCTCCTCTGGACTTTTAAGGAAGGATGTGAGTATAATAGCCAAGGGACCCCCACTGCTTTCAATATTATCAAAATGAGATCCGATTTGCCTCGCCTGCACTACAATAACCTTTAATTGTGACTCCTTCTCTCTATCCTTCTCTCACTACAATGCACCCACACAAACACACTCATTTTATCACTCTCCCTATTTAGCACAAAACATATTTCTGCTGCTCATATTTGTGCCAGTCTGTACCTTCCACACATTAAATATTACATCTTCTACAAAAACGACAAAAAGGGAATTTTAGTTTTCTATGTCCTTTTTATTCACAAAAGGTGGCGCAGAAATCTGATACTACTTTTTACTATTACAAAATTCCACAAATGTAAAACTGCTGCCTACCTAACGAGATTCGGGAGAACTTCAAGCTTGGACTTGACACGATACTCCACATTTATGTGCCATTACTTTCATCTTTGTTAAAGAAGCGTGCTAATCTTGCTACGACTGAAAGTAGAAAATCTCAAGTAGCTATTGATATTTAAATTCAAATATTGGAGATTCTCTTCAGAAAGAAGAAGATATCTGTTTTACGTATCCTTGACTCAGCATTTTTAGCAATGCACACAAAACTTTCCATATTTGAGGCTTTGGAAAACGCTTTTTCATTTGACAGCATTTTTCACAGTCAAACTTGATTTAACTGTCTTAAAGGGAATCTCCCAACATTTACATTTTCCAAACCACATTGATTTTAATGAGTATATTTCGGTTCATCATATATTTCGGTTGCATCAGAAAGAGTCTGTCCGATTAAAGCAAGTTTGACTGTATCGATGGAAAATAATAATTTTAGATATGTCTGTCAAAAAGCGAGATTAAGTACACATGTTTGACTATGGTGTTGCAGATGGTGCATTTTAACAAAGTGCCTGGTATGTGAAGGAATGCCATTCATCTTCCTCTTATCAATTTTGGTAGCTTTTCGTACGCCTTGACTTTGTTCACTCTTTGCATAGTGTAACCTCATTACATAAGCTTAAACTCATCCATCTTGTCTCACCCGATCTGAGCTGCCGATGGCGCCGCTTGTTCACTGCCCTCTGCTCCGCTAAATGCAGTGTACGCCAACGTGCGCACGAAATGGTTTTCATGCACCCACCTGCACAAAATGCACAAAATGCACGAAATGCATGAAATGCACATAATGCACGAATAGGGTACAGTACAGAGATATTGGTATATTTTTAATGGACGAGTGTAGACTATGCTATAAAATCTGTTTCTTAATTGATATTTCCGTGCATCTAAAACACTTCCGTATAAAATTTGAAACCACATCGCCATAATATATCCATTATCTGCCAATAGCTAATTACATTCGTTTATTTTCCAAAGTGTGGATATAATAACAAACTGCTATATTGTCATTTGTATGCTAAGCATAATATTCTCATCTCATAGTTTTCTATTTTATGAATTTAGGATTTACTGCTTTGGGTAAAATAGTTTACTAGTAAGAAATTGTTTGTTTGCAAAACAGGAAAGCAAAAAAAGAAGAGTGTAAAGGCATTCAAATTACACTTTGTGTGGTGTTCACCCAATTGTCAATATTTGTGCAATTTTCAAAGCAAAACGTTTGTATTTGTTGTGGATTCATTATGACTGATTGTAATTTGTAAAAATTTGCCAGAAAATTGTATTATTAAATAGTTTAGGAAGTGATAAATAATAATGTTTTAATTTCATGCATTTTGTGCATTTTGTGCACTGCACACGACCCTTTTTATGCATGCACTATGCATTTCATGCAGTGCACGTAATGCATGCATGCACTGCATGGGAGTACCCTGGCTAAATGACCTTTTCCTATTCAAAAATCTCCCACTTCTGGAACATAACTCACAATATCTGCATAATCTATATGAAAAAGTTTTCGCAGAAAGCTATATGGAAAAGACTTCTTTTTCACGGGGAAAAATTGGAAAGGAAACCTCAAAGCAACTGTTGTGAATAGAATCCTCTTTATGTCGTGGGATTACATGCATATTACAATTAGGATTAGAGTCCTGGGGATTCTATTCAAATTTTTACGGTACGTTGGCTTACTACAGCTATCATTATTAGTAGCATTAGGAAATCTGTATTAGAATTACTTCTTTCGCTCGGGGCTCAGATGGGATGATGTATGGAGAGAGCCGAGGTGACTTCACTCGAAATCTAGAACATTGTTATAGGAAAATGATGAGCTTTTCATGTTCGCATCAAACAGAATGACATCATCTGCAGATTTCACTCCAGATTTTATTATGCAACGCTTCGTTTCATGCATACATAGAGTATAAAATAAAACACTGCTGTAGAAATTCACTCGAGTGAGCCACATACTCCATTTCATTAAACATTTTTCAGTACAGACTCATACTACAGATATTGGAAATTTTCGAAACATATCGACTTGTTTCTATTAAGTTAACCATTGCGAAACGCATATAACACAGTAGCGAAAGCAAAACAAAGAAACACATTTTATTAATTTTGGAGACTTTTCATTCAGAGGTCGTCGTTCAGAAATCGCTCATTTTTGAAAGGGAACCTGCATTTTAGTCCCAAGAAGACCCATAGAAAGTTATCACAAAATATTTCTAACCGTTTTTGAGGTATGTGCAGAATGCAGACTCACTAACAGACAAGCAACGCGAAATATAGAGTAGATTTCGCTAACGAATTATGCACCTACTGACAAAAATGAAAATTCTGTTCGAAAACTGTTCCATCCTTTTGAAATTAAGGGAATATTTTTTGGAATTTATGGAATCTTTTCTTTCCTGCAATATTTGCAATTTTTGTCGTATAAAAAGTCGGAAAACGTACTATTGTGTGCCCTGGATGAAATATACTTGTGTGCATTGCAGGTATAGAGAAGTTTCACTCACTTTTCTTGCGTACTCTGATTTTATGGGTCATTATTTACACACCATTACTTTAGGCAATAGACTTTTTTGGAATAAGAATGCTCGTAATTGCTTAACTGTGGATGTTCGCATAAAGAGCTGTCATCCCTTTATATTTCATGGGTACTAAAGCAAGAGTAGCAGCAGCCTTCAGTTCTGCAGACAGTGTAGACAGTCATTGTCAGCAGTACTCCGCTAGACGCAATTTCCACAATGCTTGTCTGTTCGTGGGGCTTACAATAAATTGTTACAAAGTAAAGGAACCTGTGATTCTAACATCAAAGTGGCAATCGCAACAGTAATATTTCTATAGCCTGTAGTCTTTAGAATTGCTTTTTCATTGCCCTTCAATCCCAGATCCAACTTCAACTGCGTCAACAGTTTCACTCCAGAGTTTTCACAGAAAGAACACTTCCAAACACAGTTTACTGTTTTTGAATGATTTTACATTGTATTCCCTTTTGCATTTACCTGTTTGAAGTCATCTAGGTACTTATTGCAGTTTCAATCTCAATCTACCATTTCTGCCTCATTGCATTCCACTACATTTTCAAAGTCACTTCAAGAACATGGTGGAAAAACCGTTTCAATCTTGGATTTGGGCACACATAAAATATTCGAAATCTTAATAGTGTTTATTCTTTTTCCTCTGTTCCATTTTTCACGATATTCTTGTCTTAAATCTCTCTTCTGATAATGTATATGTTAGCGGCAATAAGCCAAATTAGGCATTAAGATAAATGCCTAGGCATTTAGCTAAATGCCTGAAGAATGCCCGGCTATTTTCATTTAGCCGAGGCATTTAGGAAAATGCCTAGGCATTTCCTTAAATGCCTAAACTTCACTCGGCATTAAGCAAAATGTTTTTGCTTATTGCCGGGTAATCATCTTTATTTTACTTAATGACTGAATTTTACCAGGCAGAAAGGAAAATGCCTCACATTTATGCTATAACAGTGTGTTAAATAAGTCAGAAAGGAAAATGTCTCACATTTGTGCTATAAAACAATGTGTTAAATAAGTAATAAAGTTTAATACATCAATTATATGCTAAAAAGTAATTTATTATCAGCAAGATATAATGTTAACAAAAAATATATTTAAATGAATGAATGATTTTTTCCCTAAACCTAGCCTTTGCGTCGTTAATTTCACTTGTGCTTATGAATTTTCGTTTAAGGTTCCTGATTATACGATTTAAATCATAGTCACTATTTTAATTTGACTATTAGCTTATCTCAGTATTTTTAAAATGGTAATAGGTTTTTAAAGTCGTGGCATACAGCTACAAATAACTTTCCGCCCAAAGTACAATTATCTCTAAATCGAGTTGGAAAATCATTAAAAAAATTCCTTCATAGGTGATATACTTGGCTTTCAGAATAGAGCAAATTCGTATTCTTATGCTCAGTTAGAAAAAAAGTATGGGAAAATGGCAGAAAGTGATAATTGCGAAGCAACATTTTTCGACATAGGAGGAAAAGTCATGAACTTTTATTAACATTTCATACTTCCATAGTGTTTTTTGATTTAACTATGAAGTAAAGGTCACAATGTAAATCTTATAGCCAGGAACCTTAATTTTATCAGGCATTTTTATTCGTCAAACTGGCTTTTGTACCATTCATGTCTTTACTTGTGTTCGCTAATGACGACTGACAGCTAAAAAACTACAAGTACAAGTACCTTGCTGAACACTTTACCTCTGCATATCTGTACATTAGCACAAAAGGTTGGATACCGATACCACAGTAGACTCACATTTTCCTTTCTGACTTATTTAACACACTGTTATAGCATAAATGTGAGGCATTTTCCTTTCTGCCTGGTAAAATTCAGTCATTAAGTAAAATAAAGATGATTACCCGGCAATAAGCAAAAACATTTTGCTTAATGCCGAGTGAAGTTTAGGCATTTAAGGAAATGCCTAGGCATTTTCCTAAATGCCTCGGCTAAATGAAAATAGCCGGGCTTTCTTCAGGCATTTAGCTAAATGCCTAGGCATTTATCTTAATGCCTAATTTGGCTTATTGCCGCTAACATATAGATCAGGATACCTAGCTTTTTCCACCACATGTTTATAAATGCGGATTTGTTGATTTTTTGTTTATTTCTTTGCAAACTCACAATTGATTTCTGTTAAGGATAAATACAGTTAGGATTCAAAGTGGATAACGAGGCTTTCCATGAAATGAGAATTACAGTGAATCCATTTAAAATGGATAATGAATTTCTAGTTAATACTTCTATTCTGAGCACCATAGGTAAGTACTGCTAAATGTAATCCAAGGTAGATACCAATAAATTAAATGGATTAATTATTCCTCGTCTAATGACAAACCTTTTGATATTTTCTGTAGTAATACACTCTGTCTTACAAAAGGAGTCATCTTTACCCGATTACTTTGTGATTATTTTGTCTTGTGCATGACATTTATATTAGTAGATATAAATACGCAGATATACATTTTCTGTATCAGTTACCTTTTAAATTACCAATTCGTATTTCGTACAAGTACAATGCAAGAAAAAATAGTTGTATAACTTTGGTTTCCATATAATGTAAATATCCATAGAATGCCAGTTTGTTATTTATAAATAGTGTTCGTTCATATATTATGTGATTATGTGAATTCTAGTTATAGTATTGTACTTCTAATAGAAACTACGGGATCGATAGTTAGAAGTGTACTAAGTTTTGGAACATTAGTTACTGCAGTTTGTAATGTGTAACTACATTTGCGCTGCAGGTATACTAATCCTATAGAACATGATGAATGAAACAGAACTGGGAACGGTAAATGGAAGCTGAAAAAGTGGGCAGACTTAATCTCACAGCAGAAAAGGAGTCTTAAGAGCTTAGGCAGTCTAATCAGCCTTTTTGTTGTTGCAGAAGTATACCATAGTGGAATGGCCTATGCTCTTTTCTTCTATTCTACGTTGTACATATCCACACAGTGTCTGTAAATGTTAAAGTAAATGCGCACATATGTAGTACAATATTCAAAAACCACTGATAGTGATAAGAAAGAAACCTTACTATTCCTATTCTCTCTTTGGAATAATGGAACCGATGGCTTTTGGTCGCTACAGTCCTAAATCAGATAATCTTGCTCCAATTATTAGTATTAATGAAGAAACTTCCAGCATTGTATTGTAAATAAAGATTGTTTTGTATTTTTAATTAATTTTTTCTTAATATTTTGTTAATACTGACTTTCCTTAAAATCTTTTCTATTTAATGATTGAAAATTTTATTGCTCATTTTAATTTATAATTTATCGGTTGAAATAGACTTTAGTTCTTGTTTCATTAATTTTTGAAAACTTATAAAATTATAAAGCCGGATTCGTTTTCCTAATTCTGTCAAAGAAAGAATCCATTTGTGTAAAATGTTCTGAGAGTCGGCGATACTTCAAAAGCTTCAAAAGTAAATCATGAAGACAATGTGAGCCTTAAAATGTCATGAATTGAAGAAAGGAATGTGCTACAAACTTACCTCAGTAAGGTAATAATGAAAAAATTGCTCTTTTCTGCTCCATGTTGGTACCCTGAGAAAATGGAGAGAAAATTGATTTTTCGGAAAGTCAGAACCCAGTCAGGAATTCTCTTTCATTTCCTTTCATTCTCATTGAACTCAGTGACAAATGGTGAGGGAGCTCGACTTTCTATGCCATTTCATCCTCAGTTAATGCATTATTGCAAAAATCATTTACTCATGCTATGAATCTACCTCTTCGTTGAAAAGACTACAAAGTTACAGAGCCTTTACAATTGCATTCTTTCAGAAGGTTCTGATATTAAATATGGAATACATACTATAAGAAAATAAAATAGCGTAACAAAATTGAATCTTTATCTCATATATTTTTATTTGTTTAGAATTTTACTATAATTTCAGTGCTGTTTGACAGCGACTGTAAAGATTCAGACAATAAAAAGAAGAATTGCTTAAGAAATTTTATTTCCATGCTGTACACAAGAAGTAAACAGTTGCAATAGATTTTAACGTGGTTCTAGTAGTAGTAAGAAAGTGGGTATCCCGTGCGTAGCTTTTTGTAGGGTGTTTTGTAGAGACTATAGGTTGATGTATAATTTGTGAGTAGAAAAGACTTGTAAGAAGTGATTTGAAGGAAGACGTTAACTGTTGACGGAGAGAGAGAGTTGAGTGAAAGGAGGCTGTAATGTAACAAGCGGCTATTAGTATAGGGAGAGTATAATAATTTTGAAAGTGATGCTGTGTTGGTGGAGGCTGCATTTGGGAGACTTGTGGACTGCTCTTTTATTTCGCTTACGTTTCGTTTCCAATTTTCTTTAGTACTTGGCTGACACTATAAAGTTTATTGGAAGAGCTGGATAAGAGCTTCATATTTATTAATAGGACTATAGTGGCCTGGCTTTCTCCACTTTCCCTGGAAATGCTTTCACTTCACTCGACGTGGTTAGCTACTTTCCCTCTTCAACAAGTTGAATTGAGTCGGTTCGCTCTGTTGGTCGCTTGGCTGCCAGACAGAACTTATTGCTTTCATATCCCATCCCAAGGAAGACCATTACCATCACTCTGTCAACCCTTAACCATTCCCAGTCTCGCATCTCTGCATCTATCTACACATTTATAAGCATTTTACATCACTCACAACCTCCTATCTCACACTTTACAATATCAAGCATACCGACCCAGGGTTTTTGGGTTTTTGAGCAAAAACCCGACCAACTTTTTTATCAAAAACCCATGGGTTTTGGGGTTTTTGGGGTTTTGTTAGGTGGGAATGTAAATCACACCGTAATTTTCATAACAAATTACAGTTATCCTGCAAAATATGAACATATTTGTCAATAATAGTTAAAACTATCATTCTTCATCATATTGGGACTCAAAAAGAATAAATATTAAGCCATGTACACAGAATATTACATTATTTTAGTAGGCCAAAAACCCAAAAACTCATGGGTCCGGGGTTTTTGCTCAAAAACCCATTGGTTTTTGCATCCTTGTACAATATCCACCTCTAAATGTATAGACTCGAGACCTCCACCACCAACATCTCCCTTCATATTAAATACATCACTGTTCGTCTCGCTTCGGCTCCCCTACTTTATGTATCTTTGCTTATCGTTAGTAGAATGCTCCGTAATAATGTGGCTTTAGCTATAGCTACCCAACTTTTTTGATGGGAGACAGGAACACCAATCCTTCCTATGTAGGCATCCTAAGTACTTTGGTTTTCTTTCTTAGGCAGTCTGCTCATGCTCCTCAAACCAAGTCCTCTTTTAAATGTAACCATGCACCTAAACCAAATCTCATTTACTTTCTCCTCTTTCCACTTTTAAGTTCCTCTTCCTCCCAATTGCCTTCCTCTCCTAACAAACAGCTAACTTATTTTCTACTTACCCTCTCAACTTTCATCTGCCTAACTAAACATTTAATATATATGACTCCACAACTATTTCCAAATGGGACAGCTCTAATAAACTCCCTTATTCAGTTTTTTACTTCTGCAGGACTTGACTACATTTATATAATGTATTAACTAACATGCAGTAAAACTAGTGGATTAGGAAGCGCGGGGAAAGTAACTGATGGAATATATATTTGGATTATTATTTGTCCGAATGTTTTGCGGAAAAGAGCGTATGGAGAAAGTAGTTGAACTGGTTATTTTTATTGGAGTTGCAATGAGGTCCATATTTCATCATGTCCCTATTCAATTTATTAGTATTGCACAACTAGTAACTCTCCCTGTAAGTTCTATCTGTCTTGAAAAGTAGTCTACTTTCCCTGGGGAAAATTCTTTGCTGCTCCATCTCTGTGTACTCCGAAAGCGCTTCTTTCTAGACATATAACATGTGCACATATTTTAGGCACTTGCACATATATCCACTTATGTACGTGATTGTATGGGAATATAAAATGGATCATGCATTTTATGAACGTATATTTCAAAAGAAAGCTCAACTTGAAATATTGTCTCATCGCATGTCTATTTTTGTTCTAAATAGATCTCTCCTCGTGTACTCTGTCACTAGCGAACAATTTCACAATCCTTTCCTATTTCCTCCATTACATGCATGATTCATGATACGACCGTGATGTAGAGTGCGAGAATCCTCTTCTTTTTGTTATCCTTCTGATGTGATCTGAATAACAGTCACTAGGCCTAGGGATTATATACAACACCGTAGAGGTATTTGTCATACAGATTCAACTTTTTATGCTTTCAAACATTGAGCGTATATAAAGCAGACGTAATATTACATGTAGTCTAAAAATCTGCTGTAAACTGACATAATATCAGTAAACTAATAGCGTAATATGTAGTATGTGTGCGACGTAAAACGATGAAAGTACACAGAACTAGATGTAAGCATCTAGAAACAAGAATTATCAAGTTGTAGTCTTTTAGTAAATGGAAATCGATAAAAAAGTCAACAAAAGGCAGGAGGTAGACGGATCTTCTCATTACGTTTAGTCTTCCTTGTAGCAATTATAAGTATGAACAAAAGTGAATTCCAACACATTGGCTGATTTTACATTGCTATCAGCTACATCATTAAATTTGATCTCTCTTTTCAAAATTTCACTGCCATTATTATTTACTTAAACGGTTTGGTTTAGAAATAACAAAATTCTCGTTGTATTGTTGTTATCTCAAAACAATGCATAAATTGTATTTAAATATTTGTAATTTCGAGGTTGATTACCATTACTAAGAACGTTAGTCAATAAAGATTTCATGGCCTAAGGTTACTCCCTGTAACACACCTTGAATTTGAAAAGTTTGATTAGCTCAACACTGTTTCCGTTACCCGTTGACGTCACATATGCATGTTTCCTCATAGATGCTTACCAAAGTTTCAAGGAAGAACAGAACTGATGTTTAATCCAAGAAATTTAGAATGTAGCAGTGAAGAAATGCCTTTTGGAGGTCTGTGCGTGGTACATAGTCATTTCATATTCCTCGAATAGCATAAGGAAAGAGAAGGAATGGTATGTATTGGGAGAAAGACTTTTCCGTTGATTTTTGGTAGAAAGAGGAGCATTTGATATTTTTGGGAGCCTGACACTCACAAGCTGTAGAGCGTTGAAGCAGCAAACGGGTTGATTTTGGAACTCTGAGCAAAGGCTGAGTGAAATGTAGGAGAATGTTTTTCTTTGAGAAAAGTGGATGCTGACTTGATTTGGTTTGCCTGGCTGCATTACTCCTCGTATTCTTTTGTAAAGAATAGTAAGGAAATCGCTAGGAAAGAAATCCCCCGAAGCTATGAATGACTGAAGTTGGTGCTATAGAGCCAGTCTCCTTATTTATTCGCTTTTTATCTAATATTATAAAAGCATAGTCATAATAATATATGAATATTTAGTTACGTACGCCTACAATCTACAACTTGCCATGCACCGGGCTCAAACTCCAAAGCAGAGATGAAGTCTTCACTATGTCAATCGATTTGATCAAGTCCAAAAATGTACTTGTGTGCAAACCGGGAGAAAGTTCAAGAAAGTATCTTGAGCACACCAAAAAGGGACCGGAGGCCCGCTGGGTATTCAATCAGGGTATTACCCACTGTGTAATGCATTTAAACTCCATATACTACATCCTCCGAAACTTTCAATTCACCTCAAGGTGTTTCCCATTTCACAAATATTCCTGGATTACCCGGTGTACTTAGAGGAAAAAGGGAAACTTGCTAATTACACTTTAAAACCATAGGCAAAACATTAAATATGGGCTTTGAATGGGGAATTAACTATTAGGTATCTTATTCTTCAAAACTTTGGTAGCACCTGAAAATCTGACATTTAAAATTTTGCATTTAAAATGCCACACGCTATGCCTAACCTTTAAAAAACGGGACGGAGTATTAAGTAATGAGGAATCTAAATAAATAGAAATGTATTTTAGTTCTAGAGAAACTGTGTACTGTGCACTTTGGAATTTCACATACTCATTATTTCTCGCCAAAGGTGCAATAACTGTAGATGCACAGTTGCAGTATAGTGTAAGAAAGCAAGGTCAACATAACAAGGTTAACAAACAGTTGTGCAAATATTTAGTGCAATGGACGACATTGTTAAACATTGCAAATATTCGTGAGCAGCTCCACAAACGAGCTTAAAGTATTATAAAGACTATTATGCAGGCAGTATTCATGAAGCTGATTTCTGCAACTGGCTTTAAGCAAAGAAATAATAAATATAAGAGACTTATCCGACTGCCAAGCTTAGTTGTCATCACATAATGTCACATAGCGTCACATAATGCATAGCTGCACAGGATTACAAAAATATTTCCTTACTTCCACATAACCAACAAAAAGTTGAGTTGAAATATTACTATTCAGATATTCCTTTAATCAAGTCGAGCCTCAAGCTATAAAACTAACTGCTGACTTTTGCAAGGTCCAATGTATCACTCAAGTTTCTTAAGTGCTTGGTGTTAAGAATGACCAGTTCAAAAATTGACAAATATTTGCAATTTAATTTATAATTCTTTTACATTTTTATGGTGATAGATACAGATACCAATTTCAAGAGTGTAGAAAATGCAATATTATCTTGGAATGTTCATAAATTAATTTGTGTATATATTTTGCAGATAGAAGAAAAGGCTTGGAATGCCTCTGCATACGCGACTGCAGCGGGCAGACACGGCGATGGCCCAGACGCCCCCGCCACGGTCAAGACAAGGAAGACGCCTGAGTCTTCAGCCTCAGTCGACACTGCAGCCGAGTCTGTCCCCGCCGCCTTTGAGTCGCATGAGACGATCGCCCAGTCCCACCCCGCCGAGGGCCAGAACTGCTGCCTCCACGCCTACCAAAGTCAACCCGCCCAAGAATACTTACAAAGTCCTCATGCTGGGGGCTGCTAAGGTTTCTAAATAAATAATACTTCTCTCATCTCATCACTAATATCAATGCCAATTTTGTACTGATAATAATATGAAGGCATATAGTATGTTACACATAGTAGGTACACAAAATAGAAACTGCATTTAATTTAAAATCAACAATTTCTTTCGGATCTCCTAGAATTAAAAGTTCAGAAGCGACTTGCATTTCCCCAGGGATGCAATACTGCGGTAAAGCTCTTAGTTATGGTCTTGAACACCATAAATAATGTTTGTCTACTATGTACATGATAATCCTTGATGGAATGAAGTAACTGGAGATACCTGAAGAATTATAGTATAAGCCAAAATGTCCACAAGTCGATTAGTAGCTATCCGGACTAAGTAGCTACCTTTCACAGTTTGGTACTTTGGAAAATAAAAATGCAGACGTCATCCCTGAGTCATGAGTCTTTATTTTTATCTAGGACTAGAGAAAGTAGAGACCGAAGTTTGTGGATGTACGTGTAGCGGGGTGTTTACTCCGAGATTTAGTAGGGTAATTGAGGAAGGTTGTTATAGTTGGAGAAGCAGGATGGTAATATAATGAGAGTTCTCAGGGCCTGGGAGTTGTGCTGTTGGGACATGAAAAATAGATGTTGGGTAGTGATGGAGTGTGTCTGTTTGGTGGTCACGCACAGGTGGGGAAGACATCAATAATTCAGCGATTCCTCTACGACGCGTTCAACCCGAAATATCGGCGAACTGTGGAAGAGTTGCACCGAGCCGACTTTCCAATTTCCGGGGCCAGTTTAACATTGGACATTATGGACACTGCAGGGTCCTACGAATTCCCAGCCATGCGGACACTCAATATTGCCTCATCCAATGCTTTCATTCTCGTCTACTCTGTAGAGGACCAGAATTCCTTCGATGAGGTAACTTTACTACCTTTTACCTTCTCGCTCGCTCAGAACTTTATTCCACAGGTTCATACCCTACTCCACAAATGTACTTTGGCTGCGTAGTTACCTACTTCCTTTGGCGACTAATCGCACGGATAAATTATTCAGTTCATAATTGCATGTACGTGTGTATTCTACATTACTGTCAAACAACAGAAAATACTTTTAGTTTTCTGGTTTCCCAACTCGAAATGTCTCAACGAATTCTTTACATCAATAATTTTGGTCCTCTCTCAATTTTACAAACTTCCAGGAAAAAACTTTCTGCAGTATTGACAAATCAATTGATACTATTGTCGGTTTTCTTTTTCTGCTAATAATGATTGAAATGTCAATACTCGTAAATTATGGGATGTGTAATTTATGTAGGGAATATTTTAGTTTTGAATTATGGAGGTGTACCCTGTGATGTTTTAGGTGCTGGTCCTTCGTGATCAAGTGGTCCAGTCAAAGGGAGAGCAAATCCCGTTGGTGGTGGTGGGGAACAAGACGGACGTTGAGTCGAGAACGGTGGACGAGCACAGAGCTGAGAAGATTGTGAACAAATGGAAACATGGCTTTGTGGAGTGCTCCGCCAAATCAGGCGAACAAGTCACTGACGTTTTCAAGGAACTGCTGAACCAAGCTAAAGTTAGCTATCGCCTCAGTCCCGCAATGAGAAAACGACGCCAATCCTTACCCGGTCAGTCCTTTACATTGTCGTCTCTCTCATTACTATGTCGTAGTCAATTAGGATGACCCAGTCAGGTTACTCCTCATGAATTGTTCCATTTTAAATTTTAAAATACAATATTTTCCTTAGGTTTCAAAATGCAATTTCGTTTGATGATTATTATCGTTGAAAAATAGTCAGTTCTTAGAATATTTAGCAAGGATTTTTCCATTTCTCACACGAAAATAACTTACAGAGGAAAGGGTGTTTTAATTTTAATGCAATTTCAAAATGACGACTGTTTTCATTGCGACTCTCGTCAAAGATTTTAGTGTTATGCAAAGTGGGAGGAATTCTTAAAAGGTTGAGTTGCCTACTGTTGCCTGTATCTGTAGGTCTGCACATGGACATCAAATCATTTTATTTGATTCTTGAGAGTTAATTGTTTTCTCCTTGGAAGCGTTTACGCGTTTATTATTCTTCGATGACTCATTTGGAGGGACTAAGAATAGCGTGCATTAAGAATGTCTGGTTGCATTTTATATTATTTAGTGATTTAGGAGATACGCGGAGAGTTTGAGTTGATGCTGGGCACGTAGTTTGTGATTTAGGAGAGATGAAAGAAAGCGAGGAATAAACGAGAGGAGGAAAGTAATGAAGGGAGAGGATGAGACGAGAATCAGTTTTCCATAATGACTAGTCACTCAAACGCACGTCTCCTCCACTCCACAGAAAACACTTCCCTCGCACTCTCGTCCCATTACAAACTTCTTTCAATCTCTCATTTCCTTTGCAAATTGCACTGCTCTCTACTTCTACCTGTTAATTAATTCCTATACCTTTTCTGCTTTCCCTCTCTACTTTTTCCCTTTTTATCTTTCTCTCTTTCTCAACTGTACAGACAATCTTTTTCCACAATGGTAATCAGCTCCACGCTTTTTGGTGCATTTGTCACGAGTCCTTCATTCACGCACTTTGTTTTTACTCCAATAAAATATGGCAAAATATATTTGCGTATAATATTACCACATAGTATCAATAGTATGTACCTTGTATAGTTGTTTCACCATAGGCGAGAAGAAATTGTAAAGAACCCATTTAATCTCTTAAAGGGAAATTAGCAGGGAATTGGAATTCTTAAAGTTGAGGATAATAGATAAGGTTAGCGAAATTATCATCCACTGAATTGTTACCTAGTTAAAAGTTTTGTGGAAATGGTGAGTGGAAAAGAATATTAGAAATCGAGAAGGAAATTGAGATTTAGTTGGGGGTCCGAGAGTGCTGAAATGGGCGGGTGTGTTCGTTCACTTCTTCCTAGCATCCTCATCTCTTTTCCATTCATCTTCGTCATCTTGACTGGAACAACTAGCAGCGAGAATCCTCTGACTCTATTCTCTTTAGTAACTAATCTGTGGAAGAGATGAGAATGTGATGGAGAGAAGGGAAGCGGGAAACCAGTTTACTTGTTACAGGGATTATCAATGCATTGGACATGATTACTATTCCTAATCTACCTACAGTTTAATAAGAAATTCCAATTTTTGCAAACTGGTAGTAATTATTAGCGTAATTACTGTCACAAAAGTTATACATTCCGTTTAAGGAATTATTTACGGTAAAAATATTGTTTAGGAAGTAGGATTGATTGGGATAGGTAAATATCCCTGTAACAGCTCCATTTGCGAGTACCTTGGTTTCTTGTTCATCTCTAATCCTGTACATTTCATTGGGACTTTAGATAGACGAGGCGCATTATGCTCGTCTTCATCCAGCTGGAATAGATTCCTTCCATTTCCTCTTTAGTTTAACAATAAACAAGTCCAATTTCTTGATTTTGTGCAGAGAAGTGCTCCGAACTGGGCGTGCACTCTCCAGACACTTTTTGAATAGTAAGAAAGTTCGGGTAATAGTATTACTTATGTGTAACGAATGCTTAATGCTCGTTCCATTCCACGGATCACACTACACTACACTGCTAAGTATTTTAGTATTCCAAGTAAAACTGAAGAAGGCAGATGGAGGAGATCGCTATTTAAATGAGAACGTAATACTTGTTCTTGTAGAATGTGTTCAATGCATCAGAATGCTATTTTCATCTGGAAACTTATTTTCCGTATTTGCATACGCTGACTCAACTCAGCCGATTCATCAACTGTCTCTGGTGCAGGGCGTTAGTAATTAATTAGCAAATTAATTAATTAGCTAATTAATTCGCATTAGATGCTAATTACTAATTACTAATTAATTAGTTGTCCGCACAAAGAAGTAATTACTAATTAACTAATTAATTAGTTTTGGCGCGCAGAAGTAATTAACTAATTACTAATTAATTAGTTGCCCTTGAATAACTTTAATTAGTAATTAGAGAGGTTGCATAAATTTATTTTTATTTACCAAACCGTAGTGTCAAATATGAACGCCTAATAGCCATAAAACGCTAAAAATTCATATATTGTGGGCTCCATAATTGGCTCTATAGGTTTAGCCTCCCAGTTCCATCAACATTCGGCAAAATAATAACTGAGAGAGCGATTTTAAATAGCCCTTTTGCCAATGGTCAACTGGACCAGTTTCGGAATTTGTTCACATGACGGCGCTGTTTTGAAGATTGAATGCACGGCCTGGTAAATGTGCACTACAATGCCTGAGCAAAGTACCCCGTCAATATTTAAACTCGCTTATAAAATGATAAATGCTGTGATCATTTGAAAAAAACGCAGAAAACTGATTTTAGAAGAGCTGGTTACTAGTCAATGCATTCAAACTATACTAAGCGAAATTTTTTAACTGAATTCCATTAATTAAATAATTAACTAATTAATTAGCTAATTATTAATTAATTAGTTTACCAATTGTTAGCTAATTACTAATTACTAATTAATTAGCAGAATTTTTTGATAACTAATTAATAACTAAACTAATTAATTAGTTGTGTGCAAAACCTACTAATTACTAATTACTAATTAATTAGAGGACCCGCTAATTAAAACGCCCTGCTCTGGTGTCTACTCCATTCTGCCATCTCCATCTACTCTTCATTCTCCGCATTCTTATATGAAATCGAGAACGCCTAGAATCTAATTGCTTTACAATTTCTATATCGAACTCCATATACGTTTTCCGCTAGTATATATATTTACTACTGAATGTACAAAGCAGAGGAGGATTCATTTATTGACATTACCTATCTACGGTGGAGATAGCAGAACAGAACAGGTACAGAAGTCGATATTTACAAATGAAATTAAAATGGAAGCGATAGAAATTTTGATGAAAAGCAGACAACTCTATTTCGGTTAGCTGGCTACTGTTTTAATAAAAACAAATTGGAAATCTGAGAAGAATCCAGGAGATGGGCATGGAGCTCCAGTCTCTCCTTCCTCCACTGTCACAACCAATCGCCGTTTTCCAATCAGAAAATAATTTGTCACTGTCGTGTCAATTTCTACTTCAGAGCAAAAGTTTATCATATATACGACTCAGTCCAAAACTTTGATGTAACCAGACAGCAGTCTCAATATTAATTTCACTGTCTCTAGTTTATTACTTTATTAGGCAGTTCGATTCTAATAGAAACCTATTCTCTCACAAGTCTCTACTTATTTTGTTCCTCTACTACTAAACTCAAAGCAAATGCATTTCCAAACAATAGTTTCTCATGTCTTTTGATATAATTTAACTTTAACCTTTGTTTGACATCAATAATAAACTATTCTAATCAATACTCATAAGGAAGAAGCGCAAGTCTCCTATTACTTAATGCAAATGTATTGGAGGCACATCTGTGGTATTACTACTTAACAAAAGTCACCCCTAACACATGAATGCAGGTCTTCAGGGTTCTTGCCTTTATTTTGATCTAATGATCTTCATCACATTAGAAAAGTTTCAACTAATTATGTCAATCCATTCTGAAATTGTCCAGACACATCCGTACCATAAAGAAGGTTGCATTTTCATTTTTAAAATCAAAGCCACACATGTCCTACAAAATACGTATTAGTAATTTTAATTTTGATTTTAAGCAAAGAAAACAAACACAGTTAGTTTTGAACTAATAAAGTTGGTTTTCAGCAAATAAAGTTGATTTTGAGGAAGCAAAATTGTTTTCCAGCAAATAAAGTTGTTATACGAAAATAAAACACTACTTCAAGGACGCAATGCAATAAAAAATAAATTAAAAAAACCAATGAAGCTAAATTTCAGTTTAAAATTCAACAAAAGAATGCAATATGTCATTAATATAGTAAATAAAGTCTGCGTTTTGAAAGTAATATTTACAAAAGGAGATTAAGCGGTTATATATTTAGTATTTACACTGAAATGTCAATAAAGGTAGTTTTGCTATTATATTTTGGAAGAATGTTCCAGTCACCTGTGTTGCCTATGTCTTGCTGTCAATATTGAAATCTTTGGAAGTTGTATCAGTTCAGGTTGAGTATGCTCCACTTTCTCCATGGAGCTTTCTCCAAGGAGTTTTCTCTTCTCGCCTTCTGAATAAATCATTTACTTCTATTCAAGCGTTTTGTTTGGGATTCAGAGGAGACTGTCTCGAAACATCTTGCCAGGAAATCCCTACTTTCCTCTTCGTCATCTCCTCCAGCTATTCTCTCCTACTACTACACTACTTATTCATGGGATAGTTATCCAGATTGGCCACCCTTTAATACAACTCCCAAAATAGACCTTTTAAGTAAATACCTTTTACTTCCCACTTCAGAAAATAGCTCCTCTTCATTAAAATTACACGTAATGTTCTAATAATAATTTCAAGTTTCTCTTAATTGAAAATAGAGTCTATTGTAAATCCCCTGGTGAAAGCAAATCAATTTTCGGTCCCCTAAATATAAAACTAATGAATGGCATAATTTTATTGCCTTGTTAAGGGGGTGTTAGTAGTAAAGCCTTAAGCATATAAACGATTGTTAATTTCAGGCCGACGTTTTTACAACACAAGTGAACAGAAAGATACATGGGTTACATAGAAATTCACTTGGATGATTTATTGCTTGTACTGATACAGAATTCGTCGCTTTACCCAACAACTTCCCAGCATAAACTGCGTTCCATACATTGACGAATATCTGCTTACTTTTATTATGCTCCGTTCCAACGTAAGAGTAGAATTTTATAAATGGATAACATTATACCCACTTAAGAGGTAAAAAATGTATCAAATAAATTTGGACGTGCTTTGGGAATGGGAGGAAGCACAGTATGAAAAAAGGGTCGTAGAGGCGTATTGCTTTGAGTTTTCTTTTGATAGTAAGATGTTTCATAATTTGCCTGGAGCTGCAAATTCGTCTTGACGTCTATCTATTCATCAGACCAAAAGTTGTAATAAAGTTGACACATTATTCCGTAAGCACGTACTTATATCTTCAGTGCATGCAGTCATGAATGGAAACTTTGGTATAATGGGAACCCTTTCCTGTTTGTTTCTTTTCTGCACTCACTATAAGTAGAGTCGTTTGTATCATTTCAAATAATGAGCTTAACGGTTTCGATGAGTTGCTTTCCATATAGGAGTAGAAAGGTCTGGTCTGGTTTGGGAAGTCTATCGGTCACACTCACGTAGTAAAAATTGGCAGGGAATCTAAAGCATTGAACTTTCATTTTGAATTCAGGGAGGTGTAGTGTTGCTGTGTGGGAAGTCGTAAATAAATAAAGCCTTTCACACTTTTTTGCTTCTTAGTATTTTACACCGATAATTCTCTGTAGTAGTAGTGGGTGGAATGCAATACTCTGCTTTCACTCGAATTCTCTCTTTGATTTCTTGTTTGGGCCTCCTGGGACCCTAAGTGAAATACTCTATAGGTAGCCTGGAGCATGGAGATAACAGGGCATCTTCCTTTATCTCACTCTCAATTCACTTCTGTTATACGCCATTCTTCCCATTCAGGCCATTGTACTCTCTATTCTATTCCATTCCGAACACTAAGTACTGTTTGTACTTCCCTACCTCTGTTTCTTGTCTCATTCTTCAAGGTACAGCTAAACAGGAGATATACGGGTTAAAGGAGCTTCCAAAACTAAGCAATGGCCAAATTGCCTGGGGCCTAAATTTTTCATTTTCGATTTTAGGGTCAATTTCCTCTAAAATACTCAAAATTCAACCAAGACTTCAAAAGTAATTACGATTCTTGGGATTTCAGGTGTTCTTTATATATTATCTTATTGTATTAAATGAATTTTTGAAAATTTTTGAAGCTAAAGAAAACTTTAAAAACAAACGAAAATTCGCTGCAATTTTCGCACTTATGCGCAATTCTTGACTAGGTTCCTCTTTTACGTCACATCGGTAGCTCCTTATGCTCCAAATATCGCGGATACTCTGGAGATTCTGATTTCTTTCTTTTCCTAAAATGAAAATAATTCCCAAGTCCCGATGATTTCTTCGAATCATATGCACCAATAGAACCAACTTCCAACGTTCCAACTGATTTTTGTAGTTAGGTACCTGGCGATGAGTAAAAGGTTCTTATAAATTGTGCTAATTCCCAAAGTCGTAAATATACTGTTAATAGTCTCATTTTTCACTGTGAATCTTTGTATTGACTTTACTAAGATTTCCCTTACACTTAATGCGATATAATGTTGCGAATACTCTCAAGAATAAGTAGGCGTAGGTGTGTGGCCTCGTTTCAACACACTATTGCATCTTTAGAAACTTAACGAAAAGACGAATAATGTCTGATAAGTAGATACCCTGTTTAGATACTAATTGTAGGCTTTGATATACTGAGTTAGTGTTGTATAAGTTACGTAGAATAGAGTATATTCTATAGATTTCTTATAAGAAAATACTAATTCTAAGTTAAGGAGTATCCCGAGGTATTGAGTAGGATGCTCAAAATTTATTCCAGGGAGAATTTTACAAGCAGGAAATCCGAATCGATTTGTTGCATACTACAAGATGTATGTATGGAAAATACGACCACACTGTATGGTGTATATTAGGAATAGCCTCCGTAATTACTTGTAAATGTAGTTTGGCTGAATGTATGCAAGACTCCTGTGGGTATACATGGCAAATGGATTAAGTTAAATACAGTTAAGCAGGTGAAGTCAGTTAAGAGATTGCAAATTGTGAAAATGGCATTTCAAAGGGAAATGCTAGTGGAAGAGGAAAGATGGAAGACAAGTAAATCTTGTCATTGGATTATGTGGGATTAGTTTCTATCTGGATAGAGTGTCCTCTCTTCAAATAATTCCTCGTTATTTATGGCCAACAATAGGAAAGACAAAGTAGAGTATTATACGCAAATTCATCATCTGAAATTTATTAGTAATGTAAGCAAATTGATGATAAAAGTATCGAATTTCTCTCGAGTTAATGTAAAAATTAATTTCTAATTACTCTTTCTGGTTACTCGATTTGATCAGCGCATTTTTAGAATTAATTTGAGTTTTGCACTGCCTTTACTTACACCAATTAATTTTTTTACAGTTTTTCGTTTGTTTGGTTTAGGTGGCGTTGCGGGGAATTCGAATTCGCAATCTCCACAGCCAGCAGTTATTCCGACCCCCGCACAACTGGCTTCACTCCGAGAGAGACACTCCAAGAGAAATTCTTGCATTTTGTCTTGAGTGGGTGCTTCGCCGAGAAGAGAAGTCCTGCAAAGGAGTAATCTGAACTACAACTGCACTACGTCATGTCAGTCAGTTTAATAACTTTATCTTATTTACCAATATTATCTTGTTACCTAATTTCCCACACACTACATTAGTGAACAATATATCAAATTATGACTTCAGCTTAATCGGCTTGGTCTACCATAGTTAGCATAATTTAACATAACTAAATCGATAAGTTAAGGAAAATAGAATAATAAAACTTAACTACACTTAGGGAAAGCAATTATTGTTTAATTTCTTAAATTATAATAATGGTATTGCGAAAATATGTGTAAATAAAAGTCACAACAGGAAATTCAATACCAAGTAGAGCAAAGTTGTAAAATGTATGTAAATTGCACTTGTATAACAATCCAATAATGATGCATTTCTTTCACCGGCAGGTACCGGTCGTAATCATAATAGTTTTAATAAATCAACTGATTAACGTAAATCCTCAAGCTTTTCAGAATCCCTATTCTTTTGGAGATTTGCATTGAAGGACCAAGCCGATTAAAGGCCACCTTTAAATTACGAGGGTATAATTCGGTATAATTACTGGATATATCTCGGTGGGTATAATTATGGTTAAAATACATAAATGTACCTATAATTATGTGGTCTAGATCTAGGCACTAAACTATTATTATATACTAACGTAAAAAGACTTTGATTTTGTAACTCACTGTATATATCGATTGAGTTAATGATGATGAAGATATTTCCTACTGCTTTATCTGTATTTTATGCAATACTTAAGAGATCCTTTAAAACCTTTAATTAAGATTATGACGGAATCTATAGAGATCTGTAGTGACTATAATTTAAAATAATTACCTATTACAGGTTGAAATCTTAGATTTAGTCATTTAGTAATTTGGTTACTGCGGAACTGTATCGGGGTCACCCGAGTCAGGCAACATCTTTTAAACGGTTCATTAAATTATTTATGGGTGAGTTTGGATTAGCGTGGAATAAAAGTAGGAAGAAATGATGTTTTATGAGCTGGATAAGGATCCGGTGCATAGGGCACAGATTCCGTTGCGTTGTAAATATAAACAGTTAGGTCAGGCACATTTACTGCTACAATAAATTTTTGATGAGCCATAAAATCCGTCTCTCTATAGATATCCATCTGTTTAGGTAACATGTGTACAATTTATTGGAAAATTAGCATACTCTACGGAAGATAGATTGTGCCTGGAAATAACAAAATGTTTAACGAGCATTGCAAGTGTCTCATGCGGGATATTTAATTGTTTTTCCTTTCTCCGCCTCTCCACATGATGAAATGACCAAATTTTGATGTCCTCCCGTGACGCTCGTAAACTTAAACAAAATCGTAACTCAGATCGGATAGAAATAGTCCAGAATTATCATCAGTATGGATTTACACTGATTTTATGTAGAATTACGTATACCCAATACTTAGAGGAGGAACTAACTAGTAAATAAGGTACCATGAACATATTATTATTATCAAGATTATTCAGCAAGAACACATTTGTTGGAGTACTCTGAATAATTTGTATCATTGTATCATTAATTGAAATTAGAAATAGGTCTACCATAAAATAGGGTAAAAGTTAATACATAGGTATACCCTGTATTTGGTTTATTCCTTTCCCATATGGTATATATTTTCATGGATGAATATTTAGGTTTATTTTTGATGTCCTTTCATGTACGAAATGAGTGTTGTAAATCTTTCTGCGGCGCTAATGGTTTTTATTGCAGTCCTCGTCATGTAAGATGTTTTCTGGTTTAAAAAGATGCGTGGGAGTAAATGGAGTGTATGTCAGTGTCACCAATCTGATAGCCTCGTAATGAATTATTTAATAAAGGCAAGAACGTAGAAGATTGAAAGTGAAAGCTCGTTTAATGTCTCACTTTATTAGAAGCCAAGAACTTAGACACTTGCGACACAGAGAAACTACGCATAGTTAATCCAGCCTTCTCCTCTCCCTTTTATTAGCGAAACTTTGGTGAAATAATGCGGTGCTGTCATGTAAGATGTTATGTCATATTTTGTGTATACTGAATAAATAGAAAACTAGCTCTGGTGTTACACAGCATTATAGGGATGACATGAAACGATATGCGGTTGTTAGGCCGTGTAATTGATGACTATGATTATGATGGATAGTTGGGAGTGTGGAGGACACTTAAGATATCAACATTACAGTCAGGCCAGGCGTCGAACTAGCAATTCAAGAAACTTATCCTCTCTCCCGTACCTCTTTAAGTTCTTCTCTATTTACTCATTTTAACGTGTATTCTCTCTAATTAAAATTAAATCTAATACTCCACTGCTCCCTAATTCCAATTCTAAAATATCCTAAAATTATTTCACGCCTTGTGGAACGCCAACTGTAAAACACTCGCGGAAAAGGACGGAATTATGCTCTAGAGTAATGTAATTTTGCTGAGTTTTAATTGTGTATTGCTTACTATACAGTATTAAGCACTAGTATATTATTTTCTGTATATTTAGGCTGATTTTACATTTTGTGACGAAAGCGATCCCAAAGTTCACGTTTGTTGCGTCATGAGAAGTGGTCAAAAGCTTTAATCTAGAATATTGACCGTATAATAGTTTGAGTATCTATTAATATCTACTATCTTTTGAGCCTGTTCCTAACGCATATTAAACTGAATATTTAGTAAAAGTTGCATATGCTTATGTCAGCATATTAAACATGAATTAGTACATTGAGTAAGAAGGATTCGTCCACAATAACCAAAACAATCAGTCCTCATTCTGATGTACCCTGTAAAGTATATCATTTTTGTTTCCTGATACCCGATTGTCCTCTGTTTGTATTTCGTATTTATTTATTGTCCTTACTAACCGATTGAATTGCAAATCTAAATATTCGAAGCATAATAATTAATGGAAACTTTGTAAATGATTATTTACCGATTGACTTATAATTATGACAGGTACAGCTAAGAATACTTATAATACCTATCTATTTATCTATTCATTAATTATTAAATATCGGCACGATATTTACTGGGAATGCTCTGTCACGCTGTCTGTCTGTCCGTCCGTCCGTCTGTCTGTCTGTGAGTCGGTCGTATAACTTTAGAACGCATTCACATAAATTGATCAATCTTTTTTTAAAACATCACTTATTAATATATCTTGCTCCATATTGAAAATCAGCCCCCTCGGACTTTTAGTTTCTGCAGAATTCGAAAATTTGCAAAGTCACATAGCAATGCATATATGACACAAGTCACAGAAATACAAAGTCCCACAGAGCGCCACCTTACCTTGCTCTGCTAACTACTAGAGCATGATCTATCTGTCTGTGTGTTCTCGGGAAGCTACTTTATCGATATACCTGGTCTGTCTGTCCGTCTGTGTGTTCTCGGGAAGCTGCTTTATTGATATACCTGATCTGTCTGTTTGTATATGTGTTCGCAGGAAGCTACTTATGATGATCTGATAATCAAACCATGATGATCTGATAATCAAACCATGATGATCTGATAATCAAACCATGATGATCTGATAATCAAACCATGATGATCTGATAATCAAACCATGATGATCTGATAATCAAACCATGATGATCTGATAATCAAACCATGATGATCTGATAATCAAACCATGATGATCTGATAATCAAACCATGATGATCTGATAATCAAACCATGATGATCTGATAATCAAACCATGATGATCTGATAATCAAACCATGGTGATCTGATAATCAAACCATGATGATCTGATAATCAAACCATGATGATCTGATAATCAAACCATGATGATCTGATAATCAAACCATGATGATCTGATAATCAAACCATGGTGATCTGATAATCAAACCATGATGATCTGATAATCAAACCATGGTGATCTGATAATCAAACCATGGTGATCTGATAATCAAACCATGATGCTCTGATAATCAAATCATGATGATTTACATTTATAAACACACATGCCGATATTTGTTTACGCCCGTTTTGCAACGGTTTATTATTATTTACCCTCAATTTAACAAAGTCGTAGTTACTACAGTATACTAAGTAATAATACCAATTTATATACTGGTAGCATTTGACTACCTATTTAGTAAAGTATTTATCAAAAATGTATTAATAATTAAGTGATATAATAACATGTATTTGCATTATGCACTGCGCACCAAATAAATAAAAATGGAATGACTTACATTCTAGTGGACATATGTATATAAGTCGTAGTAGTTATAATATAGGTCTAATACTATACATGTGCATTATGTTGTATCGGTAAACGTAAGATTAAATGTATTCTAAAATAAGACCCTGTATTTACATAGCAGTATAACAATTATTCCTGAGTGAGTAAATTAAAACGTTGGACAGATTTCCAATGCCATGTGTGATTTTGCATGGTGAAAGCAGAAACAAGAGTAGATTATGTAATGCATGGAATGATCATAGAAGTAACCAAATTGTTATGTAAAACCATATAAATGCATTACATTGTATAGGTATAATAACTGTGTACACATATTATATTATTGCCTATAGGTGACTACGTCTATATTATCTCCAATAATGAAATATGTGTCATTGGCACTTCTATGTAAATTAATCAAGTCATTAAAAATGCAATAATTTATCATGATTCAAAGAGTGCACTGATTAATATTTATTTAATTACACATTAACTAAGAATAGTTGTTACAATTAGAACTCTTCATATCCAATTGGCTACGATACGTTTCAGTTTGTCTAACCGAGATCGTTCATTCATAGAACATTAAAATACTATGTTAGGTTTCCCTAAAAATTTTCCAAGTACAGCTGCATTGGTTTATACTCATCCCAAAAGCCATTAAAACGTTATCCAAAAATAGAAGAAAATCCAATTTTATTCCAACTAGCAACTTTCATGCAATCTGGGAAGCATGAAATTGTGTATTATAGTGTGAACCTTGAGACTTGCCTGGGAGAATCGATTACTTTGTATTTCGGTGCGTGCACTTGCAATTTGCGCTTTCAACGCACCTTTACTCCTACACTCCAAAATTCGCCTACTATTTCATTCTACTGATAAATAGAAACGTACTCTCCAGTTTTATCGCTAAACCCCAAAGAAGAGATTTGATGTAAAAAACGAATGATATTCCTTTTGAGGGAACCCGTGACCGAAGAGGACAGCTATTGACATATCGGTAAAAGGGCTCTGAAAATGATTATGCGGTTATTAGGCACTTTGCGTTTTAAATTCATTTGGAAACGTAAACATCTGAATTTTTAAAATTTTATCCTTTTTAATTTAAGTTGATACCACCATTTCATAAATACATAACGAATTTACTTGGATTTTACAACACAATTCAATTCAGTTCGAAATTTCTAGAATGTTGGTAATATACATGTTACCAACATTCTAGACGTGTTACCAACGTCTATGGTAATGGATAAATGATTGGTGGGGTTGTTGGGATAAATGGATGTCGGGAAGAGCGTTTAAATATATATTTGTATTTTGGTGTAGTTTTGGGAGTAAACAAATTAAGGATGCAAAATTAGCTTGGAGTGTGGAAACAAAGTTTGTTGGTTTAATGTATGACAATGTGAGCCCAAAGGGGCTTTAGAAATGCTCGTGACAGCCACAGTGAGTTTCTCGCACATTTGCCCACTCTCCACTGCAAACAATCTTAAAACTGTAATACGTCTTCTCAAACACTGATATGCAGTGCAATGTCGGCTTGTATTTTCTACATAAGCACTTTAATTAGTTGAAGTGGTTACTTTTCCCCGAGCCAACTCCAACTACCAGTTCCCTAATTCCCTGTTGTGCTTTTCTCTCCCTCCTCTCTCTACAGTGCGCGCCGCTACAAAGTATCCATGGGACTACCAGTGCATAAGGAAGTGCATGTATATTTTAAATTGCCCGCTTTCGGGAAATGAAAACCAACACGAATATATACACCGTAAGATATTCATATACACTGGTAGTCCCCTGGGTACTTTGTAGCGGCTCTCACTGTATTTCTATCTCTTTGTAGTGCATTACGCCATTACACATCATCTCTTGCCCACTCCGTACATCCACATTATGTGGTTACCTCGCTTTACGGCAAAGAATGCAAACTTTCCAATATGCAGCTCCCATGAAGACATTCACCAAATACGAAATCTTCTCATTCTCCTAATTTCAGATTCACCTTAAATGAACTACACACAATTATTCGTTTTCATAACCACTAGTAGGTAAATGTATCATCACTAATTAAAAGTCACGACTTCATTTACCAGACTCAAGAGTATTAGGACATGGCTTTTGCTAAACCTGACCTACAATCGGCTATTCTGCAATTTCTTGCTTTACTTTCAAACTAATTACTCAACTAGACCTCACAGCAACTAAACTGATGTAATTATGTAATTTAATACGCTCTTTTACTGATCATTAATAATTTATATTGTTATTATTCCTTAATGATAACCAGTACGTAACCAGTGTGCTAAATAATAGTAGGGTTGCAAGGAGCAGTTTACTTTAGAAACAGTATTGCTTGGTTTCAGCTGAAAGAGTGCCCTGCAGCTTTGTTCTCCATGCAGCACACGTAATTAATTCGTTGCTGTATGTCGATATGGACATATATGTGGTATTTTCAAGTATGAGCAAATTGTGGCATTTCTCATTAACGAAACCCCAATAATGCTTCCCTGGTAAATTCTCTTTGCGTGCACTTTCATATGCATTGGTAATGCTTCCATATCTCCATTAGTTATTATTTGCTTTTGTTGCAAAAGATAAAAGATACCACTCTATTGTTGTAATTTGTTAACCAAGCTGTTTTCATTAGTGAAACTATTGTAAGTGTGCTTAGTAATTTGTATGCCAATTTTTTCTGCCAATATGAGATTGTCCTTCAGATTATTACATATACCCATACATTATTTAAATGCAGACTAATTTTACAATACTTTTCTTAAGAAAACACCTTTAACTTGCACATAAGCGTCAACCTGGGCGAAACTACTATTGTAGGAAGTGTGGGCAAATCAGGAGTATGCATTGGGCATTGTATGAGTAACTAAGTAAGTAAAGTAAGATTTAAGTCGTTCTTGGAAGTTGAATTGATTACAGGCGTAGAGACAGACTACTGAGACTACCTGTCGTCTCTCTTTTACTATCTTGTTAAGTCCAAACCAAACTTTTAGTTCACTTTCTCCGCCTTTTCTTTGTAATCTTCACATCAGCGAAAGAAATGTACACGCTCGCGCCTAATAACATTATTTACCTAACTACACATTCAGTTTTTGCAAGCATCAACGAATAGACCTTTCACGGTACTTTCTACAGTGAAGGGCTTAAATCGCGCACCATTGGGAAATGACTCAGACTGTTTAAAAGGTATTTTCAAACATTAATTTTCCTGTTGTGCATGACATATGTCCCAAACTCAATGCCATTTTCCTATAGTGCGCGACTTATGCCCTTCACTGTATTCCTGTCCATAACCTTAAACTTCCATTCATCTTCTTCTATACTTTCAATACTGCACTCTAGTACCAGCAAGAAAGTCATTTACAAATAGTGAGGTATATTATTCACTATGTATGCATTCACTATGTATATTATTCTCTAAAACGAGTTGCCATACTCGTTACTAGGTACGTACCAAGGAGCGTCAAATGGTTGCCTCGGTTACTCCTCGGCTGCGTTTAATCAGGAGGGTCCACTAGAGTGTTTTGTTCCGAAATTTAGGAACATTTATAAGGGACAAAATGTCCCCGAAATGGCCCCGTTGCCAATGACAACCTGCAGGAAATGTCTCTTATAAATATTCCTAAATTTCGGAACAAAACACTCTAGTGGACCCTCCTGATTAAACGCAGCCGAGGAGTAACCGAGGCAACCATTTGACGCTCCTTGGTACGTACCTAACTAATAACCTAATCGAACCTAGGCTGGATTCGAATGTGTAAAAGAGTACTTAAGTAGGATTGAGAAGTTGGAATTAAAACTTAATAAAGCCCGCAACATATGTTCTGTTCTATAGCAAAGAGTATTGGTTTATAAAAATGGAAAGCTCGTTTTAGTTTAGCTAGATACGGTTTTAATTAAAACAAACTAGAAATCTGAGAAACCGCTAAGGTAATATGTGTGTCCCTTTAGCTACATCCTCTAATTCTGTGACAGAGTCATGAAAACTATTTTTGAATAGGTGAGTACAGATTTCCAATATTCAAGTAAAGAAAGTGAGTAGAGAAAATTCCTTTTACCAAAATTGTAAGGAACTGCTTCGGAGTAAAAAAGCTGCTTTTGAAAAACCTGCTTCGGAGTGAAAACTGCTTCGGATAAAAAAATCCCGCTTTTGAGTAGCGAAAACTGCGTTTTAGTAAAATTGTTTTAAAATGAATGGAAGAGTGGTGCTTTAAAGTAAAGTAAATTATTTCATAATAAAATATTTTGAAATGTTAGCAAAACTGGTAGGTCCCCCTTAAGGTATAGGATGATATAAAGAGAGGACGTAATATATTTGTGTGGTGAGTGAGGTTGTCGTACGGACATAATATGGCGACGGGGTATCATAACTACGAAACTACGTCGTCAACTGGTTCCTATTATATTCTTGGCTTTTGGTTTTAAAGAGAAGGTTGTTCATGTATGATTTTAGGAAAGGAGGCGGATTATTGGACTAGAGCGGAAGTGAGTCTTGTGTGTTGGCACAGGCCGTGGATTGAGACAGAGTCTGGGAGGCAGGTAAGTTAGTTTGGGAGACTTGCTACCCTGAGCGTGTGATTCTCTTCAGTTGAGCTCATTTCAGTCAGTCTGTTTTGTTTGTCTTCATTCTTTTTCTTTGTGCAGGGAAGCGAAACAAAAGATTCGAGTTTCGTTCGCTTAGTTTACTTAGCCAAGATAGTGCACGAACTCAAACTCTCATTCTTCCACTCACTCCCCATTCAGCCTTCTAAATTACACTCACTACACAAAGTCCGACTCAGAATATTACGTCCGCCTTCCACACAAACCAAGCTACATACGCCGCCGAGTCAGGCAACAGATAGCAATCTCACTCACTCTCAACAGTCTACTCATCTCTTTTCCTCTCCCAGACCCCAGAATCTTCCTAAGTACAACCCTATGGGAATAACCTATGTAATGTAATGTGTACCGCAACTTATAAATACATATTATGCACTGCATACCTACACATTCTACACATTTCTCCAGAACCACACCGTATTTCCAAAATTAGTCACTATACTAATTAGGGTCTTAATTTATAAAACTTACTAAAAGTAATTTCAGGAATAATTATTCTTTATAATACTGATTTCCTCCAAAAATAAACGGCGACAATTTGAATTTGACAGGTATAGTCTTTTGATCAGATTACGAAAATTTCCTGACATCTATAGTCACGTGATCTTCCAGACAGCTGTGCCACGTGATCAAATTTCCTGACAGTTTATGTAATGATCATGTGATCAAATTTCTTGACAGCTATAGTCACGTGAATAAATTTTCTGACAGGTATAGTCATGTGATCAAGTTTCCTGACAGCTACAATGAAGTTCGCGTAATCATTAGATTCCCTGACAGGTATTGTCATGTGACCAAATTTCGAAATTTTCTGACAGCTATGGTCACGTGATCAAATGTCCTAACAGCTATGCGTGACCTTATGTAAAATGTCGTCTATTTTCTGTCGCACATGTTAAAACACTTAAAAGTAAAAATATATTATATTAGGAATTTTAGTTGATATTAAAACTTTTGAGGGGGAAATTCAAAACTACGGTATAAAGGACGAGTTTCTATAGACCTGGAGTCTTGAACGTGGTATTTGGTTTTTTCTTGTGTGTATTGTAGTATGTACCCGTAGGTTTGAAAATGCAGAGCTATGCAGTAAAGGGTTAAGGTAGAAGAAATGTAGAGACGTCGGAGTCTTTGTATAAAGAGATTTTAGTCATTAAATACATGTTAGAGCTTAGGAGAAGAATCACGAACATTGTTCTGTATTCTGTGTAATCTGAGGATTGATCCTTCGGGGAAATATTTGCTAGACGAGATCTTTACTTGCACTGTTATTTCTATCGAACTGTCTGACAATCTCTTCTGCAGCACGTGCATGTACAAATAGTTAGACTCTCCGGTGCTGTAGCACAAAGTACTCACCATTACTGAATCTCCTCAAGACTACACTTCCATTCCGGGAAAAGCACTTGTAGCCGGAGCTCAGGCACTGATCTTTCTACTCCATTTCCACTCCCGTATGACCTTTCTTCCTCGCCTCTTTGTCAAAATACTGTTACAATGTACTTAGCCAAACAGAATCTTCCACACCAGCTGCATCGCCATTCTAGTCACTTGCATCTTCACCTATTTCTCTCCAATTCCCAACCTACGTTGACAACAACTCAATCACTATGCACTAATGATGTCTGAACAACGAAATATGACCGTACTGGACTTCTCCCTTTATGCTCTACCGAAACAATAATTTTAAAGTATCTTACAGTACAGAATTCTGTGTTGTCTCAATTGCATTATCTTGCAGATGTGAAATGTGTGTCCAAAACAGTAGTATTTAAGTTATGTAATTGTGAATCACAACCAACAAGGCAGTTCCCACTTAAATTCTGAGTTGGCTGAACTTTCTTTGCAATTAGATGAGAAAGTGATTTATGGGGAAAGTAGGAAGAGAAACGGAGGAAGAACTAAATTCCAAATTGTAGTAGTAATCAGCTACTACTTGCAATGCAATTGGGTTGCTCTTCTGTAAATACATTTTGTACTAGAAAACCACCCGTCCTACGGACGGGGCCGTCACAATATCTAGCGATAACCAAACATTGTGTGTGTGTGTCTTTCTTGAATAAACTAATTGTCTTAAGGTCTAGAATTCAAAGCTATGTTATGCCTTTAAAGAATTTCCAGTCGTAAGTACAGTTTCCATAAAAAATTCTCCCGTCGTAAATGCAGTTTCCTAAACGGAAGAAATTTTCCCGCAGTAATTGCAGTTTCCATAAAAGAAATAAATTCTCCCGTCGTAAATGCAGTTTCCATAGAAGGAACAAATTCTGGCGTCCTAAATGCAGTTTCCATAAAAGAAAAAAATTCTCCCGTCGTAAGTACAGTCTCCATTAAAGAAAAAATTCTCCTGTCGTAAGTACAGCATCCCTAAGAGAATTCCCCCGTCGTAAATGCAGCTTCCCTAAGAGAAAATATTCTCCCGTCGGAAATGCAGCTTTCCTAAGAGAAAATATTCTCCCGTCGTAAATGCAGCTTCCCTAAGAGAAAATATTCTCCCGTCGTAAATGCAGCTTCCCTAAGAGAAAATATTCTCCCGTCGTAAATGCAGCTTCCCTAAGAGAAAATATTCTCCCGTCGTAAATGCAGCTTCCCTAAGAGAAAATATTCTCCCGTCGTAAATGCAGCTTCCCTAAGAGAAAATATTTACCCGTCGTAAATGCAGCTTTCCTAAGAGAAAATATTCTCCCGTCGTAAATGCAGCTTTCCTAAGAGAAAATATTCTCCCGTCGTATATTCAGCTTCCCTAAGAGAAAATATTCTCCCGTCGTATATTCAGCTTCCCTAAGAGAAAATATTCTCCCGTCGTATATGCAGCTTCCCTAAGAGAAAATATTCTCCCGTCGTATATGCAGCTTCCCTAAGAGAAAATATTCTCCCGTCGTAAATGCAGCTTCCCTAAGGGAATATATTCTGCCATCGTAAATGCAGCTTCCCTAAGAGAAAATATTCTGCCATCGTAAATGAAGCTTCCGCAAAAAAGATCTTCCGTCGTAAATGCAGTTTCCATAAAAGTGAAACATTTGAAGTCACTGGAACATTGACACTGGCGAAGATGATGATGATGACACCAACAGGAGACAGGAGTGACTGGACAAAAACGAAGACACAACGAAGTGGTTAAAACCACGAAGAAAAATAGTTGACAACTATAGCCGACGATAATGGAGTGAGAGTAGAGTAGACTGTTGGACTGATATGGGATCGCTTTTGCGTTGCATTTGAATGCAGCACATTGTCCTTGGTTTTTCACTCCTTGGGTTAGGTGTCATGCATCTCACTTCAGACAGGTCGTATACTTAATGCATGTGTTTTCAGTTATTGAATTTTGTAATCAGTGAAGGAAATGAGGTACGGGCATGAAATTAGGTTTGATGCAACTACAGGTAATTCTGAAAATTTTAGCATCAAAATTTTAATTTTAGGCCGTCAGGTTTTGGAGTTCTACTCTGTGACGCAGAATGGACGGCCGGTGCTGAATATAGAAAGATACTACTTATCCACTCTATTATAGCTGGTATCTCTTACAAAGGTGTTTTCTAACTATACAACTATATACAAATAGGGAAAGTGCATTGATGTTACAACTGTTTGGACTTATTGCAGAAGATTTGAATTGACTAAGAGAAATGACGATATCTCGCAATGCCAGACGGGCGGGGAAACAGGGTTCCTTTAATTGTATCCTTTTCCCCACCCACTGTAGAAAATGGGTATTAAAACAATTCACACAGCATTAATGATGTTAATTGACGAGTCCCATTTTTGACAGTGAATTACTCAGTGAATTACTTCTTTTCTAGGAACAATATGTTAATTTATTTATTGTTACTAATACTGAATCATGGATTCCTTCTTTCTCCCAGATTCAAGTAATAATTACCAGTTTTGCCCACCTCGCTGGGAAAAGTGAGGTCTTTGAGTTTTCTTAAATTCCTGCGGTAATAACTTTTACTGTTTCTCCCGGTAAAAACAGAAACCCCGAGAAAACTGTAATATGTTACCAGAATCCCTGTAAAATGTGCTTTCAAAAGTTTAGTGTAGACTACATTATTGGGTGCAGTGCAGTGTATTGGATTAGTAGCAGGGATGGAGTTGTATTTTGTATGGTTGGGAGACTGGTGTTGTGGATATGGCTTTGTGTGTGGATTTAGCGTTGCCTGCTGGTGAGGTAGTTGATCTGTGATGGAATGTGATGTGAGAGATGAGGTAACCAAGCGAAGGAATTCCGTGGACGTTTAGTTTGTGGACACTGCCGTCCTGCTTAATTGGGGTTCCCAGTCATTTATCTCCGTCGCTCAAAGTCTCTTCCGCCTCCCTTCTCTCTTATCAAGAGCCTCTGCACTCAAATACACTTCACTTATCTCCTCTCCCCGCCTCCTCCTCCACAATCAACTCCACTCCATAATCCATACTTATATATCAATTCATCCTCCAAACACAAGTACTTCAGCAACGGCCTCATCATCACTTTCCGCTCTTCTGCCTTTTAAACCTGACCTCGATTATCTTACCGTTCTCTCTATTCTTCTCAAAAAACGGACACTTGAAGCTTTTCACAAATTCACTATACAAAAATCATTTTCCTTGTGTCCAAACTCCTTTTCATGGTACTAGTATAAAAAATAATTTACTTTCTTTATAGGTATTAACCCTAGGAGGCATATTTTTCAATCTAATTTTTTCGTGACATAATAATATCAAAATAAACCCTCATGGGAAAAAAACATTTGGAGATAATGGACGATAAATTAAATACTATGGTTTTTCAGTCAATAATTCATTTTTATAAGCTTTCGGCCGTTTATCAGAAATTGGAACATTTCTGTCGCCTGCAGTAATGGGGCTACCATCTTCTATCTCATTTCGGGGGCATCAATTCATCAGAATAAGATATCACTCGAAGTAGAGTAATATTCGAGGGAATAAATACAGTACGCCCAGATAGGATGGATCGGTCCTGTTTTCCAATGTAAAAATATTACCGGCACTTTTACATGTAAAATTCGCTTTTAATTGGCAATACAACAACAATATCCATGGTTACTGTCTCAAATATGGTTTCATTTTTCTGAATTAAATTGGAAACCCGGCTCAGTCGTGCATGACCAAGACGGCCTGATATTCATTTCCAAAAAATCACTAACGATACGGGTGTTGTATTGCCAATTAAAAGCGAATTTTACATGTAAAAGTACTGCTAATATTTTTACATTTGAAAACAGGACCGATCCATCCAATTTGTTCGTACTGTACATTCTAGGCAGAAGATTTGAAGGACTATCAGATTGGACGACTGATAATTAAAGAAAAGTGTGCCACTTGACTTTCTTTTGTAGCCATTCAATTAGAGAGTCATTTCTGTGGTGTTTGTGGAACCTTATACACAGGTAAGCAATATTTATTGTGTGGGTATAATCATGTATTGTTAGCAGATCATTGCCATTAGTAATATCCTAACTCTCTTTGCAGTCTCATTACTATCAGGTTTCTCTCATCCACCACTTTGTGAAGATTTCAAAGAGCGACCGTTCCAGGAATGAGTTTTCCAGTTACTTTCGTATCTCACCATTGCTATCATTATTAACATCATCACAACACACGAAGCCTTATTTCTATTTTCAATTAAAATTTCATCTTTTAACCAAACCTACTGTATTATAAAGCTTGATGTACTAATAGGATGTATTTGGTTTATCTACGGTATAATATTACAAATAAAATATTTGTTTACCACCCAACATTAATTATGGACATATTTTCCTGGATTTGACATGTTTTGACATAGATGCACAATGAAGATTATGATATGGAGGAATATAGGTGGAGTTGTTTGTAGTATATGGTATGTTGTTTTGAGGGCAAGCTTGGAAAGTGAAAGTGAGTGGGATTAAAAGTAAAGGAAGGACTTTGTGGTTTATGTATTGTTTTAGGTTGTGGTGTAAGTAGTTTAATTTGGGAGAGCGGAGATGGAAATCTTGAGGAGGTGGGTTGGGAGATGGATTGGCGGAGAGAGGGAGGAAGGCAGGGAGCGGTGGAATGTCCGGGGATTGTAAATTGGAAAGCCAGTGCGTGGAATAAAATAACATGAGTCTGTGTGTAAGTCCTTTGAATTGGATTTGAAGTTGAGCTGAAGTTGATTGAAGGAAGGAAGCCAAAGGGAGGCAGAGGAAGGCAGGCGAGGCTCCCAGCTCACTTTACAATCAAACCGTCAACTAAAAGTAAACTAAAGTACATAAAGAGAGACTGAGTTGAGTGAGTAAAGCGTGATTGATTGTGTTTTTGCTTTGTGTGGATTTCCAAATTGCCAGCCTTTGTAATTCTATAGCAGCAATTGCATTCTGCATCGCTGTCTCCTCTCTCATGTCCATTCCCAACGTGGACAACAACCCACTCGCCCAGACTTGTCGCCTTCCCTCGTTTCGAACAATAAGTGTCTCCACCAACACAAATAATACCAACATAAGCCACCAACAATGGCACACTTCAAAACACACACCCTGTACACCCGCGAACAATAACTCAATATTATTATTAACTATCATTATTAAGTAATTATTAATCGAAAAAAGAAGTGAGCGATCTTGGACATTTTTTGTCTACAGGAACACTATTTTTGAGCTAAAATATGTATAAAACTTCTTTCTCGGTTCATACAGGGTGTAAAAAAGTGAAAAGACGACAAATTGAGAAATATTTAACTCACAAAACATTTGTATTATTACCAAGAATGCGTTTCTTGCATAATTATTAAGAATGCATTTTTTGCGTAATTGTTAAAATTGCATTTCTTGCATAATTGTTAAAATTGAATTTTTTGCATAATTGTTAAGAATGCATTTTTTGCACAATTGTTAAGAATTCATTTTTTGCCTTCCTAAGAGCTATTGTAAATTTAAATCCCTGTACAAAACGACAGTTTGGTCTTGCTGTGTGTGGTGTGGTTAAATAATAAATTTCGAAAGTTAGAAAACGGTGTATTGAATTGGTTGAGTGCATAACTACATGTTTGTTTTTCATAGGTAGTATGTATTGTAATTGTGATGACAGTAAGATGGTTTTGGTTGGATATTGACCGGGTAGTTGTTGAGTACACACTTGCCTAACTTTTACAACAAGGGATTCGGTTTCACTTGTCGTGTATCCCGTAGATTTGGAAAGGTCGTTTTGAATGTTGGAGGAGGCTGGGTGAGAGAGAGAGAGAGAGTCTGGAAACTCTGTTCTGGTTGTTTGTTTGGGAAAAACAATTTCAATGGAATTCGTTAAGGACAGTGGAGCAGACAGGAAAGACAGGGCGACTAAATTGCATGGCAGGACATAAAAAGACATCTGAATTTCCATTAAAACTCTGCGAATCGGTAAAAGGGACAATTTACTTCTTTCATTTCGCCTACATGTCTATGCACAGTCTGGAAATACATTACCGAGTACTTTTACATATAAAAATGGAGTACAATGGAGTGTATACGTAGTACAATGCTGTATTATATTTATTTTGCTGCTGAACACTGAATTTGTTGGGTTTTTGATGTCGGGCAGTCTCCTCTGGGCGTCTCACAATAACAACTTTCTCTCAACTCGGCTCACACAGCTCTCTGTCAAACTAATATTTATTTATGAGTTGGGTTTGGGTCTGACAACAAATACATCTGATAGCATACCACGGTATACTAAAATATTTATGTATCGTCGTAACCTATTCGCTATTCTCGGAGAGTTTAACAATTTAAGTTTGCATTATGTATGCAAGTTCGTTTGCATTTAGTTATTTAATTATTAAATTTTATCAGCCAAGGAATAGTTAAAGAAAGTTGGGATTCATTGTTGGTGAGATCTGGAAAAATAATAGATTTCTTGAGATATGTTTTCGTTGGCGGAATGGAAATTTGGGTAATTGGACTGAATGAGCATAATTAAGATGGTTTGGATAATGGTGTCGTGTCGACTGAGAAGGAGACTGAGAAAGTTGAAAGAAAAGCCGGGGATCGGATGAGTGCGCGTATCGAATAATCACCAAAGTCAAAATTAATGGAAATGAAAGGACTCAGAGTTAGTGGATGATGTTTTCCCGCAAGTTACACCAAAGGAGAGAGGAGAAATAAGAGTTAAGCAACCCCCCGGCTACCAAATGCAATTAAAACTTCTTCCTCCCCCTCCCCCTATTCCCCTTCTAACGGGAATACCAACAAACAAGACCCAACAATTTCCACCTCACTTTGATACTCACTCCAAATCTGATTAGTCACTTTCCAACATTCTCTTAAATGCATTTTACACAACTCCTCCTCCTCCTCCACTAATAATAAACAAACTTTCTTACATCGCAGTTGTTAATTCGCCACCTTTTCACGTTTTGACCGGATCTCTGGTCAAAACGGGCTAATTCAAAAATAAAAAGGGTAAAAATTAGGGATCTTATTTAATTGAAATGCAGTTTTATTTTGAAAATACATATTTATCCGGCACTATTCTGCAATTTGACCATTTGTGCCAATTTTGGACTGCAGAAATGGATTATCTCACTGAACCATGTATTACAATTGCAGAATTGCGTGTCTTTGAACAGTTGACAAAATGTTGATGAGGAAAGTACTCTTGTTATTGTGTGCCTGTGATTTCTTCTAATGAGGATCTTCCGTGATGGTGAAGTAAGCGTAGCACGGCTGGACACATTTACACTAATATCATTTCGTTGTAGCTTTCCATTTGGGAACTGTGAAGAGTGGAAGGAAAATTGAGTGAGACTGAATGGATAGAGACCACCAAGTGGTCAAATTACGACTACCACTTTGGCACTTAGTTTTCGGACTGGCCGCTGGCAACTTTCCAAGGCTTACAAGTCACAAACTTCCTATTGAGAATCTCTTAGGTCACAAATACTTTCTACATTGACTTTCCATTCCACATCCTCTATTTCTCTAATAAAATTACGCTAACAGAAAAACACGTACGTAGCATTTATGGCATCAATACTACTTTTATCCGTCATCACTCATTTTGTTACCATTTACTACTGCATTTATAGATTTTACATTAAAGGAAGTACTGTAACCTATAATTAACAATGTACCTTGTGTTCTTGTGTACTCATTACTGTAGCTCGTACTCTTAATGACTCGAATGACTGGACACTCCTCTATGGTTGGAAGATTGTTCTAAAATTATATGTTCCATGTAGGAAAATGTCAACTTGGAGTCAGATATCCTGTTATATGTGGTTTGTGGTTAAAGCTAGCATCTGGCATACTTGGTATGCACCATTTGTCTGTGTTGTAAATTTCTTTCCAGTTTTGTAAAAGATACAGACTGTAAATCATTCGTCCATTGTACTTGTAAAGCCTGCCCTGAAAGGTCGTTTCTATCAATTTCGAATTTCTAAACATCAGTTTTCATCTATTGACCAGACTACCACAGTATTGTAAAAATGAAAGATCCCATTCATACTATACTTGATGACACTCTTGGTTTAAAAATGCATTTACGATCCCCAACGATATTAGGATGCATCCGTTATATTCAGATGCTTCCTTAGAATTTATCATTTATCATGGTCATGGCAGAAACCGGGTCGACATTTCCAACTGTTCGTCTCTCATCCTCGTCTTCGAACATCTAATATGTGGAAATAGTAAAACCAACTGTGAAACCCAATATATATCAAGAATCAAACTAATCAGTTGGTATATATTTATATGTTGCAAATTCTGTTTTTGCATTTATACCTAACCGAATAAATGTAGTATAAAAAATAAAGTGAGGATTCTTCTAGTTTTAATTAGGTTAGATTAGAAGAAAATTGTGAAACTTGATATCTACAGATTTTTATCCTAGAAATTCTATGATGATAAGTATTTTGCGTAATCCTGCTTGTAAATGTAATTTATTTGAAGTAGGTATAGAAAAGAAATTTTTTATTGAAGATTAACGCACATTTAAATGTAAAACGTATTGTTTAGAAATGACTATTTTGGAATATGTTCTTAATTGTCCAAATGATGGAAATGGGGATTAGAGCATAGGTAATGTGATTGGTTGTTGAGCCACCAGGCGGGGGCTCGATTGTGGTCGCCTCGATTTCCTCTTCATACGGTGTACTTATGCAGGAAACGCTGTCGATCATCACATAGTCCACCATTCCTTCAATTATGACAGGTGTCTTGCCTTCAAAGGACCCAGTAGAACTGTGGACCAACTCGTAATTGGCAATATAATGACGCAGTCTAAAAGACGCAGGAACATCTATAATCCCCGTGTAGTCCTCGTACTTCGCGTTGCAACTCTCCACTATGCTTGCTAAACTCTTTGGAACACTCGTAATTGTTTCCACAAAGTAATTCTGCAATTATTCAGACACTGAATTACTAATCTGTTTCATGCAACTGTAAAAAATATTATATGAATGATAGAAAAAGCTTATCCTCACTTCAGATTGCGGGTTACACTTCAATTGTCGTTTAGGCCAAAAGTGGAAAAGCTTGAAATCTTCCCTTTGAGGAGTTTTGCAAATTACTCGTCGATTATCACCGGTGCCCTAGTACATGAACAAATTACGGAAACTAAAGTTATAATTTTTATCAAATATGGAAGAATTTTTAAATGCCAACAAAAATTAATATTTTAAAAAGTTCCCCCTACTGGGGCGCTATTTGAGATTGAAATACTGTAATAGTGCCCCCTTACTACTATTAGGGCAAATACGGTTTATTGATGGATTTGAATAGCATACCTCAACTTCAATGGTTTCATTGACAGCAGCTCCAAAGTAGTAATCTCCCCATCTACCTGGACGGTCTTCCAACCCACATTTACTGTAGAACTGAACGGAGACGTCGCTATCAGTAAGTGATAAAGTAGACATATGGGAACAAGACTTTTTCTCAACACATCCTTCTTTGTCGCCGTAACAAGTCTTCACCCCGAGACCACATCCAGAATAAGCCTCCTCAGTCAAATCTCGCCCCTAAGCAAAAATATTCCAAAATATGACATTATTTTAATAGTTAAATAAGATTTGAATAAAAGCATTTCAAACTATAAATTAAGTAAGTTGAAGTTCGGAATTGGAACAGTTCAATTTCAGAATATTAGTATCCCATTCTGATTCGGAAATCTTTAAATTTTTGCTTTGTACATGATTTTACGACTTTAAGGATAACACTGTAAAAATCCTGAATATTACTTGATTAGGTTTTGATATGAAATATCAAAATTGATTGAAGCACTAATTAAATAATTATTGACATTTTAAAAGAGTTATAAAAATTCCAAATGGCTTACATTTTTCTTTACTAAACCGCACGACAAATTTAGAACAGTAGCAGACTTTTTGCTTAAAATGTTTAAATCATCTTTTACTGATTGTGAAGCAATACTGTCTCCGCACCAAGATAGCAATATGCAGCACAGTACAACAATGCAAATGTCCCTATTTCTCGTAAACATTTTTGAAAAAAGCCAATGAGCCACTTAAAATATCCTCGTCTTTATGGGCTCACAAAATTGCTGCGTGGAACTCTATGACTTAACTGAAGTAAAATTAACTGTTAATTAGATTACACAATGTAAAGTGTGAGTAGATTAGAATTTACATATAAAGGGGAAATTATGTAAGTGCCTTCCCTATAAAATAATTGAGGGTCATAATCTTTGATATCGATGTTATAGTTTAGTGCAAAAACACAATTGTTCATACAGTATTGATTATTTTCCGATCATTCATAGATATCTCTAAAAAAAGTCTTTGCAGTTTATGCCATTATATTATTAACAAACATTCCTGGATTATATTATTAACGAACATTCCTGAAAATACATAATAATATTAACGCTCAAATCAATGTCATCAGGTATCACTTGATTGGCATATTGATATTAGTGGCTTTTCATTCCTTAATCAATACATTTGATTGCATGAACTTCAATTTCTCCGTCCTTCATCAATTACTTTGTGACGAACTGATGGTTAACTTATCAGCGACTGATTAGATTTGAAGTACGGACGGACCGCATGGTTGCGTTAACCCATAAACTGCGTTGAATTTTGCTAGTAAATGAACGGATATTATCACTTTCGTATATTATATTGCCCGTTAAGGTTAAATATGGTTTCTATTACTGATTGAATTGATTATACAATATAACCTCACACATCAACAGGATCGGAGAAAAGTGAACAGAAAATGAGATCAATCGTATAAATATTTGTCTTCATTTTTTCATATTATTAAAATTAAAAAGTAATCATAGTACTTACATAACTAAACATAGTTTCTTGTAATGCAATACAGAAACTACTTATCATTATTGGTATTTAATTGGATAAAAATAAAGTTGACTAATGGTGGTGCATGGAATTGGAATTGGAATAATTTAGTTAAGTTACATATTGAGAGTTACGATATATTCTATTATAGAGCTATGGCTGATGTGAGTGTCAGAAAGAAGCAGCAATAACTTTCTTGCAAAAGTGTGAAAATTCCCAAGGTTTGCTCTTGAAGGTCTAATTAGAGCAGTTGAGATAACTCCTGAGCTTAACTGTCGATGGCACTCATTACAAGAACATAATATTCTTAGCTTCATTTACTATTTCAATATAAATACCGTTATAGAATCAATTTAGCTGATAACCCTTTTAATTACACTTCTTATTAAATTTCTTCTGCAGTCACGCTATGTAATACTCTTCTGACTCTGACCTATAGGTGTATAAATATTACTACACAACGTACTATAGTAATAATTACTCGCAATAAGATAATTGTTTATTTCTGCGGTATTTCATAAAGTTGACATCTCACTGGAATTTATAACTATTACATTAGGGATTGAAATTTATTTATTGATTTTGGGAATTTTTGCAATTAAAATTGAATGGTCACCGTTCTGTATTCACCCAATACAATCAAGGAGAATTGAAGTTAGCATTCTTCAGGTAGGTACCTTTCTAAAAACATGGTTTAGTTTAGATTCTTAGGTACTTCACCTTTCCACATTAAATGTCGTCCTGTACTAAAATAAATATAAAATAAATATAGCGTAAAATATTTTTTCATTTTTTCACGTTGCCCACCCAAGTGGTTTTAAATAGTTAGAATGTATGGGAAAGCTAAAATAATGTGGTACCTACTTTTTCATGAATAAACTTTAATCAAGTCTTTAATAGCCATACATTATGCTAAGCAGTTATAAAGTAAAACTTAATCTACTTAGGTAAAATAAGTTTATTTAGAAATGCAAAATCTGTTCTGAAAGGTTTACATCGTTTTCTTATCAGTCAATAATTATTAATTTGCTTTATAGTGCCCCGTCGTCGTATCTTATCCACACACCTTCGGTTTCATTTGTCATTGTGATTATGCATACCTGTTAAGCACTAATAATAACCTACCATTGCAATTTAGTTGTGAGTTGAATAAACCTGATTGCCAACGTGTATGACCTGACCTAAGTAAGCGTCAAGATGTTAACAGAAGAAAGAAAATATTACAACTGCAATGTGTAGGTCACTGTAGGTACTTAAGAGCTTAAGAGAATAAAAATGAGTTAAAAATATAAGTTTTCGCATAATTTGATTAGTAAGTACACACGTTAATTAGGTATATTAACACAATAAAGTATTTTAAGATAAAATTATGGGAAATTGGCATTAAAACTGGCATTACTTAATTATTCACCATAAGTTGCTATTATTATTATTATCTATTTGCATATTATGATATTAAGTGCTAGTGATTAGCACCGTAGTAGAACACCAACACATTTCTCGAAGAAAAGTACAAGAATTCGTAAGGACTATTTGTAGTAGAAGACTATAAAAGGTTAACAAGAACGTCGACAAGCTTGAGAAAATGGAAATTCAAAGTGTACTCGATAATTTTGTCTCAGGTTTTGCATCACAACATTTGCAATCGAAATATTCTTGACACTTTTGTGTAAGTTTTCGACTAGTTATCCAATAGTTGTATTAGTTAGTTAAGTGTTAGTGCTATGTAAGCAAGGAAAGCCATAATGTGAGGTAGGGAAACTTCTCTTGGTTTATTATCCTTTGTAGTGGAGTGAGTTGTAATTAAAACGAAGGTGTATCCTATGACAGAAATTATCTAATCAAAATGTGCGTTACTTGCTCCAATAAATACACGAAGCAGAGTTATGGCTAAATGCATTGTTTGCGTATCGTAATTCCCTGTTTATTTATCCTGTCAGCTAAAATGTGCAACTCGTCTTGTTTTCTTTGTCTTCGTTCTGCAAATACATAATAACTGACTAACTGCAGTGATAATAATATTGTAATTAGGTGTGCTCCGTAATTTACTAGACAGATTACCTCACATCTACAAGAGTAATGTCATGCCACTGAATTACTCCACCTTCCCCAACATACAAAATGCTATACTACTATTTTAACTCTACAAACCTACAATTATAAATTTTACTATGTATTAGTCATTAATTCTATCCTTACATAATACAAACTCCAATGTTTACAATAAATATATTGCAAATATTTAAATTATGATGATAACTTTGACATGTCATAATATTATTACATAGCATGCTAATAATTAGATACCTCTACACTGATGATTTCCCTGGTATTTTATATCTTTACTTTAGTCTAAAATTAGCTGTAGTTTTGATTGCCTTGCTTACTGGTTTACTGCATTGAAGGATAAGGTTTCTAGATTGGCAATGAAATGCAATTTTTGAAAATCAGAAAATAGAAAAATAGGGAAACTATGCATTTTTAGATTAAAATCCTAACAACCTAGAGAGCATTATAATTACTGTGTTGAACATGAGTTAGTATAAGGTGAACAACTAATAAAGTCCACAGAATATAAATAATTTTTATAAAAATACGCTTGGAAACGTGTTTTCTCACGGAATTGTAAGAATTGTTAGGCTGGTTAGTGCATGTAGGTATATTCAATCAATATTATATGTAGGTACCTAAGAGCCTATGTATTTTATGGTTAGAGTAAATTCTGTGGCATTGCATTGCTATGAAGTGAACTGTTCAACCAACGGTCAACCACAAAGTGACATTAACATAAAAGAAATAATGGTTTTAATTGCACAGCAAGTAAAAGCACGGATTAATCACAACCCTGTAAAAATTCCAAAAAAATACCAATAATAAAAGTCCAGAAATTTGCCCAGTTTCTTTTGATGTCTCACAAGTTTTAATTAGATTATTATACATATTAGAAAAAGTAAACCACAAAAGTTGAGATAATTATAACTTTCTAAAGTTTAAACAAAATAATAGGCATTTTTAACTAAAAGTTTGATGCAGAAGAGAATTTAACAGCGATAAAGTTTATCCTCCAATATTTAAGTACCTATTCAATGATAAGAAGCCAATGTCGCACTCTGTCATTCAGCTTATTTATATCATGTATTGTTGTTCTATTGTGACATTCTCACATAATCTCCTTTCAGAAGAACAGTTAAATCCCATGTTTTCTTAACTGTGCAACACATTAAAAAATGGTTCACAGAATAGTATTGTTGCAAAACTCGTGATAAGTTATCATTGATTTTAATTTTTAAAGGGTTACTTTTTGTTTGCCTTTGAATTATATTTTACTTGTGTGAATCTATTAACTTGTGCAACTATTTTGGGATTCAACTTTAATAATTTATTCATGTAAAGCTATTTTTATCCACATTATTATTAAATTTAACCATCATCACATATTTCGTCATTATAAAAGTATTTTCCATTTATTTGTTATATCGGTGACAAGACTGTTGAAATTTCATGGCAATAATTTCTACAGCAATGCCAATCAATTTCTTGTATCTGTATAAGTAAGCATTAAGCATCATTATCAAGTATGCAATAACTAATTGTAAAATTATACACATTTGACTTTTATACTCAGCATAAAGATACCACACTTGAGATAACATTTAATCAACATGGGAATTTGCTGAGCATTAAGAAAAATAGTAAGTGTACAAGAATAACTTCTACGATTCTTTTAATTTTAATGAATCTGCTTTTGTCATGACCTGAAGATTGACTTATCGTGACAGGTACAATGCAATATTTTCATAGAGGTCGTGTCTTGTTTTGTGTCATTTTGTCACAAGACCTCATCATGTACGAATCAATGCAGAAAACATTGATTAACAGTTGTCACATGTCATTGCAGTTAAGGCCGAGCCAAAGGCTTAACTTTTAATGACCAAACTTTTTATTATCCCAACTCTTAATTTATGTTTTATTCTATCTAATATAATATATGCACGTTTCTGAAAAGATTAGAAACCTACATTAATTAAATAGTTACACAAATGTCAACAATGCCGAGCAATATGTGTCTGCAACAGAGAGACGTAAATATCAACGACTAAAACGTGATTTAGGTCAGAAATTAAAACAGGATAAAGGATAATGATAGTTTTTAATTAGCTATTGTAAAAGTTATCAATTTTTTATCCTATCTTAATTGTTTCCATTGGACAGTCAATTTATTAGCCAGGAGTAAAATACTTTGAGATAATTTTTCTTGGAGCATCATTTATAAGCGTCTATGATTAGTTACGTCTATGTTTGGCAAATTTCCGAGTTTGGCTTAGGAATATGAAAAGTCTTGTATTAATTTCGAATTGGGAGATTTCACTTTGGCATTCAAAAAAATCTTGACTGGACTGCCAGATAGTTTTTAAAATTTTTTGGAAAAGTAATATATTTTGCCCATCAGTAAAGGTGCTTAAACTCCTGGGATTAAAGAAAAGGCTAAAATCGCTAAAGTTTCAGAAAAGTATCAAATAACCTTGTGATGAGCATTTTAAAAATTCCTTGGTGTTCTCATTATTACGTTCGATTGTATTAATTGGCAGTTGATTGTTGTACTTTTCCTTCAATTACCTGATTCCGTTTAAAAAGTAGTTAATTAATTGTGAAAGATTGCATAAGTGATAAGATGGAGAAAAACAAAGGCCAAAAGCAGAAATGACGAAGTGTACTTGTACGCAAAAGATAATTTGTAAGATAAAAGAGGAGATGAATTATGTGACTGAGGAGTAAAGTAACGTGCTCTGCTTTAGCCGACAGAGATTTGACCAACGCGATAGCAGACTCTACAGAGATAAGTTTCGAAGATAAGCCTTGGCGTTATTAATTCGTTTTGCCCATGCAGTGTGTAATATTCTGTACAATCGAATTTCTTGGTTATTTATTGGATATGCATAATGCATATTAACATGAGAATAATTAATATTATCCTAATTGAAGCGATAGAACTGCCTTTCCACAAAGTCATTTTTGCATATTATCAGATTTCTTATCGTGAAAATACAAAGGAAACTAGAGCATCGCATCTCGCATCGCATTTCATACTGAAAGGGCATCTACAATACACATTGGCATATGTGCTCATCAAATAATCCTGCTCTACTGCTGGATTAGCAAAATTATATTGTGGCTACCCCTGCTGTGCATTTGAGCTCTTTTCACTACTGGGTTTGAATCTCAATCGTGCTCGCCATCAGTGCACAAATTGTATAAGAGTATTATGTAGACCGTGTAGTCCAGCACTCTAATCCAATCCCAATCTGAAGGAAAAAGTGAAGGAGTTTGTCAAGGCTCATTTTCAATTTCTGTTGTCTTCTGTCGAGCTAAACATCACAAGTCGTCTCTTCTGCACTCTTATAACTATAACCACAATAAGTACACACATGTCATGTATTCTATTGCAGGGGATTCCGCTTATTGAACGTATTATGTGAATGAAAGATAAGAGAGTGTCATAGAGTGTATTTACATATTCGTTTGCTAACTTAAGATAAGGCTATAAAATATTACTTCACTTTTTCAGAAACGTTACTCAGATGTGCTGACAAGATAAATAACACTGCCATGTCAGTTAGACACGAAACATCTTAACAACACCAACATTTCTACATGAACAACAAATGCATAACTTGAATTAGTGCAGGAGAAGCATAATAGTATATTTACACTCTGATTATTATTAAGGGGCACCCATCAGTTTTCTACCTCTGGTTTAAAATATTATTTACTATAGGAGTAAAAATTATTTCCATTGCATTTTCAATATCCGCCCACGATTTAAAAAAATTGGAAAACGTCCCCAAATATTTATAAAATGTTTTTTAAAATAAATAAATTTGATATGCATTTGCCACCAAAATTAATCCGATGAAAAACTTTTGAAATAGTTAACAGTTCAAATTTCTCTAAATCATTTATTCGAGTAATAAATGCGAAAAGGTATAATACTGCATCATTCATATTTTGTCGCAGGTTTTAACTGAGAGAGTCAGGACGCGTAGACACCCTTAAGTGTGTATTACGTTGGATATAATTATTACTTTACTTCTACTCTAACTAATTACAAGTAATTCTAGGTAATGATAGCTATCTATCGTTTTACAATCACTGACGATGAGACCTCATGCTTCGAGACATTGCTAACTGCGTAGCAGCAATATGTTACTAATATATGTATGGCTATTTATTATTCAACCCTGTTCAGACAAATAACTTACTATAAGTGCCTTAATTACGTTTTGCCTTATTGTGATGAATAATCAGTGGGTGTGTATTGTATACTTATACTATGCTAAATGCGTGACATCAATCTTTACTTTGGTTGGCTTATTGACAGTCTGATCAGTAGACTATGCTTCAACGAAAGTTTATCTATTTAATTTAATAATGATAGTAGTAGTATTAGCATGTGAAACAGTAATTGGGATGAGATTTTCTACTGTACGGTACCCATTCTGCAGTGCTACACATTCCTAGGTACTGTGTACCTGACGCAGATTGTTCGTGTGATTCAATTCCTCAGCTGAAACTCAACAATTGATTTATAAACAGCGTTTTAAGGGAAAATACAACATTTTTATTGATTCATTCCTTTCTAATTGTATTTTTGTGCTAAAATCTGATACGAACTGATAATTACTTAGTTTACTAGTGAAATGTTTGTTACCAGCTTTTTTTAATTGCATGCTATTGTAGTATGAACTAATGAACTATTTCTATAGATTTGTCTGGGCCAAGGTAATGTATACTATTTGGATTTTAGTGACTTACTGACTCCAGATTCTTGAATTTATGTTGCAAGTATTAGTCAATATTGTAACTACAAAGCATTTTCATTTTTAACTTTGCAAAAAAATCGATTTAATTTTTCTTTCATTAATGTTATACTAAATGTTCGCCAAATGAAACCCATTTTCATAGGGAGAATTGTTCTTCCTATTATCAAAATGGTGTTACTGATAGTGCTCTGTCACTCTGTCTGCTACTTAATGGTGCGGATCAAAATAACGTTCCGATTATTGTGAATGCCCATTTTGCAACGGTTATTAAGATTTGCATAGCTAAACATTAATGATTAAGCAGCAGAAGAAGATCAGGAGAACAATTCACTGTGAGGGTAGCCACATCATTCACATCAATTCAATTGGGAGACTTACAATTGGTATAAAGATGCCTAGTATAGTGCACCTGCGTAGAATATTCGAGTGTGTTTTCGATATGGATAGTGGATGAGACAAAGATATCAATCTTAAGTTCAAAATAGAGAAATTGGACTGGGAAATTCAGAATAGTTGACTTGGCACGCAGCCTTCAACTCTATCTCTGAAAAGCAAATTAGAGGTAAAGCAGAATCCTTGTCTAAAGTCTCATGTTGGCTAATCTCTGTGTAAACGGCCACCACGCTTATTATTTACATCGACGAACGACGACAATCACCCATCCCGCTGTGCGTGTACTTCTAATCTCTATTGTACTAATAAAAACCACTGATTACTACAATCATTATTACCACTTACCGTAAATCCCTAATAAAACCATCTCTCTTGGAAAAATGTTGAACCTAAATTCATTCTAATTGGAATTAATTAATGTGGCCGGGTTTCTCTAATTACTCCAGATTGTCTAGATCTTAAATTATTAGCAAGAAATGAATCTCCATGTCTCACGGATACCTTGAAAAAATACGAAACACTTTAATTTTTAAAAAGAAAGCGAAATGAAATGTATCTTGTTTACTTTAGTGAATAATAAACAAGCGTAGAATTAACGGTAGCCTTTTAAAATATTAAATTTTTTATACTGAAGCTGCATCCCATAATAAATGTGAAGCTTAAGTCGTTGGATGTGTAGACTGTGTTGACTGCGTAGGTGAGGTAGATATTTATTATGTAAATGTAAGTCATTTGGAATAAACCTTGATGGTAACGACTCAGGGCTAGATCCAGATTATCTTTTCTTATTTAATGCTCTTCAATCTTGAGAACGTCCTGCAAGGTACACACACAGGTCGAAGATGGAGTTCGTTCATTATTTACGAGTGGCAGATCTCAAAACGCTTTTTGTGATAACGAGATGGGTGATGGAGACAAATTGTAAGTGGAGGAGGGCTATGGGATTAAACGGAGAGGCTGAGATAAACGTTATTACATAATCCACAATTAATTTATTTACAAATGCCCTGCAGACTCCCCTCGGAATTCTCAGCAGATGAGCAACCCAAAAGAAAACACATCTGCTACTGCAAAACAGATTACTTAGACCTTAGATAGTCCCAAATGCTCTAGTTTGTTAAACCTAAGTAGAAAATTTGAATTAATCAAAAATAAATCTATCCCAGAAAACAACTGTTGCGGCCAATATTTATTTTCCTTGATTATTCCTTTAATTGCGAATAAATGGTACTAATTCTACAGTTTCTTTTACTTAATCACTTTGTCATTTATTTATTTCGTAATTTTGATTGTAGAATGCACAGATTTATAATAATGAGTCTTAAGTAATATTAACAAAACGTTTTCTCCCTATGTAGCATTTTCTAAGGATGTTGAATTTAAACTAATAACATGCCATTAAGGCCATTAGTAAATATCCGGGCAAGTATTAGATAATTATTGACAATTTCATGTGAAAGATTCCTGATGTTTTTATTAAGGTAAATAAAAGTTGTTATTACATGCGCACACGGGCACACGTACATAGCAGATATCAGAAATTGTAGTAAAATGTGGAAACTAAGCAATTTAGTTCTGAAATTGACAGTTTCCTTCATCCTGAAACTTTTACTGATGTATGTGCATGCAAACTTCTCATTCGCTGAGAATCAAAGAATTTGCAATAATGTCGAGTTGTGAAAATGTTGGGATATTAAGGATTTATTAAGTTATTACTCTTTACTAACCTTCTAAGTTACTTGGGTTGTTATTAGTTATTGCAGAATTTGCATTCCTAGCTTACTTTTTGCACTACACTGTAAAGGCAGACCTAATGAAGTTAATTACACTTAATATTGATACAGCACTCGCAATTTAGCATAAATTAGGTACTCGTTACATAAACACAATGGAATGTCATTTCTATCATGCAATTCTCACAAGTCTCGCTGCTTCAAATAAATCATATAATAAAATATGCAAATATAAACCAAAGGTTTATTACTGTATTTCTTGTGGATGCAAAACGTTATGAAAGCTTTTTTATTAGACGAGGAATCCAATGTTTTAGCGTAACCATATTATACCATGAATGGCTGTAGTATATTTGCAATAATGAATACTCAGGTAAACATTTAACAGGGTAGTATCAATATAAGACAGAACGTTACGTTTACGACTACCGAGAATGAAGACTACGTGCTGAGCTAAAGGTCTTGTCTTTATTCATAACATTTATTGTGTCTCCTTCGGTGACCTGACATAACTATAAACTCATTAATTAGCTAACTTACAATTATTATGCTAAAGTAAACATAAATATGCGGAGTAAAATCAAAGATAACTGAAATGCCTTGCTTGTACCTAATTTTAAAGGATAGGATATTTAAATATATATATTTAAGACAAATTCGGTTACTCGAAATTTAATGGATCTTATTTTGCAAACTATTGGAAAATTAATACAAATACATAAAATTAGACAAAATATGTTTTTTATAAAAGTATTGAGTAACTTGGTTGAAATAAGAAAACCGTTAAATCATGTTTTTAATATAGTATCATCAAGTTGAAACCTAGTAAATAAACCCTTTAGAAATTAAAAAAGCACATGAATATAGTTAATAGGCAATCAAAAGTATTTTTAATGTAAATTCATTGCTTTTTTTAAATTAATGTAATTTATTTGCTTATTGACATTTAGATTAACACTTTAATAAACATTTAAAAACTCATTTGACAAGAACTATTGTAATTTACTCCCACGTTAAACTTTTACTAAATGAATTTCATTACTTATTTATAGGTTTCAAATTTTTTGAAAAGATTTTTAAATATTTAACTTTTCTTTAATCCCACATGGTGGCATTTTAAACGAATAACTATCCTGACGCTGTTAATTACCGATACCCTCCTTTATATTTCCAAATGAGTGGTATCTGTAGTTGTAGACTGTAAATATGTCATTATCGAAGAAGTATTATTTAATACTCGTATATTATTGGTACACATAAAAGACATTTTAATTACTTGGTTGAAACTGTGTCTAATACAGAGTGGATGTGTAGCACTTTCCTTCCACCCACCCACACTGCACGAAAGTAACGCAGCCTTAGGGACTCAACGTAAAATGTGAACTGACCTATTTTCCAATTGTTCTCGGCACTCTAATTCTCACGTTGTTGTTTTAGCTCTGTTTAGATTCACCTATCATTAACTCCTCCTCTCGCATTGCTAAGCTTTATTAACTAACTGAACCCATAAAATCCACAGTGCTTACATCAATCCAATTCTGCAGCCCTAGAAAGACCCTGGAGGGCTTTCAATATTGCCCTATAAATAACACTTCTTAAGAAGGTCGTAATATATGACGAAATGGAAATCTTGTCTAAATATACCTGACATCTGAGTAAATAATGTAAATAAATAAATATTTTATTCGCGCAACTATTACCATACCATAGACAACGAACACTACTTTCGCACCTCTGTCAACTATTATAGTATAGATATGTAGGTACACCAGAAGAAGTTCAATGCTTGATTTCGATTTTTATGGGATTACAGAAACTACAGGGGGTACCTTACAATTCAATTTACCTTACTAAACTACTTTACTATTCACACTCTGAACTTCCATAAAGTTATTTTTCTTATCTCTGACATTTATCAAATCCTAATACAATTACCCACGTTATGTGATACAATAAGGATAAAAATGGCAATTAATGCAATCGTCATATTTTATAATTATTTGCTTTCTCATTAAAATTGAGCGTTATACAAAACTGATCAATATCCATTTTAAATTTTCAAATAAACAGATGAATATTTATTGGCATCGGAGTTTTTGTAGCAAATATCACTATTAACACAAGAAAAGTATTCTAGTAAGGTGTTAACATTAAGAAAGAGGAATAGTATTAAGAACAGGAGCTTGGCAATGAGTTTACATAATATGAGAAGTAGAACCTTTATTATCAGATTTGTCACATAAATTTGTAGTTGTAAAGATGTCTTGTCAACAGTAGGACGTTATCCTAACATATCTGTGTGTTTTGAATGATTCCATCGCTAAACTTATTTAATTACGTAACTGGTCAGTAACGGAACATGTGTTGTGATTAAGTAATGTATGGTGTGTCTGAACTTTGGGATGTTTTGTTATTGTCTGCAATAAAATAAAATAAGGAATGAGGTACTAATGCTACTGTGGATGTAAATGTAGGTGATTATTGCAAGTACTACGTATGTAGCTTCGAATGTGGAATAGGAGATAAGCAATTAGTGAAAACCAATACTCTTGACTTATTAACCGATTAATAGTGTGTAATAATGTAATTAGAATTGCATCAGGGAGCATTACGGAGTACTAACATTTGTATTAGTCCATAGAGTTGGAGTTGTGAGTGACAGAATGGCTTAGTTATTGTAGTAGGAGAGTGTGAGCAGATAAAAAGAGCCGCTGACCCCTTTCTACTGAGAAAACATGGATTTTCTAACGACTTTCCCACGGAGCTGCTGGCTGGCACTCTAATCTTCCACTTACATTCACTGACAATCAGCTACAGTTACTCATCCTCACCCTCCGCCTCCCTGTCCTGTCTCCTCTTCCCTTCTTAGCTAACTCTACACAGCGTTTCAGTTAAAAGTATCCATACGACATACAGTGTATAAGGAAAAATCATGGTTTGTATGTTACAGCGAAGGGCAAACGTCACGCACCATGGGATACGGTGTTTGAAAATGCCTCTCAAACTTTTTGAGACATATTTTCAAACAATACATGCATTTTCCTATGGTGCGTGACTTGTGACCCAAACCCTGTGTTATTTCCCTATGGTGCGTTACTTAGCACTTCAGTGTACATCGATTTCGATTTCCCGCATCAAATCAAAAGTGGACAATTTAAATACGTATGTATTTTCTTGTACACTGCAAATGTCCTATGGCTACTTTTAAGTGAAACGCTATGTACACGCTCTATTCTACTCAATTTATGTTCTAATGTGTACCATCAGCGAAGCCACTCATTGAGAATTGATCAACAATATGATACATATGACTACCTTTGCACATTTGTTGTAGATATCATGCTAACTGACTCAGTTTAGTTCCCACAATTGCGTCGCCTTACTTATCTGACTAATACATTGCAGGGATCCCAGTCATTTCATAAGCTACACAATAATGCAATGATAAACCACGGACGGCAATGCACTTTCAGTCAAAGAAATGAAAATCAAACAGAAACTGAGAGTAATAAACTGTATAGGTACGTATTATTATTTATTTATTTACTATCGCTGTATACACTGTATAGTAAGCAGTTGTAGATGCTTAGCGATTTACAATATGTGGAGACAAAGACTGGGATGGCATGTCAGTGTAGGTGTAATACAGTCCCATTTAATAATCTTGACTGATTTTATTTATTGTTGGTCACGTAATATTAGTGTGGATGAAAAGAGGTAAGTATCGAGGATGAAATAGCTAATGCAATGGAGGTAATGGGAACTAATGCAATCCTGACAGAGTAAATAAAGTTATGTGCATTTGAGTTGCTACTAGTGCAGTAGTGTGCTCCTTGGGGAAGGGACATTCTTTGAGTCACCTATTACAAGTTGCATGTCTCTCTAGACTTAAAACTACTCCTACACGGTATCTACATTAACTGCTCACCTGTAATTATCCATAGGTACGTGTAATGGATACCTATGCATACGAGAACACATTAAACAATGTCACGTCAAGTAATTCATACATAATGTTTCCCTTTCTACCTACCTAACACTAATAAGTACCGGTATGTATGAGAGCCACTGTATTTTCTATAAGGATTTCTGCAAAAATACTATTGCATTGCATTATCAACACATTTTATGGTATTCTGTTCATTATAATAGTATAGCTAATTATATTTCGCTTTGTAAGTAATAGTTCTCTCCTTGGATAGTAAAACTGTTAAATACTCAGGTTTTAATACTATAGGTTTAAGTATCCACTTATGCATATAATGTTACGTGGTACTTTGTCCTGAAACAAAGGAGTATTTATTATTTGTTACGATAAGACATAAAAAGTATTAAATGTGTTTTAATGCTTATACCACGGTGGATTGGATTTGATATGGGTACCTAAGTTATGTAGCTTATAGGTTAGCTTGGGGAGGTATAGCCCCAGTGGTATGGTAAAGAAATGTTTTATGAGCAATGTAGATAAATAGTTCACGTAACTATCTCCCAATTACCTTGTCTTAGATTACACAAAAGAAATTAAGTTGAACTTATGTATAATAGGAGGCGGGAAGGGACTTGTGTGTGGGAGGAGAGGAAGAAGACTTAGCCATAGAGTACGGACTCCTTGGGGTAGCGAGACTGACATTCCTTGACTAGAATAGGATTTATTACGAAGGGAGATTAAAACCAGAGCGAAGGAGTAGTTAAAGTTTCAGTTTTGTTTGAGCATTTGTGTAGGTCGCTCTTGTCACCGGATGAGTCGACAGTACAGCAAAAATTCGATTTTGTTAAAAGGGAGGTGAGAGTCGAAAAGTGTTTGTTTCTAAGTTCTAAGCAGTTAATAGATTGAAGGAATACAAATGAGTGCGGGGAATTTAATCTTCCTAAGTGTTTTCCGCCGATTTTCCAGTAACTAACTGTTGTGTTCTCTCTTTGGATTGAGGACTGGGCTGAAAGACAGAAACTAATTAGCTGATTAGCAGATTTCATGCTGAGGACTGGAAAAGTGTGTCTGTGACGTAAGACTGAATCCCGGGAGACGATTTCCGATTTTGAAGATGGCGCCTTTCCGCCCCGTTTGTGATTGGGAGACTAGGAGACTTTCCCTGTTGTATGTGATAGTGATGGTGTTGGTGACGACGGAGGCCCAAGTGACGAACCCCAACTCGGTCACCAATATATTTTCAGGCAACTCCGAAAACAGTGACCGACTCATAGTGACTCCGTACATTAATGCGGGGGAGATCGAGAGAGCACAGAACTTGAGCAGAGTCACCAATTTCACAAGAGTGCAAAGCTACTCGGGATTCTTCAATGTTCATCCCACTTACAACTCTAATATGTTCTTCTGGTTCTTTCCGGCTGCTGTGAGTCCAAAACACTTCCTCTCTCTAAATCCACTGTCTCTTTCCGAACACACCTTTTCCACATTCAAACATTACAATTCATATCATCAATCCTAATTTAATCCTGCAATAATGATTTACGCTACTTATCAATGAATTTTTAACCTTTTGGGCACGGAACGTTTTTTTGGCATTGCTTTCACCGTAATCATATTAGTTCCTCTTATCTCTTTATTTTTTAAGGGAGCTAACCAAAAACAGGTCCAAGTAACTTCCTCACACCCCGTAAATTGTCTTCTTAGTAATATTTCGCTTCTTTTCCTTATTACCCCATAACCTGTAGACAGAGTTAATTACCCGTATATATATTTCGGTATTTAAGCACTCCTTCTAATTTAGTTCCCATTATAGCACTATAAAATACTCGTTTGACCCATAACCCTTTTTCCTTTCCAAGAGTCAATTGACCCATTAGTATCTTATATTTTATGCTATCGATATTACACTGCTTATAGCTACCTATGGTCATTGCGGCATTTCAAAAACTGTATAGTTGTAGTCACAAAACTAATAACAATTTATGTGAGGGCTGTGGCTGCATCCATTTCAATAATTTACCACTTTACTACGTAACTATTACTTTAGCACAGTGGAGAATGTTTACTGTAGTCTCTATAATATTATTAGTTCTATAGAGTAGAAATAGTGAGTTGTTTTCATGGAATACTTTCACTTGATTGTAACATGAAGGAAAGAATGGATGATTTATTAATTGGACATAGGACCCACAGCCCTATGTTACAATATCTCAGACTGAAATATTTTCAGCAAATTGTATTAGGTAAAAGTTTTTCTTTATAGTAGGTACATATCTAGCTACTAGAGACATGATTTTTCTGACTTTTTACTTTGTACCTTCAAAATGAACCATGTATGTAAGAAATGCTCAATTCTTTGTTTTGAGAGCATTTTTGTCTGCATTCTCGAGCAGAGCAGCCTGTGCATCAGATTCCATTTACCAGAGAAGTAGCGGTAATGAATTTACTTAATTCTTTTAATAAGATTCAGTTATTCAGTCGAGACCAACCAAAACTAAAAATAGAGCATACCAAAGTTATCTGATGACATAATTGCAATAAAGTAAATCATTGGATTTCAGGTATCTCGAAAGTTATAAAACTAGTTGTTTTTTCAATTTAGTGTGGTATGAATATTTCGTAATTGATTGTCTTTTAAAAAAATTGTACTTTTTTCTTTTTAGGGTATACCATTGCTTTCTATTACTTAGTTGAAAGAATTTAATAAATTGTCAGAAGTTAGTTACAAATAGTGTAAAAGCTTATTAGAAGGATCACGGAAGGATGAAAAGTTGTTCTAAGGCGTGGCACAATATTTCCATTATTAGCAGCAAAACCGAAGAAAGGCAAATGAGAATCGTCGTGATATTTGTCAATTAGAATTGGATGGAAGTAGGTGAAAGTAGAGGGAAAGGGTGTGAATAGGAAATTAGGGCATTTATTTTGTGGGTTTAGCTGAAACTACATCTACCTGATTCACCACCCCGAAAATAGCTGAAGTTTGAACTGAAATTATGTTATTGAGGAATGAGACCTCAGGTCTAGGAAGCTGTCTTGTATAAATAGCTTAGAAATGTTAGGATAGTAAAACTAAATAAGGTCTTGAATTAGATTAGTCTGGAAGAGTAAATGAAATTAGAGGAGTTGGTTGAGGGGAGGGAGGGAGGGAGGAGGGTAAATGAAATTATGGAAGACGGTGATTAGTGAAGGTCCTCCTCTCCAGTTGGCCTTGTCACGCATTTTGTCCTTTTGGCCACGGAACCCTGCTGTGACTCTGTCCTGTCAACAGTCATGCAGTCTGGAAATGACGAACTGTTTATTGTTCCTCTCCCATTATATAATATACAGGGTTGGGCCTAAATCACGCATCATAGGGACATAACATTAGGTTTAGGCTACTGAAAATGCCTGTAATGTTTGAAAATGAGTCTCAAACGGTTTGATACCTAAAAGTTAACAAATGTCATTTCCCTATGATGCATGACTTACGCACACCGCTGTAATTCTATGTTCTGCCGAGGTGCAGGAGGAGGAAGACTAATTAGGAGACGTGAATGGAGTTGCAGGTGAAAGAGCTGATTGCATGAATTCAATCTCTCCTATTCTTAGTCCAGGAAATCTCTATCTCAGTTAGTACACAAGGGAACGGGCACAATCTATTCACTTCTACTACAGGATTACTGATTACAATATTGACACTGAATTCAATATTCTTCAATTCACTCACAGTTCGCACAGAATCAAACTTGCTCATTCCGCCTTCCATTCTATTCCATTATCAAGTTATCAATGAAAATACGGAGCTCCCTTTTCCTCCAGGCCTTTCTCTCCTCTCCCAATTTATCCTTCACAACCAAAATGCACTAGGACCTGCTCTACTTGGCTAAATAATTCAATGAATCAGGAAGAGTCACTGATATTAGCAGTCCATATTTAGCTTCACTTCAATCTTTTTTGTCATAAGTAAATTGTAGTTTCCGGTTTTGCAAAGTATAATCGTAATCAAACTGATTTTATAGGCAGCTGAACGAATGTCAATGAATGAGGAACTATTCCTTTAATATTTTCGAATTTCCTCCTCTTCCGCATAAAATGTTGCGCATTACAAAAATCTTTATTGTAATTATGAATATCTGTTTATCTATAAAATCTCCAGTACTAAGTTTTTCTCATTGAATTCGCATTTCTCATATCATAGAGAAAGTGAAAGTGAAAAGTGAACTGATTGTCACAAATATTAAAGTCATGATTGATTTGTTCGTTTTCCAGTTGTTGGGATAAAAAAATACCTAGAATTTACAATTTTACAGTATCACTACGGCTTTGGGTTCACATTCAGAGAACGGTCACTAAAGCTAGTTTATATTACTGCACATTTCATGCTGGTCACCTACAACAATGCTTTCGTAAATTATTTAGTAAATATTCAAGAAAGTATACAGGCATCCAATGCTTTATTTTCTTTGTGTCTTTCTGAAAAATGTTCATTCTTAAATCAATACTGATCTATAGACGTCTTTACAAATGCATTTATTATATGATGTATAAATTATATTTATACTTACTTAGGTTTCCCTTTCTCATGACCTGTCCTTAGAAATAAACAGGGATCATCTTATTCTGAATGTACAGGAAATAGTGTACTTAACGAAGGCACAAGAAGATATCTACTGATTGCTTATCGTTAGAGTATATAAGTCGTATATATAAGTAGTCCTTAGAATATTGAATCTTTTTAATTCACAGAGTAACCCGCAATATTTTTATATGCGTCTGATAGATTTTGTTTGTAAATACAAATATGATGATTTGATTGACGTTTACTTCATTGAAATGAAAGTAATGGTGATTTTTGTGGTAAGGAATGTGAATGTGGAGAAATGAGACTAATATAAAAATGTATTTTTCAGTACAACGCAGACAACGCTCCAGTGGTGTTGTGGCTACAGGGAGGACCCGGTGCACCTTCTCTCTTCGGACTCTTCACGGAGCACGGACCTTTCCTCGTCGACTCCAAGAGTTATCTCCGATTCAGGAGCAACCCTTGGTCCTTGACTCACTCCGTCCTCTACATCGACAACCCCGTTGGCTGCGGTCAGTTATCCTTTACAATCATCCTATACACATTCTTACAACAATTACATTACTAGTCATTTACCCGTCTTACGACGGCGTAATCGTCAAAAAAGCAGAAAATCTAGTTTCATTAGGAAGGGGAAGGAAACATTTAAAAATTGGTACCATAATGAAACAGGCATATAGAGATACAGAAAAGAATTGTCTTAAAGATATGAGTTTGAAGTGTAAATGAATTATTGTAGGTTTCAGTTTTACCGAAGACGAAAATGGGTTTGCCCGAAACGAGAAGGATGTGTCACGGGACTTGTACAATGCTCTCACACAATTCTTTACACTCTTCCCTAGATTTCAAAAGCGAGACTTTTACATCGCAGGACAATCATACGGAGGTGATTTCCATATTTCCTATGCTACTCATGATTATAATAGACAGTATTGGAATTAAAATCAATTAAGCGTGTAGCCAGCCTTAAGTATATTCCTGTTAGGGATTATAATTAATTTTACTCTTTTATGTAAGTGTTTGTTTGAAGTAAAATAGTATTAATAATTTTTGCTCTAATGTATGATTAGGGAAATATGGTTTATCAATTGCCTACAAAATCCACAAGGAGAACCAAGAACTTCCAGCGGTGAGAATGAACCTTAAGGGAGTTCTGCTTGGCGCTCCTTTTGTTGACCCCGTCTCCATGATCGACTTTGGTGAATTCATGTACAATATTGGACTGATCGATGAAAACGGGAAAGCACACTTTGATCAGAAATACGCCGAAGCCAAAGATTTGATTTCGAAGGGAAAATGGCTTGATGTGGACAATGTAAGTCAAACAAACCCTCATAAATTCTAATTAGCAATTTATTAGAACCATATACAGCAAAACTTTTAAAGTTTCCCTTTCAGAAGCAAGAAAGTTTATCAAATAACAAGTTGTAAGTACGGGCAATGCACAATGTCATTTAAATAATAACTCATCACCTATTGTAGAAACAAGCAAAAACTACCGTAGAACATTTTAGAAATAGAAATCTTTCTCTAAATGATAGCATAAAATAAAATGGCCGAGTGTGAATAAGAATACAGTCACACTTATACAGTTTTACAGTTGTTCATTGTTGTTTAACACAATGCATTTAATCAATCAGAATTTTTGTTGCTCGTAATGAATTTATAATTAGGGAGTTCTAGGAAGCACTGTTAGCTTTTCGCAACGACGACGCACGGCACGTAAATTAAAAAGAGACGCATGCAAACGCAACGAAAAAGATTTGAACGAAACTTGGTGGTGTTTGCATGTTGAGAGCTGCAGGCATATAAAAATTGTTTAAAAGTTAACTAACTAAGGCAAGGTGGTGGTTAGCTCTAGGCTAAATAGCAGAGTTCCTAACAAGTGAATAGACAATAGAAGAAAACAAATAATAATAGCAATGAAAAGAAAGACAAGTGGGAATGAAGAAGACCTTTGCTCAGTAATTACGTATTTATTGCATAAGGTTATTATGTACACGGTTAGATATTTCCATGATTAGAAGTGGACACTATTACGTGGTGGGACATGCAATGTAACTGTACCTGTAGTAAATAATGCTCCCCCGCACATATCCTTTACTACATTCCAACGCTTTTGTTTCAGTTTACTTAACTTATCGTTAGAGATAGTAAAATTAATTAGATAAGCATCCAAAGTTCTCACACATTCTCTTCTTTACCTTTCTGCACTCAATTTTACTCTAAGAAAATGCATTGCCCTCTTTCAGCTACCTTATACTTAGATTAGCTAAACCTCTTATGCAGTACGGCATCCGCCGTAGCTGAGGCTATGCATTATTTATCAGTCTGTACTTGTAGCAGAACACTCTGTGTGAATTAGAATGATTATTAGAGCACAGGTAGTAAAACACAAATAGCGATGTGTTCCCGCCTACACTTCTTCATCAACATTTCATAACCTAACTGGTACACTTACCAGAGATTATGCTAAACATTGAGCTAATTTACGTAACATCATTTTATAGACACATATTCTACAAGTACCAACTCCATTGTGGAATACAGTGCAAAAGGAACAAACAGACACGCAAAATTATTCCACTCCAGTATCTAGTTATCACTCACTTCTTTAGATGAATCGTAAAACTTTCATGAATTTTCAGTTTGTTTACAACTTTTAAATGGATTAGACTTGATGACTTCTTCATTCATTATTCTTCCAAATAGTCATAAGTGTAGCAAATTCTTCTCAATTTTTCTACTAAGATTTTTCTAGGCATAATAAAAGTAAGTTTACGAAAGTTTTGCCATGGTTTAGCAAAATGATTGAAAACGAAAGTTATTGAAGGTCAAGAAATTTCATAGCGAAGCTAATATTAAAAAATGGGTAGCATTTAATGTTACGTCTTTATAATGTAATTTTACGTCTTTTTGAATTAAGTCATATTTTTATTAATTTCAAGAAATATCAAGAAAAGGAAATCTTGCGCATAATTATTTTAAGAATCGTACTTTATTATTTTATTTTTTTATTTTAACTATCCTGTTTAATCCTGAATATTTGAATGGTGCAGTTGATGGACGAGTTACTTCACGGGGATTTCACTCCGTACCCGACGTATTTCAAGAACGTGACCGGATTTGACTTCAACAAGAATTTCCTGGAGGAGACGCGTCCGAAGACGTACGGTTTCTACCAGCAGTACATCCAGCGTGATTACGTAAGACACGCGATCCACGTGGGTTCGACAGTCTACCAGAACTTCAATTCGTCTGTTCTGAAGTACATGCGTCAGGACTTCCACCAATCGGTGAAACCGTGGGTGGAGGAGTTGCTGGACGCAGACTACCGAATCCTGATCTACTCCAGTCAACTGGACATGGCTGTTCCGCACACGGGCATCGCCCGCTTCATCCGCTCCCTCAAGTGGAAGGGCTCGGAGGACTACGCGGGCACGGAGAGGAAGATCTGGAAGGTCAACCGGGAAATCGCAGGCTACTCCAAGACTTCCAAGAACCTCATCTACTTGTTCATCAGGAATGCAGGCCACGTGGCTCCTCACGACAAACCAGAATGGACTTTTGACATGATCAATAGATTTACAGCCGGAAAATCATTTTAAAATTTATTTTTTTGTCCGTAATAAATTATTTTTGGTCGTCTAATCCTAAGTAAGTCTACACAAGTTAATAATAAAGGGCTTCTATTTAAGTGCGCCTCAAAAATAAGCGATTTTTCTCAAGAACTTTAATCGTTCATTAATAAATATTATTAGAAAAGTATTTATGAGGTAAGGCGATTATTTTCTTGAGGTACACCGATTATTTTTGAGGTGCATATAATTTCCCCATAATAAAGTAGGTCACTATTTTTTCAGTTCACAAACTTTGACATGGACGCATGCATTGCAACTAATTTCTCTAGCTCCAATCTAGTAAGGACACAATTAGGTACCTTTAATAGCGCATCCCTAAATTATAAATACCTCGCTTCCCAACAAAATCGTTCTTAGGCACATGTTGAACCATTTAGAACGGTTTTGGGCACTAAAATCAATGCAGGTACTAAAAGTATATTTGATACACAAAATAATCAGATAGTAATACCAATATCGTGTCTGCAGGAAACAATTCTCCGGATAAATGTACGTAAGTATTCCTCAGTTATAATTTAATCGAAAAAATGTCTATTTTCAAAGGTTTTCAAAATTATGCACTTAAAAAGCATAACAGGATAAAATGCGATTTTTAGTTTACCTAAGTTCTTATACTTTTGTTTCTTGCTATTATTTGCTAATTCCTTAAAAGCGGCCAAATGGACTATATACATTTGAAAGGAGCACAGATTAATTCGTGATAATTTAATGGCCGTAATTACAAAATTGAGAGAATTCTTTTCCTAATGATAGTAATTAGACTCTAGCTGTGTGGAGATATTAGCCAAGAAGGAAAAATTAAGAGGCAAAGCAAGACAGAAGTACTAATGTAACTTACGAGTGCCATCCAATCTTTGCACACTACTTAATAATGAGAAATTGTATAAGAAGTAAATAAAGTATATCATTCCATCATTTAGGTAAATAGACATTTATTTATCGTAGTGTGTTTGTGGAGACTGCAGCGAGTAAAAAAGTGTATAAAACATTCGCATGATAGAAGAATGAAATGTGCAATGAGAGAAGAAAGGGGAAAAACGAACTCGTTTACTTATCTTTCCTTCCACAGACAGTTGTCGTTTCGAGAAGATTATCTGTTGTTGATGGAAGATAAGTGCAATTCCATTTTATACGCTAGACAAGAAAATCGCGTAGTAATTTCAGATGTAAATGCACTCGTTAATGGAGGGGAAGAAACCTGTGAATATCGAAAGTGTCGGCAGAACTAAAGACATGATGAATTATAATAATAACCTATTAAGTTGATAGTAAAAGTAATAATGTAGCAATTTGCACATGTAACATATTAATCTACATGAATGCATAATTTTATATACAAAACAATAACATTAGTGCTATAACTGTTACCTATAAATGGAAAAATCTTTTAATTAACTTGTAATGGCTATATTGTCCTCATCTCCATTCATTAACACACTTAATACTTAATTACGTGCAGGTATGCAAGAAAGAAGTACTGTAAACGCAGGGTACATTATGGAAGTGTGCAGAATTAAATTTAACAATTACATTTAAAGTTTATTTGAAATGGTCAGTACGTGTAGTTTATAGGAAAAAGGAATGGATGATGGTAATAATTGTGGAGGAGAATATTTTGGATCTTTTTGTTGCTTTGTTGTCTGCTGTGTATTTGGAGTACTTATAGGAATGTTCAGTAATTGTTTGTTTTGTGTTGGGAATGCAATGGTAATTAATTGTAGTAAGTACTAATAGAGTACTAGCGTATGTTTTGAAATGTAGTAAACTGGTGTAAATAATTGCAAATTCAAAGAAGCATGTACGAGGCTTCGGTGGCCTCTAATTTTGTCAAGGGGTCATTTAGCCTCGGATTTCTACATGCAAAACAAATTCAAGGAATAAGTGACAAAAAAATTCTTCATTTTTACCTTTACAAGAAAATATTCGAGCAAAATTAAAAAGTTCTTCGTGAAATTGGGAAACTAAATCATGCATAAAATGTATGAAGAATATGGGTACACTAAATACTGTAATTGAAATACTTTACAATTTTTATGGAATAATTTTATATGCAAAATGAAAAATATTTATTAAATAAATAAAATTTTACAGCCAAAGTGTTCATATGTAAGATTGTGTGCATTATTATGGCATTTAGTTGTGCAGGGAATAATGCAGCCTGTGAACAGAGGGCTTTGGTATTTGCAAGATAGTTTCTGCAAATCGCACATTCTCATCATCGCATTGGTCGTGTGAGAATACTCTATTTACATGAAACGTAACAGAGAGCCGTGGTAATTCTCTTAGATCGTGATAAAAAGGGACCTGTGCATTTATAAGACACTCAGGTACGTTGGTGAGATTATTCAGAGAATTAATGCCAAGTGGATTATCAAATGGAAACTCCTTTGAAAGAGAATGTCACAATTTTCTCATGAAAACTGATTAGTATCATTATCATTTTGCATTGGTTGGCCTGAGAATTACGAAAACGCTCTCTCAACAAACTTCTTCAGGGTTTACGTGCTCACTAACACCGATATTCCTCCTTATGATACCATGCCTTTCATAAATCCATCCATAACAGTAGAGAACACTATTTATTCCACATTTTTTTATTTATTATATTTATTATTATATATTTTAAAGCAGATGCTCAAACTACGGTTGGTACACACTTAAGTACCTACTATTTATAAGTACATTCATAAGTTACGTATTTTTCATTAGGATAAGTAGACATTGTTTATTGACCCAACATGTAATGTAAAATATAATTATTACGGTAAAATCATTGTGAAATTAGCATTTGAGGTATCGTTAATTTCCGAATTTTTAGAATTCAAAATTTTACTTCCTAAAGCATGATTTCTCACTAAAATCCATTAAAACTGTATACCTTGAAACCAAAATTCACAATCAAATATTTGAATATTTCTACATTTCCAACTTCCTTTACCTTACATTAAAGTGTTAAGTAATGTTGCTCCTAAAGGGACACAACTGAATAATTTAGGATATGTACGGAAAACTTGTTACTATTTCTACCTAAAACATATTTACAATTTTTAAATCTAAACGACTAATTAAAATGCGCCTTCGAATTACGTATTGCCTCACAGTTGGCAATTTTGGTAGCGAAAAAGATGAAGTACAATGTTAAAGTGATAATTATTAGTTTTGGGGTTTTAGCAGGGGAGCAATTGCAGCAGATTTGATTTGAGACTAGGTGAACTAGACAGACTCACGAGACACGAAATAAAAATTAGTTCTAAAAGTATTCTTTTCTTGACTATACACAATCGGCTTGGATTCCTTAGTTTCTAAATATATAGTAACCTCTGGCCAATCACTTGGCATTTTGGTCTGTTTAGAAGAGCTCAATCTAACGCCAGTACTACTGCACTGCAGTACCTTGGTCTTTACAACCTTATGTAACGATAATCTCAGATGATACATTCATTTAAAGAAAAACTAAATAGTAATATAAAAATGAAGTACAAAATCATAAGACACGATTAATAATATTGTCAGTACTTTAGCTCTATAAAGGTAATTGATCATAAATGAAAATATGAAATAATGTATAACTGAACTTGAATACAACTACAAGACTTAGGCAATAGCGTAAGAATCAGAGAACAAAATTAAGTCAGCTTATTAGCTGAAATGACAAAATTAAAGTACACAATTATTTTGTAATTTCTTATCATAAAACCAGAGATCTAAGAACATTCAATATTAATATCAAGAATAACACTAGACAATTAAGAAGGCCTCAGTTGGTGAAAGCTCAAGTTGTACCGCTTTCCAGACTTTGTATACATAACTCACTATTATTACTATAAATAAATCAAGCATGACAATAAATCTGTGTACTGTGTCATGCATCAGATTTTACTTCTATGATATAATTATGATTTGTCTGATGCAGAAGGGATACCCCTGCACCCTTTGAGCAATACATTGACATTGACTATAGTACTAAGATCTAATATATATTCATTTTTTGCGTGCTGCTCTTTGATTTTAATCTAGCCATGTTACTAGTTCAAAAAAAGAAATACTAGCGTAGACCGTAGACCAGTATTTTTGACATTATTTAAATTACAGTCTACAGTCTGTTCCACAAATCGATTTTACAAAAATTAAATACCAGGGCATTTTCTGCCCGTAAAAGAAAATGCCAAGTTTACCAAAATATTATAGAGATTGTCTACTTGGAGCTCTTAATCTTCACCTTAGATTCCGTTCCCTACCGGTCTTTCCATTTTACGAAGGTCCACAATAAGCTTTTTGAATTCAGCCATCCGAAGACCAGTATACCTTTTGGAACAGTCAATCCATTAGTACATTTTATCTTAGGCAAAAATTTGATTGCACCATAAAAATAACCGTTTTCCTTAAACAAAAATCGTCCTCTCCATCAGAATAACCGTTTTCCCATAAATAAAATTGCTTTTCAGCATATTATCCTGCTTTTTTCTAATAATTTTTGCTTATCATCATAATATGTTTAATTATCATAATTTTTTCACACAATTTAGTCACAAAAATATTAACTGCCTCCGATTTCGATGAAAATTGCTGTTTTGTCTTAAGCATGGCTGAGGTTATGGTACATTTCCGTAACAATTTAAATTCATTACTCTGATGGAAAATCGACTATTGTTGTTTGTGGAAAACTGATTATTTTATACAAGCCGTTTTATCTTATCCCTTACTCCATAAATAAAATTATTAAATGACTTACGCTACATAATCAAAATCAATTGTTGAATGCTTTGCTTGAACCACAGCCCACAATCCCCATATTAAGTGAGACATTGGAGCACATAATTTCACCCATTTTTCGAATTCCACCTGAGATATTGTCTCGCCCGACTCGGAATTGTAATGCTGCAGGTATACAGATATCCAGTGTGATTGAAATTCTTGATCGGGACAGCGTGAATAGTCAATGTCGACAATACCTTTTAAACAAAAATACAGAAATTTGGAAATTAATAGAAATCATATTTTAGTATATTAAAAACAAAAATGTTCGTGAAACTGTAGTGGTACCAGCAAACTCGAGGAAATGGTTAGCAACATCGAATGCAGCATAATTGATCATGCAGTATTCATAGTCAATGAAGGTGACTTTATTCTGTTTCTTATTAAAAATGATATTTCCCAGCAGTAAATCGTTGTGGCAAAAAGTAGTATGGATGTCATGGGATTCAATTATAGACTCCAATTCATCAATCGCTCCTTTACCAAATCCAGGTTCTACACCAACTTTTGCCATTCTAAAAATAATTTTGAATTGACAATTAAGTAGAAAATTGCACTTTTTATGGAGTTTTGAATTAAATGCCTAAATAGCGACATTAAAAATATTAAGCATACTTTTCTTTGATATCGGGATATTTCGCCATAATCTCTTCAGCTAATTCATCGAACGTACGCATTTTGCTCCACATTTGGGATTTGGCTTCCTTCAGATGCCCTCCGTTAGAAGAATCTCCAGGAGTTGATTTAGATTCTTCAGATTTCCTAAACCTAGAGTGCAATTTTGCCACTTCTCTAGCAACGAGAGGGTACACTTTGGGGCTCAAACAGGATTCCATATCTAAAGTCGCTCCATTTATGTATTCGTAAGATATCCCATTTTTAAAAGTTGCGTACAGCTGTGCTCCACATTTACGCTCATGAAGTTTCTGCAATCAAAAATCATAATCGTGTACTGCACTAAATAGTACCAATGTGGAAATGACTAAAAACTTACAATCATTGTCTCGATTTCAGCTTTATGGTCAATCATTAAGTCAGAGTAGGCCCCAAACACTTTGACAACCACAACATCTTCTGGATTTTCATCTGTGTAGAACCCGACTAACTTATTTGACAAACCATCTGTAAATACCTGCGAAGATGGTGAAAAAAATGTAAAGAATAAATTTATAAATGGTTTCGATTATAAATTAGTACACAAAGTTTCAATTGCAATGGACACACCTTTGGTTTAATTTGTGCTTTAAGCTCAATCCAAGAAGGTCGAACAATTTTGAGGACACCGAGGGCATCTGTTTCTATTGAAGCCTCATTCACGGTTATGGGGATCTCTGGAACTGGATACATTCTGAAATTAAGCAATTTATATGGTAATTAATTTCTGGAAATATTAACCGTGTAATAAAAGGTGATTCAATTTCAATACAATGGATCTCTAATAAATTTCCCTTATGGGTTCCACATGTAGAGACGAAAATCAAATTAATAAAGTGGTCTACAACAGTTTAATTAAAACCAGTTTAAGGTTTGGCATGGCACCTTTGGCAAGTTGTGCTTACAAGTCGACGGAGTAACTGCAAAGCAGTTAAACCTCTGAAGCCTTGAATGGGATTCACTTTTTCAGTATTTAAGAAAAGATCCGTTGACTTTCTTGTTAGTTGCCAATGAAAAAATCAAAGACAACTTCAGGACAAATGTTATTTTCAAATCCTGTCTGCTGTTTCACCAGTACTTCAAATGTTCCAAAATTCTAAGCTGCTGTCGGTTTCAGAATTCTAAATATAAAAAAAAACATAACGTTACAAATTTCTACAAGGAAAATAATCCAAATTATTACCCACACAAACCCCAAAAATGGTTGAAACAATGAGGTAAATTAATTTGCCAAAACCAACAAAACAGCTGAACCAGGGAATAGGTATATATATAATTATGATTTAAAAAGTTCTTGTAGAAATTGACCCACAATAATTTATCCACCTCCAAACTGTATGCGTGTACAAAACTGAATTTAATATTAAAAATTTACGTTTTGTAGATTTGTCTTATACTCGTGTATAAGTTGACAAATTCAGGATGAATTTCTGCACAAAAATCCTATTCTCTCTCACAGGCGAAGACTGAAAGTTCTGATTGTCCGGTTCGGTATAAATCTGGAAATTGAGGACGAAGTGAAGACCCGCTTTTTATTCAAATTAAATCCAATTGTTCTTCGTCAAGTGACTGTGTCAAGGAAGCCAAAAGCAAGGAAAATTCTATTTGTCATAAACCTAATGCTCATGTACGTAAATGTAAACACCAGTTATTTACTAGTTGACCTGAACAAGTCGTTACCTTTGCTTGTGGACGAATATTTCTGTTGAAAAAAGAACCTGAAAATAAGAAAATATAAAACACAAATGACAACTTGTGGTAAACTGTAGTTTATAATTTTAATTTTAATTGAGGTTAATTAATATGCTACACTGTAAAATTTATTGCGTCTTTACTGAAGCAATGATGTTTACTTTATGTCGCTGCTATTTTAAAGACTCTCCTTAATATGCGTATCATTAGCTATAAGCATTTTGAAGAACAATGAGTCGGCTAATAATAGACGGTTATATAAACAAAGCGTAATATGGTTCCAGTAATAAAGTTGGTGCAGACTCTGTTCGTCAGTTCGTCTACACAGATAAAAGGAAAATATTGACAGGAGGAAACATAAATCTCATATTATCAAATTAGGTCACGAAAAATGTCTGCGTCTTATTCTTATGATGTCAGCATTCTGTGTGTAAAGGCAAAACAAATATGCTTGCAATGCAATAATATGATATGGCATAAGAAAAATAAATCTAACTAATGAGCTTGTCGGCAACTTTGTCACGTTTCAAATAATTTTTATCTTTGATTTTGCCTTTTTCTTTAGTTTACGAAAATTACTGTTATTCTTAGGGGCTGTGTTTTTTCTTGTTTGGGAAGCTATCCACGATGGTCTTCGGTTAACTACCAAATAGATTCACACACTGTCTCTGGATTTGTATAGTTTCTATGTAGGTAATTAGTTACAGAAATAATCTGATTTTACTAAATTTCCAAGTATCTATTTAAATGACAGACACAATTTACATAACTTTAAAAATTGTATAGACTACAAAAGCGAGTGAAGGAGGAATGTGCTGGCAGAAATAGTTTTTCCTTATACAGTAGTAATTATACAGTGAATAAGCAGGTTAATAGATTTAGCAGCAAACAATAAACCAATTCAATTGTTTCGTTTTTAATTGTGGTACTATAATCAATAGACACTGCTATTCATGTCGGTTTGTAATTAAACATCAATCATTTGATTTGAATGGAAACGTGCACTTAAATCTAGTTCATAATTCAGTGCATTTGTTCCTTGAATTGAGGAAGGAAATAAATTCCATGGAATGATGTATTTTATAAACACCCCTCTTGGCCCTCTTTAATCACGAAAATAATCTTTAGTTATGGAAAATGGCAATTAATCTTAGAAATTTTTATTTAAATGTTTTTAAAAACTTAGCGAATTAAAATATGCATGTACATTAAGAAATGTTGTCATTTTTGACGTTTTAACGCTGGCAATACTTTATCCTCAATACTTATTTGCATGGATTTTCCTTATAAGCACCTTGATAATTCTGAATACTGAACTCCTTAATGGTAATAACTCTAATAACCATCAGATGATGTAAATCCGCCAAGGATAATTGGCTTCCTATACTTACTTTAATGATCTCTTTCATTATTAATGTCACACTACTACACAAACTACAGCATTCAAAACCATGGTCCATTTCACCTACACCTGAAGTGAGGAAAATAATTATATGAGTTTTGAATCCCAATTTAGATAGCAATTTAAATACCAAAATATTGACCTTTTAAAAATAAAAGATTGTAATGTTTTCTGAAGACGAAGGTTTATTGGCTTACTGCTTATTAATGAAAGGGCAAATGACTAAATTACACTGAAATGACTTAATGTCAGTGTCGCAATGGTCATTGGATACCAATAGGGTAATTACAGTTCTAAAGGATAGGAATACTCTTCTTGACAAACCAAAATGTAAATATACATGAAGACAATATTGGCCATCATTTAGTCAATCAGTTAACCTTCATCTTCATAATTAACTAACAATTTACATTTATTGTCAGCCTCTAACTATAATAATCTTTTTGGGCCAAGATTTTGTAAGATTTTTCGTCGACAGTCAATTCGTTCCCCAGTGGTGTCATTATCATAGTACAATGATCTTGCAGGTATTGCAATCAGTAGCAAAGTTCAACTTTTATCACCACTCATTGTCATTGCAAAAGGAAACGAAGGATGATACACGGCAAATGAACTGTGTCGCAAGACCCCTAAACATTTGTATTATTTATTACACTTCCTCACTATATAGGAGGTAATTACTAATTACATAACCAAAATAATTTAACCATTGCAATTTCAGGTTTCTTTGATTTTATGAAAGACCTAAAATTCTCTAATTAGTAAGAACCCTTTGGAACCATCTTTTGAAATTACAGATCTTCCATTTTACTCCGAAATAGAAATGTGAAAGAGTTTTACAATTCCTTGTATTTTACAATTTCCATCTCAATTGTGCATTATTTTGTTGCGCATAATGGAGTTCCTTTCCTTATTGACAAGACACATACACTTAAGGAAATGAATAAGCTATTTAATACATATGAAGGATGATGATGATACATTGCTAATGAATAGCATCGCATGATTCTGAACCACTTACCTATATTGCTTTTGGAAAGGTCAGCAAGCATCTTAATGGTAAAGTGCAGGAGAGATATTATGAACCATTTATTGCCTGCTACCGTTAAGTGAAGGAACAAGTTATGATTGTTGACTAAAAGCGAGGTGGGCAGAAGGAAGGGAACGAGGAGACGCAGAGGAAATCAGGGCAATTCTAAATAAAGAGATAGGATTCACAAAAGTGTTCCATGTCAAAGAATCTTTTCTGGGAGAATTCTTCTCTGGCATTTACAAATGAAGGTTTCGGTTTCCGCTTTCGTGTTCCTTATTTGTCATCAATTATGTTGCGGGCAAACGGGACATGATGAGTATCGGGAGGGAGGGCAAGAGAATCCCGCAGGAGGGTCACTGAAGTTGTCACCTTTCATTCTGTCTGGCAAACTAAGACAGGCGAAACAATTCGCCAGAGTCGACCTCGGGAATATTACCAGTTACAGTGGATTTCTCACAGTCAACGCAGCTCACTGTGAATCCAATCTCTTCTTCTGGTTCTTCCCTGCCATTGTAAGTCTCCACAATTCCTAATATCGTTCATTATTCATGAAATAATCATGAAATCATGAAATAATCATGAAATCATGAAATAATAATTTTGTCAAAGGTTCCAGAGAGATTTGTAGGAAAAAAATGAATGGTTTTTGTGGAACTATTATTTCTAATTGCAGAATGATGTGAAAACATCGCCAGTAATCCTATGGCACGGAGGGGGGCCTGGGACTTCTGGCATGGTAGGACTTTTTACGGAACACGGCCCTTTTTATGTTCCTACGAAAGAGGCAAACTCCCTTAAATTTCGTAATAACAGTTGGGCACTGACACATTCTGTTATCTACATCGACAGTCCTGTAGGATCAGGTCATTTCCTATTTTTCACATCTTTTATCATACTATTCCATTCTAATTATTGCAATTAAATATGGCAATAATGGCAAATAAATTGTAGTTCATATAAATTACTCCAATTTCTAAAATGCTTCTTATTTTATATCAGGGTTCAGTTATACAGAAGATGAGAGCTGCTATTGTGAATCCTCAGATGAAGCTGCAAAAGATATTTACGACGCTCTCATTCAGTTTTTTGCGATTTTTCCGGAATTTAGAAAAAATGATTTCTTTGTTAGTAGTGGTTCCTACGGAGGTAAGAGTGACATTAGGAATAATGTGGTGCTTAACGAAATCTTAGATAAATAATACTAGATTAATAATATTTTTCAGGAAAGTTCGCCCCTGCAATCGCATTTAAAATTCATCTGGAGAATCAATTACTTTCTGCCGGTAAACAAATGCTGGCAATAAATCTGAAGGGATTGTTAATAGGTTCCGGTTTCACGGATCCTATCAACCAAATAGATTACGGAGATTTCTATTACATCCAAGGATTGATCTCTGAAGAGGATCGGGATTATTTTCTAAAGCAGGAGGAAATTACAAAACAGTTCATTAAGGCACAACAATGGGAAGACGCATTTGATGTGAGTTAATAATTATTATTGCAGTCAATTTTGGCAAAGAAAACCAAAGAAACATTATTTTTCCACCAAAGAATATTCTTAGGTTTGTTTGCAATTAATTTTTACAAAGAAATAATTTTATTGGTATTTCTGCAGACTTGCGAACCTTTGGTAATTGGTTGCTGTTTCCCGCATCCTACATTATCGTTCTTTCAGAATAGTACTGGATTTTCCAGTAATCTTAACATGATGTATGCCAACAAACCCGCTTCTTTGAATTACCATGTAAAATTCCTGGATTCAAGTCTGATGAGAGAGACTCTGCATGTGGGCAATGTTGCTTTCAACAATTCAAATAACATTGTCTACGAAAAACTGAAAAGAGATATTTACCAGTCTTTGAGGCCAATTGTTGAGGAGCTGCTTAATGCAGATTATAGGTTTTTAATTTACTCCGGCCAACTGGATTTGGTAGTTCCACATACAACAGTTCGTAAATATATAGATAACCTCTCATGGAAGCACGGTGAAGAGTTTCATAAATCAAAAAGAAAAATCTGGACTTCGGATAATGGCGAACTTGCAGGCTATGTTCAAGCTTATGGGGGATTAACGTATATTCTTGTCAGAAACGCAGGCCATAAAGTAGCGTATGATCAGCCTCAATCAATTTTTGAACTAGTTACCAACTTTACCAGGAATTCGTTTGCTTGAAACAAAGAAATACACTTTTGAAAACAACAAACTGATTTTTTAAACCAGTCTTTGAAGTTAATGTGGTTTGCTGCTGCTTTGTCTGCATTTTAAGAATAATTATTTTTTTACATTTGGTTAGCAATATCTTCCCTAAAAAGTAGAATGATTTTAAAATAGTCATACCTGAGTTAACATGCCACAAATATTTTATCAAGCTTCAGCATATTTGAAATTGAAGAATTATTTAAATTTAAAGAATGTAGAATAATTTCATTTTGAACATTACTTTGACTTTAATAAACGAATTTTAACAACCTTTTTCAAATAAATACTACATACAACCGTATTCCGTGAAAATTATTATCATATAAACCGTTGGCAGACCTAACAATCTAATTTAAACCATGTCTACCATTTTCAATTCAATTCAAGTTTATTTAAAGTGTCACCCCATATCAGCATTACATGAAAATGTTGTAAATCCTTACAGGAGCACTATAATTGAGAAAGAATATGGAGAATCACACAGGATATCCATATAATTTCTCAAATGTCATACACAATTTCTTAAATCTAAATTATCTCTATAAAGCAGAAAAAAAGCCACCGGGTAAAAAGATTAATTTATTAGTCCGAGCTAATTACTAATGTCATTTTGCATTTTATTTCAATAAGCATAAATTATCGCCACTAATTTAGTAATGTACTAATTAGAGAGATTTGGATTTAAATTATCATATTGTTCTTTTTGTGCCCAATGTATAATTAACTATTTGGTATTTCTAAGTATACTCTAGAGATAACCACATACTTTTATTAGTTTAGAAGAAACCTGTGGCTTTCGGCTTAAAATCTTCATTCCTTTTTAGTTTTGAGCAAAATAGTTTGCCAAAGGCTTTAAGAGACGGAAATAGTTATGTATTGTGGCAATAAAAGTAATTCTGAGGAAATGTTGATTGCCATGCATTGTGAGCTGTGAATTGAAATAGGTGGATGAGAAAGAGATTTGGTGAAGACAGAGGTTGTTATCATTTCTCGATCTGCTATTTTAAGTACATAATGTGAACCACACTAACCACCACAAACTTCTTCAGAAATCAAAGTCAAAGACTTGCATTTGCGAACTTGGAGTAGTAGAAATAATTTGGAGCAAGCTGAGAAAAGGGGATTTGCCAATTGTATCATAAATGTCGATTATTGTAATCAGAGGGAATGGTGAACATGTTCGGAACATTAATGGTCACAGTCAAGTGCAATACTAGCTGCTAACAAAGCAGCTACGTCGCAATAAAAATGTGTACCTATTACGTATGATAAGTGTTTACATAACACAGTCTGAAAATAAAAGTACTGCAGCAAAGTCCTGGTGTACACAAATCCATTTTTACAGAAAAGTATCAGAACGTAACTGAATATTGCGATTTCATCTGTTGGACAAGGTAGAGTAAGTGCACTCAGCCACTAGGACAAGTAGATCGTGAATAGAAACGTTCTTACGTACTTCTCTACAGGCTCTGTATGTTCCTGTCGACAAAACCATAAAGATCAAGCACAGGGGTGAGAAATGGTAATCACTTATAAATGTTGGCGCAATTCACCTCTGAACCACTAAACTGTAGAAATATAAATAAATGTATATTTATATATTTATTATATATATATATATTTATAAATATATATTTATATATATATTTATATAAATATAAATAGGCAGTTTTCTGAATGTTCCATTCTGTTAGTTTCATTGATGACATTTTATCTCTATTTACTGTATTTACACAAGAAAATAAAAGTACAAAGCAAGTTCAGTAATTTGCATCGTTTATAGTCTGTATGAGGGCAGCGGAATAATTACCACTAAATGAATTATCTGATCCGACACATAATAACTAACAAAGTACACGTTGTATTTGTAGATACAGAAGGGTACACAAATCAAGTTAATCGGTGCAATTTACATAATTTTCAATCACAAAGAAACTCGCTTGTAGATAAACAGCAGTTGTCTTTGCACACTACTGAGCCTTGCTTTCCTTCTCACTCCTTATTATTATTTACGGTCGACCTTTAATATTCGGTAGCATGCTAAGTACAGTGAAGGGCAGAAGTCAAGCACCATAGGAAAATGATATTAAATAAGATATTTGAAAGTGCTTCTCAAACAGTTTGAGAATCATTTCCAAGCATTACACATACATTTTCCTATGGTGCGTGACTTAGGCCCTTCACTGTACAGTAATTAATAGCAAAGGTTTTTGTAAGCGTAGTCTGTATGACACAGTTTAATCTTTGGGTTGACTTCTTCATGTTGGTGTACCTATTTATTAGTGTACTTTATGTGTACACTCAGGTGAACTGCTTGCGTTCTTGCTCTATATAAATGTAGGTCATGTTGAGATGAACAGGTATCCGTAGTAGTAGATATTTAAATGCCATAAATTAACTAAGAATAATGAAGGATTTTATAACAACCTGTTGATCCACAGGGATTCATTGAGATAATGTAAAAATTTAATATTTATTCAACAAAACTGCATTGATGACAAGAAGAAGAATCTCGTATATTGTCAACATACTGAATTTAAATACAAATTAATACAAAAGAATTTATTGAATTCAGAATTCGGAATTATGTACAAACGAAGTATACCTATAAAGGTTTAGGTACATCGTAAATATTAAGCACACGTCTGTCTTAACAGTGGCAGTACTTACCACAGAACTTTTTGTGGGTACCTTTCTAATAAATGAAAATGACTTAACTATTGGTAACAGCCATAATGACGCAGATTAGATTAAGACATTTACTTGCTCTGATTTTTTAATTATTGAAATTGTTGAGCGAGAATCGAGAGTATTTCTCTCGAAGGCCCCGCACGAATGGTAAGATTTGCATTTAATTAAGCTGATTTACATTAAAAACCATTATTGTGACTTCTAGAAGAGACGAGAAAGAGCCAAGCTTCAAAATAAAGCAAAATCACTCAAAATGAGAAGGAATTTGCGTAAATATAGATGAAGAATTGCTAAATAAGGCGTTGCATCACGAAATCTCCGATGTATCTCTTTTTGAGAATACTGATGGCCTCTTTTCTGGTATTTTCTAGTAATTAACAACTTGCAGGCAAAAAACATGGCAAGTGACTTGGGCAGGATATCTAAAGAAAGTTGACTTAGAGGAAATAAAATGGATTGACTAGGTAATGCAGTGCACTGATAGATCCCAACGGTTTGTACTGAATCGTGACTATGAATAGTTTGATAACACAACGTCCCTTTCTAAAGATTCAAAATATACATCCAACATCAGCCCTTGAGCATCATTTTCCAATAGTGACAAGATAGCGCGCTTCTTAACAAGTAATAAAGTGTAATGCAATTACTGTTACACTAATTAGTGTACTCAGTGATAGCATACGAGAGTGAACAACTTATGATAGGACGAAAGAGATCTCCCAAGTGGCAATCCAAAACGTATAATGTATAATTCTTGTTCCTATACCCCACGGCTCTAACAATCTACTGTTTTAAGGAACAAAACCACAACGACGGGAGATTTATGACGAATTAATCAGAAGGCAACAGATTCTTAGGTGGGAAAAGTCACATAAGTGGTCATTGGTACCATTTTGAGGTAAATGTAAAACTAGATCACCGTTTCTGTTCACACTGATAAAAAATTCCAACACCTAACACCTACAGAATCATAAGAAATATCAATAAAAGATAAATAGAGCTGCAAGTATAAAAGTATATTGTAGTTTGTATCTTTACCGTCATAATCTTCTGTAAACGTAGAAATTGAAGAGTAGTGTAGTGTCAGAGAGAATTGCTATGAGACATAGCACCTAAGATTTGCATTAAGTATAATAATTGAGTAGATGTATGTAATTTGAGTAAGTGAGAAAAGTGAGAATGCAGGAAGAGTGAGTCTTGACAAACAGGTTTCACAGAAAAATGAAATAAAATAAATATCCAATATTTCTCTGTCATCCTTTCAATCTCAATATTACACGATTATTTTCTAGCCATAATTTAATTGTCAATTCACAAACAATTAACACAGTTTATGTAAAATCTGTTCTGCATGAAATTCCCTGCATGGAGTGCATGAAATATTATTCGTTTCTTGGAAAGTTTCTCAAAGAAAGCATACTATAGAATTCACAAACAATGCAAACTCATCCTATTCGACAATGGTTTTTCCCCAATAAAATTAAGTCTGGCATTTAAAAGACTTTAATTTTGGTATTCCCTTCAACAAAGTGTGAAATATGCATTAATTTATCAGAAAGACTGCATAAAATGTTTACAAAAAGCACAGGAGAGTTAATTTAGTAGAATTAAGGTACATACCTCTAATGCTTATCCCATAATCCCATTACATTATTCTAATAAAGTATTTTGTGGTAATTGTAACTATACTAGAGTAGGTACACCTAATGTGTTGTTACAAAAAAGTAATAATAAAAGAGTTAAGGGTATGAGTGGAAATAAAAAGTAGAATCTACGTAGAGTGCACTAATACATAAGTGGTATGAGATTTAGGCTTAAAAGAGTAGATAGTGCAGAGTGTGCGATCTCTTACAGAAAGAGATAGCCGGCCGACAGAAAGCACTCACCCCAGTGATATAATGATATTGCATGTTTGGTGTAGTTCGCTCTGCATAAAATCAGAACAATATTGTGCAATCAACTTATAAAGCCAAAGTGTTTGTAATCTTCCGCAGTTATTCTGGTTGATGTCGTCCACTTGGCATTTCCTGTTTTCTTATTGTCTTAGCCACTGGTAATTAGTTGTAGCAAGTATCTCACTTTTGCGATAGTGTCCGCACACTGGCTTGGTCACTCTCTCCCTGAGGACAAGCAGAATCGCAGCCTCATCATGAAATACAAACAAGTTGCTCTCAGTTCCTTCGCTTTGTGGTGCGTCGTCTTCGTCCTCAGTGTCAGTCCTGGGGGGCGGGGCCAAAGAAGTCCCGGCAGGAAGGCCAGTGTTGAGGAGAACAACGGAAATGTCGGAGAGAGACTCATCCTCACCGGATTCCTCAACAATGGCAGTGCCCGGGTCGGAAGGGAGTACTCCAGAGTTAAAAATATGGCTGCTACAGAAAGCTACAGCGGATTCCTCATTGTCAACGACACTTTCAACTCTAATATCTTCTTCTGGTTCTTCCCATCTCAGGTTAACATTAAATCTTAAGTATTAACTCTTAAATCATTTTCAACAATGAAAAATCCGGAACCAGGCAGATTTTTACAAACATTCTCCCAGTGTTTACGTATTTTTCTAAAGTGTTCTGTGCAACTTCTAAAGATAGTTCCATACTTTTTATTTTCAAGGAGTGAGGATAAAAGAAATTTTTAGTGCCAACCAAAATTGCGTTTCGTCATCTCACAATTAACAAATAAATTCATTTTTCAGTTTAAATTTTATTAGCAATAATTACTGCAATTTTAGTTTTCTCCTACTTTATTACTGATTACTTTTATGGTTTTCGTAGGCAATGATTTTCATACGCTATTTCATTCCTACATTAATTATTTCTAACAACCTTGGATATTTTAATAGAAACGGAGTTTGAGAGTTTGGAGGTTAACATTTTTAGCAGCTTTTATTTAAGAGAATTTTTGAAGATCATATTCTATTTTTATTACGTTATTAATAGTTATTATTAGTATTATTCAGCAATAGATAAATTGCATGCACTTCGTGTTAAACAAAAAGTGCATATGGATGATTAATTTTTACACAGACAGGTAATTTAGCATTTTATGCCTTTTGCTACACCATGTTACAAATTTCGTAATGCTTACTACGATGTTTATGAGTGAATGATTACGTTGAAAGGTAGTAAATATAAGAACTTAGCAATTAGTGTACCATTTTGAATAACGGACTGAAGTATTTATGACTTAGATATGTGTAATTCCAAGATAAAGTGCTGAGTAGCCATGAAGAATGATTTATCAAAGTAATAAATATGATTTTGCAAGCTGTGTTGAGTTTACAAAATTAATGAATAGACACCTTAAGTTATTTTGACAACTTTTTATCTGAGTTGTAACTGAAATTTTATTTGTTGAGCAGCACCAGCCGAAAAACGCTCCGGTTGTCCTATGGCTTGGAGGAGGACCAGGGTTAGTACGCTAAACAATATTTGGCTTTTTGGTTTCGACTTTTTGGTTTGAAGGCGAACAAATTGTTACTGAATTCTAGAGTGACTTCCCTCTATGGGCTTTTCAACACCAACGGTCCTTTCGGAGTGGATGCCCAGAACACACTTCACCGCAGAGACAACCCTTGGACGCTGACCCATTCCATGCTTTACATGGACAGTCATGTCGGAGCAGGTACTCCATTTCACACATCATTCCTCTTCACCAGAAAGGTGCTAAACCAAAGTGATCATTTTTGGAAGAAAACCGAACCATTTTGATCATTATTTCCAAAATTAGCACCTATCTGAATTAGGGATCAAGTGGTTTAGTACCTTTCTGATGAAGAGGGACGATATGCATAATTTAGAATAACGTAAGACTAATTATTTTGCCAATCACAAGTTACTTATAAATATGTTCACTTTGTAGGTTTTAGTTTTACCGAGGATGAGGAAGGTTACGCAAAAAATATTGACGATGTTTCTCGCGATCTCTACATTGCTCTAGGACAATTTTTTCAACTCTTTCCTGATTTCCAGTCTCGAGAATTCTTCATTGCTGGGGAATCTTATGCAGGTGAGCTTTAGTGCCAAATCCAATACCCATAATCTTTTCTTCGTTTAGTAACATGTCTATGCATTTAATGCTCCTGTTTCCCTTTCATTTATTATTTGCAATTTCATTCATTTGGTAAAGGCATCTAATTGTTTTAATATTTTTTGACAGCCAAGTACGTTTTGTCAATTGCCCACAGAATCCATCGGGAAAATCAAGAGTCTCCTTTGATAAACATAAACCTTCGTGGTTTAGCATTGGGAAGGTAATTAAACATTAATTTGTACCAAAATTTGGAGCAAAAACTTTTATTGGGTAAATACTAATACCGACACGTAACTGTTTTTACCAGTCCTTTCATCGATCCGTACAACCAATTGGATTATGGCAACTATTTCTACAATCTTGGACTAATAGGAGAACAAGAGCAAACATTTTTCCATGAATTAGAGAAGATCACTTTGGATCTCATTCGAAAACAGCGATGGGGGGATGCCTTCAAAGTAAAACATACTTATTACACCTAAATCTTTATATATAAGCCTTGGTTTCCGTAATTCCGTACGTACGTAACAAATTCATTTCACAGAGTATTTCAAGTCCGAAAAACTTGAAAAATATCTCAAAACGTAGGTATAATATAGGCGGTTGGGAAGTACGAATATCAGTACCCTCTGACCTTTGACCACTGAGCTAAAAATAAAATACTGAAAAAAATTGCAAATCGCACATGGTAAATAAATTCAAAAATTGCCACACTTCTTCACGTTACTCTTCAATCACACACTGCGTGAGTTTTAAAACTAATAATAGTGTGGTCCACACCTAAAGTGGATTCAAAAGTTCGTTGAGTTGTCTACTGCCCATACCACCCATTTACGATGGGAGAATTTTTTCTCAAAGGGTAACTGCATTTACGATGGGATAATTTTTTCTCTTAGGTAAACTGCATTTACGACGTAAGAATTTTTTCTCTTAGGTAAACTGCATTTACGACGTAAGAATTTTTTCTCATAGGTAAACTGCATTTACGACGTAAGAATTTTTTCTCATAGGGTAACTGCATTTACGACGTAAAAATTTTTTCTCTTAGGTAAACTGCATTTACGACGTAAGAATTTTTTCTCTTAGGTAAACTGCATTTACGACGTAAGAATTTTTTCTAGGTAAGCTGCATTTACGACGTAAGAATTTTTTCTCTTAGGTAAACTGCATTTACGACGTAAGAATTTTTTCTCTTAGGTAAACTGCATTTACGACGTAAGAATTTTTTCTCTTAGGTAAACTGCATTTACGACGTAAGAATTTTTTCTCTTAGGTAAACTGCATTTACGACGTAAGAATTTTTTCTCTTAGGTAAACTGCATTTACGACGTAAGAATTTTTTCTCTTAGGTAAAATACATTTACGACGTAAGAATTTTTTCTCTTAGGTAAACTGCATTTACGACGTAAGAATTTTTTCTCTTAGGTAAACTGCATTTACGACGGGAGAATTTTTTCTCTTAGGTAAACTGCATTTACGACGTAAGAATTTTTTCTCTTAGGTAAACTGCATTTACGACGTAAGAATTTTTTCTCTTAGGTAAACTGCATTTACGACGTAAGAATTTTTTCTCTTAGGTAAACTGCATTTACGACGTAAGAATTTTTTCTCTTAGGTAAACTGCATTTACGACGTAAGAATTTTTTCTCTTAGGTAAACTGCATTTACGACGTAAGAATTTTTTCTCTTAGGTAAACTGCATTTACGACGTAAGAATTTTTTCTCTTAGGTAAACTGCATTTACGACGGGAGAATTTTTCTCTTTGGGAACCTGCATTTACGACGGGAAATGTTTTTCTCTTAGGGACCTGCATTTACGAGAGGAGAAATATTTGTCGTAATAATTTAATATTTGAAATATTTATAATATTTAGGACGTGAGAATTTTTTCCTTCTATGGAAACTGCATTTACGACGGGAGAATTTATTTCGTTTATGGAAACTGCAATTACTGCGGGAGAATTTTTTCTGTTTAGGGAAACTGCATTTACGACGGGAGAATTTATTTCGTTTATGGAAACTGCAATTACTGCGGGAGAATTTTTTCTCTTAGGTAAACTGCATTTACGACGTAAGAATTTTTTCTCTTAGGTAAACTGCATTTACGACGTAAGAATTTTTTCTCTTAGGTAAACTGCATTTACGACGTAAGAATTTTTTCTCTTAGGTAAACTGCATTTACGACGTAAGAATTTTTTCTCTTAGGTAAACTGCATTTACAACGTAAGAATTTTTTCTCTTAGGTAAACTGCATTTACGACGTAAGAATTTTTTCTCTTAGGTAAACTGCATTTACGACGTAAGAATTTTTTCTCTTAGGTAAACTGCATTTACGACGTAAGAATTTTTTCTCTTAGGTAAAATACATTTACGACGTAAGAATTTTTTCTCTTAGGTAAACTGCATTTACGACGTAAGAATTTTTTCTCTTAGGTAAACTGCATTTACGACGGGAGAATTTTTCTCTTTGGGAACCTGCATTTACGACGGGAAATGTTTTTCTCTTAGGGACCTGCATTTACGAGAGGAGAAATATTTGTCGTAATAATTTAATATTTGAAATATTTATAATATTTAGGACGTGAGAATTTTTTCCTTCTATGGAAACTGCATTTACGACGGGAGAATTTATTTCGTTTATGGAAACTGCAATTACTGCGGGAGAATTTTTTCTGTTTAGGGAAACTGCATTTACGACGGGAGAATTTATTTCGTTTATGGAAACTGCAATTACTGCGGGAGAATTTTTTCTCTTAGGTAAACTGCATTTACGACGTAAGAATTTTTTCTCTTAGGTAAACTGCATTTACGACGTAAGAATTTTTTCTCTTAGGTAAACTGCATTTACGACGTAAGAATTTTTTCTCTTAGGTAAACTGCATTTACGACGTAAGAATTTTTTCTCTTAGGTAAACTGCATTTACGACGGGAGAATTTATTTCGTTTATGGAAACTGCAATTACTGCGGGAGAATTTTTTCTGTTTAGGGAAACTGCATTTACGACGGGAGAATTTATTTCGTTTATGGAAACTGCAATTACTGCGGGAGAATTTTTTCTCTTAGGTAAACTGCATTTACGACGTAAGAATTTTTTCTCTTAGGTAAACTGCATTTACGACGTAAGAATTTTTTCTCTTAGGTAAACTGCATTTACGACGTAAGAATTTTTTCTCTTAGGTAAACTGCATTTACGACGTAAGAATTTTTTCTCTTAGGTAAACTGCATTTACAACGTAAGAATTTTTTCTCTTAGGTAAACTGCATTTACGACGTAAGAATTTTTTCTCTTAGGTAAACTGCATTTACGACGTAAGAATTTTTTCTCTTAGGTAAACTGCATTTACGACGTAAGAATTTTTTCTCTTAGGTAAAATACATTTACGACGTAAGAATTTTTTCTCTTAGGTAAACTGCATTTACGACGTAAGAATTTTTTCTCTTAGGTAAACTGCATTTACGACGGGAGAATTTTTCTCTTTGGGAACCTGCATTTACGACGGGAAATGTTTTTCTCTTAGGGACCTGCATTTACGAGAGGAGAAATATTTGTCGTAATAATTTAATATTTGAAATATTTATAATATTTAGGACGTGAGAATTTTTTCCTTCTATGGAAACTGCATTTACGACGGGAGAATTTATTTCGTTTATGGAAACTGCAATTACTGCGGGAGAATTTTTTCTGTTTAGGGAAACTGCATTTACGACGGGAGAATTTATTTCGTTTATGGAAACTGCAATTACTGCGGGAGAATTTTTTCTCTTAGGTAAACTGCATTTACGACGTAAGAATTTTTTCTCTTAGGTAAACTGCATTTACGACGTAAGAATTTTTTCTCTTAGGTAAACTGCATTTACGACGTAAGAATTTTTTCTCTTAGGTAAACTGCATTTACGACGTAAGAATTTTTTCTCTTAGGTAAACTGCATTTACGACGTAAGAATTTTTTCTCTTAGGTAAACTGCATTTACGACGTAAGAATTTTTTCTCTTAGGTAAACTGCATTTACGACGTAAGAATTTTTTCTCTTAGGTAAACTGCATTTACGACGGGAGAATTTTTCTCTTTGGGAACCTGCATTTACGACGGGAAATGTTTTTCTCTTAGGGACCTGCATTTACGAGAGGAGAAATATTTGTCGTAATAATTTAATATTTGAAATATTTATAATATTTAGGACGTGAGAATTTTTTCCTTCTATGGAAACTGCATTTACGACGGGAGAATTTATTTCGTTTATGGAAACTGCAATTACTGCGGGAGAATTTTTTCTGTTTAGGGAAACTGCATTTACGACGGGAGAATTTATTTCGTTTATGGAAACTGCAATTACTGCGGGAGAATTTTTTCTGTTTAGGGAAACTGCATTTACGACGTAAGAATTTTTTCTCTTAGGTAAACTGCATTTACGACGTAAGAATTTTTTCTCTTAGGTAAACTGCATTTACGACGTAAGAATTTTTTCTCTTAGGTAAACTGCATTTACGACGTAAGAATTTTTTCTCTTAGGTAAACTGCATTTACGACGTAAGAATTTTTTCTCTTAGGTAAACTGCATTTACGACGTAAGAATTTTTTCTCTTAGGTAAACTGCATTTACGACGTAAGAATTTTTTCTCTTAGGTAAACTGCATTTACGACGGGAGAATTTTTCTCTTTGGGAACCTGCATTTACGACGGGAAATGTTTTTCTCTTAGGGACCTGCATTTACGAGAGGAGAAATATTTGTCGTAATAATTTAATATTTGAAATATTTATAATATTTAGGACGTGAGAATTTTTTCCTTCTATGGAAACTGCATTTACGACGGGAGAATTTATTTCGTTTATGGAAACTGCAATTACTGCGGGAGAATTTTTTCTGTTTAGGGAAACTGCATTTACGACGTAAGAATTTTTTCTCTTAGGTAAACTGCATTTACGACGTAAGAATTTTTTCTCTTAGGTAAACTGCATTTACGACGTAAGAATTTTTTCTCTTAGGTAAACTGCATTTACGACGTAAGAATTTTTTCTCTTAGGTAAACTGCATTTACGACGTAAGAATTTTTTCTCTTAGGTAAACTGCATTTACGACGGGAGAATTTTTCTCTTTGGGAACCTGCATTTACGACGGGAAATGTTTTTCTCTTAGGGACCTGCATTTACGAGAGGAGAAATATTTGTCGTAATAATTTAATATTTGAAATATTTATAATATTTAGGACGTGAGAATTTTTTCCTTCTATGGAAACTGCATTTACGACGGGAGAATTTATTTCGTTTATGGAAACTGCAATTACTGCGGGAGAATTTTTTCTGTTTAGGGAAACTGCATTTACGACGGGAGAATTTATTTCGTTTATGGAAACTGCAATTACTGCGGGAGAATTTTTTCTCTTAGGTAAACTGCATTTACGACGTAAGAATTTTTTCTCTTAGGTAAACTGCATTTACGACGTAAGAATTTTTTCTCTTAGGTAAACTGCATTTACGACGTAAGAATTTTTTCTCTTAGGTAAACTGCATTTACGACGTAAGAATTTTTTCTCTTAGGTAAACTGCATTTACGACGTAAGAATTTTTTCTCTTAGGTAAAATACATTTACGACGTAAGAATTTTTTCTCTTAGGTAAACTGCATTTACGACGTAAGAATTTTTTCTCTTAGGTAAACTGCATTTACGACGGGAGAATTTTTCTCTTTGGGAACCTGCATTTACGACGGGAAATGTTTTTCTCTTAGGGACCTGCATTTACGAGAGGAGAAATATTTGTCGTAATAATTTAATATTTGAAATATTTATAATATTTAGGACGTGAGAATTTTTTCCTTCTATGGAAACTGCATTTACGACGGGAGAATTTATTTCGTTTATGGAAACTGCAATTACTGCGGGAGAATTTTTTCTGTTTAGGGAAACTGCATTTACGACGGGAGAATTTATTTCGTTTATGGAAACTGCAATTACTGCGGGAGAATTTTTTCTGTTTAGGGAAACTGCATTTACGACGTAAGAATTTTTTCTCTTAGGTAAACTGCATTTACGACGTAAGAATTTTTTCTCTTAGGTAAACTGCATTTACGACGTAAGAATTTTTTCTCTTAGGTAAACTGCATTTACGACGTAAGAATTTTTTCTCTTAGGTAAACTGCATTTACGACGTAAGAATTTTTTCTCTTAGGTAAACTGCATTTACGACGTAAGAATTTTTTCTCTTAGGTAAACTGCATTTACGACGTAAGAATTTTTTCTCTTAGGTAAACTGCATTTACGACGGGAGAATTTTTCTCTTTGGGAACCTGCATTTACGACGGGAAATGTTTTTCTCTTAGGGACCTGCATTTACGAGAGGAGAAATATTTGTCGTAATAATTTAATATTTGAAATATTTATAATATTTAGGACGTGAGAATTTTTTCCTTCTATGGAAACTGCATTTACGACGGGAGAATTTATTTCGTTTATGGAAACTGCAATTACTGCGGGAGAATTTTTTCTGTTTAGGGAAACTGCATTTACGACGGGAGAATTTATTTCGTTTATGGAAACTGCAATTACTGCGGGAGAATTTTTTCTGTTTAGGGAAACTGCATTTACGACGGGAGAATTTTTTATGGAAACTGTACTTACGACGGGAGATTCCTTAAAATCATGGTAGCTTTGAATTGCAAACCTTAAGGCAAGTAGTTAATTCAACAAACAGACACACACACAATGTTTTGATAACGGCTAGATATTGTTACGGCCCGTTTGTAAAACGGGTAATTCACTAGTAAGAAATATGACGGAGAATATTGATTTATTATTGATATTTAAAATATGTGCTTAATTAAATCAGGTTGGAGAGTCTTTGATGATTGGATATCCGCTAACAACGTAATAACTAATTTAATTCCGACTTTGAATGCCACTAATAGTGTAAAATGTGTTAATAAGAGTGTTTTGTTTAAATAGGCCTAGTTATTTCAAGAACGTAACAGGGTTCCGTTACGTGAGGAACATAATGCAGTCCACACCTCCTGAAGACCGTCACTACTTCATCAATTACTTGGAGCAAGATTCGATTCGACGAGCGATTCACGTGGGAAGTCAGCAGTTTTCTAATTTCAACGAGTCAGTGTACTACGCGATGCACGAAGATGTGTACCAATCGGTGAGGTTCCTGCTGGAGGACTTACTGGATGCTGAGAACAATTACAAAGTGCTGGTGTACGCAGGTCAATTCGACGCTGTGGTTCCCCACACGACAGTTTTGAATTTGATGAAGAATCTGAAGTGGAAGGGGCAGCTGGAGTTTCCGTTGGCGGAGCGCGTCGTCTGGAGAGTCAACGATGACGTGGCTGGATACACGAAAACTGTCAAGAACCTCGTCTACCTCTTGATGAGAAATGCTGGGAACGTGGCAGGATTCGATCAGCCTCTCTGGAGCTTCGACATGATCAACAGATTCACTGTCTAACGAGGCAACTTAGAAATCTGGAAAACATTCTCAATTTACACGTTCCTTCCACCTGTATCATTTATTTTACTTGTACAATCGACCACATCCACTGTGTTTTGTCCAGAAATATTCCTATTTGGTCTACTACAAGCATAACTGTATGTAGCACTGTGGAGACTAGTAGTAACTAATTTTTAGCACGTTTGATATTTTTATACTAGCTCGTAGATACATTAATAATTGCCGCCATTACCGCTACTTTTACTATTAACCAGATTAACCACTGCAATTGCCAGTAATGAATCAAGTGAATGGTTTCCAATTTCTGAATGTTTAGTGTACTTGTACGTGTGCAGTGTGCATTCGAATGCTTGCTTTATTTTTAGTACTGAACCATTACATATTTTAAAATTAAACACTGTAACGATTTTAAGACAAATTCTTGCACTGAATTTTCAAGGAAAGCAATGAATTCATTAATTTGGCCTGCATTTTAGTATACCTCAAAAATAATAGGTTTGCCTCAACATTTCCAATTTTTCATTATACCTATACATGCATTTGCCCCGTGAATAGTAGTCTAACCTCAATTATCAGTCCTGAGAATTAATATCTTGATATTAACATTAGTAATTAATATCCTTTATTGCACTTAGTTCAAGTTTAAGGCAAAATCTGAAAAAGATTAGCAAAACACATTATAAGTTGAGGGAAATGTAATTAGTAACTCAGAGTACTGATAATGGAGATTAGATATTATTCAAGGTGTAAGCGTATTTATACGAGACAAAGTTATTGTTTTTGAGACGCACTTAATTTTCTTCACAATCATACATTCATTTTTTCAGAGCGACATTTGCCAATTTTTCGCTAATAGGAATTCAGAGATCTTTTATGCACCTTGACCAGCATTTTAGGTATTTCTCAATGCACACAGTTGATTTGAATAGTATTACTTGCCTAAAACTTGTTTTCTGGAAACTGTCCCTTCGACTTCGGTGTGCTTGCTCTCAACCAGTGTAGCATGAATAATTGCATTGATAATATTGATATACTGTAGTACTGCAGTAGGTCTAAACTTGAAATGTTTATTTAAGTTGTGAAAAATTGACAATGACTCGGTATGAATTGTGTGCATTATTTGATTTTTTTGGAAGAATGTAGTTATGTGATTCTCGGCCTTAAAAATAAAATAAAAATTTGCAAATGTAGTGACCAGGACCAGAATTATTGATTTATCCGACTTCTCTGCAAACCGCATTCACAGAATTATGATTTATTTCTGTATTCTGGTTGACTTAGTTGGCGAGAGAAAATTCATGTAGACGAATTAACAGCCTGGCTAAAGGAAATAAATTATTAATTTCTTTATCGATTATACTAAAAACTAAAATAGTATAGCATCAGTATTCAGTATTCGCATACATGGATGGCGGATGGATGGGTAATAGTGGATATACTGCTTTTGAAAGATATTCTGTTTATCACGCCATTCTACAGCTCATAAATCAATAGACAATGGAAGCCTCAATTATTAATTACTAGAAAACCACCCGTTCTACGAACGGGGCCGTCACAATATCTAGCGATAACCAAACATTGTGTGTGTGTCCCTTTGTTGAATAAACTAATTGTCTTAAGGTCTAGAATTCAAAGCTATGCTATGCCTTTAAAGAACCTCCCGTCGTAAGTACAGTTTCCATAAAAAAATTCTCCCGTCGTAAATGCAGTTTCCCTAAACGGAAAAAATTCTCCCGCAGTAATTGCAGTTTCCATAAAAGAAAAAATTCTCCCGTCTTAAGTAGTCTCCATAAAAGAAAAAATTCTCCCGTCGTAAGTACAGTCTCCATAAAAGAAAAAATTCTCCCGTCGTAAGTACAGTCTCCATAAAAGAAAAAATTCTCCCGTCGTAAGTACAGTCTCCATAAAAGAAAAAATTCTCCCGTCGTAAGTACAGTCTCCATAAAAGAAAAAATTCTCCCGTCGTAAGTACAGTCTCCATAAAAGAAAAAATTCTCCCGTCGTAAGTACAGTCTCCATAAAAGAAAAAATTCTCCCGTCGTAAGTACAGTCTCCATAAAAGAAAAAATTCTCCCGTCGTAAGTACAGTCTCCATAAAAGAAAAAATTCTCCCGTCGTAAGTACAGTCTCCATAAAAGAAAAAATTCTCCCGTCGTAAGTACAGTCTCCATAAAAGAAAAAATTCTCCCGTCGTAAGTAGTCTCCATAAAAGAAAAAATTCTCCCGTCGTAAGTACAGTCTCCATAAAAGAAAAAATTCTCCCGTCGTAAATGCAGCTTCCCTAAGAAAAAATATTCTCCCGTCGTAAATGCAGCTTCCCTAAGAGAAAATATTCTCCCGTCGTAAATGCAGTTTTCTTAAGAGAAAATATTCTCCCGTCGTAAATGCAGCTTACCTAAGAGAAAATATTCTCCCGTCGTAAATGCAGCTTACCTAAGAGAAAATATTCTCCCGTCGTAAATGCAGCTTACCTAAGAGAAAATATTCTCCCGTCGTAAATGCAGCTTACCTAAGAGAAAATATTCTCCCGTCGTAAATGCAGCTTCCCTAATAGAAAATATTCCCCCGTCGTAAATTCAGCTTCGCTAAGAGAAAATATTCTTCCGTCGTAAATACAGCTTCCTTAAGAGAAAATATTCTTTTGTCGTAAATACAGCTTCCTTAAGAGAAAATATTCTTCCGTCGTAAATGCAGCTTCCCTAAGAGAAAATATTCTTCCGTCGTAAATACAGCTTCCTTAAGAGAAAATATTCTTCCGTCGTAAATGCAGCTTCCCTAAGAGAAAATATTCTCCCGTCGTAAATGCAGCTTCCCTAAGAGAAAATATTCTCCCATCGTAAATGCAGCTTCCACAATAAAGATCTTCCGTCGTAAATGCAGTTTTCATCTGGAAACTGTCCCTTCGACTTCGGTGTGCTTGCTCTCAACCAGTGTAGCATGAATAATTGCATTGATAATATTGATATACTGTAGTACTGCAGTAGGTCTAAACTTGAAATGTTTATTTAAGTTGTGAAAAATTGACAATGACTCGGTATGAATTGTGTGCATTATTTGATTTTTTTGGAAGAATGTAGTTATGTGATTCTCGGCCTTAAAAATAAAATAAAAATTTGCAAATGTAGTGACCAGGACCAGAATTATTGATTTATCCGACTTCTCTGCAAACCGCATTCACAGAATTATGATTTATTTCTGTATTCTGGTTGACTTAGTTGGCGAGAGAAAATTCATGTAGACGAATTAACAGCCTGGCTAAAGGAAATAAATTATTAATTTCTTTATCGATTATACTAAAAACTAAAATAGTATAGCATCAGTATTCAGTATTCGCATACATGGATGGCGGATGGATGGGTAATAGTGGATATACTGCTTTTGAAAGATATTCTGTTTATCACGCCATTCTACAGCTCATAAATCAATAGACAATGGAAGCCTCAATTATTAATTACTAGAAAACCACCCGTTCTACGAACGGGGCCGTCACAATATCTAGCGATAACCAAACATTGTGTGTGTGTCCCTTTGTTGAATAAACTAATTGTCTTAAGGTCTAGAATTCAAAGCTATGCTATGCCTTTAAAGAACCTCCCGTCGTAAGTACAGTTTCCATAAAAAAATTCTCCCGTCGTAAATGCAGTTTCCCTAAACGGAAAAAATTCTCCCGCAGTAATTGCAGTTTCCATAAAAGAAAAAATTCTCCCGTCTTAAGTAGTCTCCATAAAAGAAAAAATTCTCCCGTCGTAAGTACAGTCTCCATAAAAGAAAAAATTCTCCCGTCGTAAGTACAGTCTCCATAAAAGAAAAAATTCTCCCGTCGTAAGTACAGTCTCCATAAAAGAAAAAATTCTCCCGTCGTAAGTACAGTCTCCATAAAAGAAAAAATTCTCCCGTCGTAAGTACAGTCTCCATAAAAGAAAAAATTCTCCCGTCGTAAGTACAGTCTCCATAAAAGAAAAAATTCTCCCGTCGTAAGTACAGTCTCCATAAAAGAAAAAATTCTCCCGTCGTAAGTACAGTCTCCATAAAAGAAAAAATTCTCCCGTCGTAAGTACAGTCTCCATAAAAGAAAAAATTCTCCCGTCGTAAGTAGTCTCCATAAAAGAAAAAATTCTCCCGTCGTAAGTACAGTCTCCATAAAAGAAAAAATTCTCCCGTCGTAAATGCAGCTTCCCTAAGAAAAAATATTCTCCCGTCGTAAATGCAGCTTCCCTAAGAGAAAATATTCTCCCGTCGTAAATGCAGTTTTCTTAAGAGAAAATATTCTCCCGTCGTAAATGCAGCTTACCTAAGAGAAAATATTCTCCCGTCGTAAATGCAGCTTACCTAAGAGAAAATATTCTCCCGTCGTAAATGCAGCTTACCTAAGAGAAAATATTCTCCCGTCGTAAATGCAGCTTACCTAAGAGAAAATATTCTCCCGTCGTAAATGCAGCTTCCCTAATAGAAAATATTCCCCCGTCGTAAATTCAGCTTCGCTAAGAGAAAATATTCTTCCGTCGTAAATACAGCTTCCTTAAGAGAAAATATTCTTTTGTCGTAAATACAGCTTCCTTAAGAGAAAATATTCTTCCGTCGTAAATGCAGCTTCCCTAAGAGAAAATATTCTTCCGTCGTAAATACAGCTTCCTTAAGAGAAAATATTCTTCCGTCGTAAATGCAGCTTCCCTAAGAGAAAATATTCTCCCGTCGTAAATGCAGCTTCCCTAAGAGAAAATATTCTCCCATCGTAAATGCAGCTTCCACAATAAAGATCTTCCGTCGTAAATGCAGTTTTCATAAAAGTCAAACATTTGAAGTCTCTGGAACATTGACACTGACGGAAATGATGACGACGACGACATCAGCAGACAGGAGTGACTGGACAAACGAAAAAGTTCCAAAAAAGTGGCTAAAAACGCCAAGAGAAACAGTTGACAACTGACAACGAAGGCAACGTAGTAGAGTGTGGGACTGAATTGGGATTTGATGGCTATTACTTGTTGTTTGTATGCAGCACATGTTCTCGGATTTCTCACTCCTTGGGTTTTGCGTAATGCGTCTCACTTTACCCAGAATCGTGTATTTTTCAGTTATTTTATTTTTTAATCAGTGAAGGAATTGAGGTATGGACATGAAATTAGGTTTGATGCAACTACAGGCAATTCTACAAAGTTAGACACCAAAATTTTAATTTTGGGTGGTCAGGTTCCGGAGTTCTATTCGGTGAAGGACGGACAAACGGACAGACGGTCGCTTATTGGATATAGAAAGATTTCGTGTTAAGTTTGGAAGGCTACATACAATTCTAATTTAATATTAAAATGCCATATCTTACTGGCTGAAACATTTCCGAAAAACATTGTCATCATTATCCCATTTTTAAAAGTTAACAATTTATGCTATATTAATAAGGCTGCAAAAGTTAGGTCAAGCATCATGACAATCATGAGAACTCAAATATTCTTCGTTTTATTAATTTTTGCAATTTTGAAAGGGACGCGTGGATTAAAATTAAAGTATCTACTTGATTTGGAAAGGGACTGCTATACACAAATTGTCTTTCACCACAAACATGCAAACAAACCGAATTCTCTGTTGGATGAAGTAGTAGTTAGTGAACTACGTAAAGTGGACAATCCTTACGCAATCACGGAATTTCATTCTCCTGCAGACAACAACATCTGTCCAGAATTAAGAAAGTTTATCACCGACCATTGGAAAACATACTTGAAGATTTTGAGTTGTGTGAAGGATTGCCATACGGAGATCGATTCTCTGAAACTTAATTCTTCATCACCGATTTTCCAGTCTCGCCGATTAAATTGTGTGGCAAACATTTACGTTAATTTAAACATAGCAGACTTCGGAGAAATGATGCTGAGCAACTACATCAGTGAGAAATTTAATTACCGAGGCCTCTCTCACAAATACATTTACAACTCTGCGGAATACGCATCAGTGTACATATTGGTGGATAAGGAAACTGTCAACCTTGCAATGGACGCTTTGGGGTCAAAGTTAGTCATAAGTTTTCCTCTTCTAAGAAAATCTTGGTACTTGTTCACACTAGAGTCAGAATTGTACTTTCTTCGTCCTGAAGGGAAATATGTATCGAAAACAGTTTGGGTTCTGGAGCATTCGTTAATTCGGTTTTCGTTGAATGAGGATGAATATATATCAAGTAAAACACTACGAAGAAAAACTCGTCAAGAATTTATTCAAAAGAGTAATATTCCTCAAAATGTTTTAATTGCAACATCATTAATGTCACGGTATGGCGGTTACAGATATTTCGGATCACCTCTTAGAAATCAGTATTTTTCAACATTTTTTCAGAGAGGCTATAAAGATATTGGACTTGCAGTCATTTCTATTGTTGTTGAAAGATTTACAAATGCAACAATTGCTACACACATAATTAGCCAAAATCAACCATTAATAAATTTTCGTCATGATTTGTTTCCCATACGAACCTTCCTAGATAACCCTCACGTGTCAATTATGATAACCAGGGAGCATTCCTACAATTTCATTTCGTGTGTGGTTTTAGACGAGCCGAGTCTCTCCTTTTTCGGGTACATTCGACCATTCGATTTGGACACCTGGTTGTCAATCATTGGTCCAATGACTTCACTCGTCATTTTTCTACACCTTGCAACCTACTTTGTTGTAAATCATGAAAATGCTCCTTTTGTGTTAATATGTTACGGTTATCTTGTAGAGCAAGCTCACTCATTTCCAAAAAAGTTAGCCAAACTTCTGTGGATAAAAATTGCGATCGGGCCAACTTTGTTGTCGCTAATTCTCTTAACAGAACTCTACAAAGGAATCGTCACTTCAGATCTGACTGAACCACCTCCCACAAAGAAAATCGAATCTATTCAAGACTTGATTCGTTTGCCAGGAGTAAAGGCATTCAGTCCTCTTAGGGGAAGTGACGACTTCAACCAATCGCATGTCTCTAATTCAGTACTTCGTACTGTGCTAATTTACTATTACAAATTCAAGTATAACAAAACCTGCCACCCAAAATTTACACATAGATTTTGTAGAGCTGACTGGGAAATGACAATGGAAAATCCTAATGATCTTAGATTTCAGAAAACTGTTCAGGATTCTTTTCAAGCATGCAATTCAAACCGGAGGTGTATCTCTCTTTGTTTTCAAATGCTGTTTTTGACTAAAGTGAGTCAACTCAGTCCACACGAATCCGAAAGTAAGTTTCTTCAAAATATAAGCGAGTCCTTCCGCTTTCCCCCGGGATTCCCTTCTGTCTCCCCTCAAAAGTGGATTTCCGAATGTCAAAATTCGGTGTTCATTGACAGGACTCCTCATCTGCACTACTTTTTGAATGAATCGCATTGGAAATCTGAATTAGGTAACATTATTCCCAGACGGAAGCTATATTTTGGTAAAACTAATTTATTGGGTGACTATTATACGTCGTCGTTTGACACTATGCAATTGCCACTAATGAACTCCTTTTTCCGAAAGAAATCCCACGTTTTACTTCATTCAGGTCTTTATCACTCTTGGTTAGATGCATTTAAAAGGCATAATTATACTGAATGCAAAGAGTGCACTAAAAAAGACACCCCAAAACCGGTATCTTTTCAAAACACAAGTATTTCTAGTATATTTTATTTAGCCGGTTTCGCATTATTAATTGCATTTTTAGTATTACTGTATGAGTTAGTTGATGCATCAGTTATGTATTATGTCCAAAGGTACACACATTTCCTTTTACCACTGGTTAATCCTAGAAGGAATGAATTATATTTCGCATGATTGATTTGGATTACACGTTTTTCTGCTTTTAAACAAATCTGTATTCATCGTTTGTATCCGTATTGTTATTTCATTGGCGATTTCATCTGTAATAAAGTCCTAAAGAAGAAAAGTCATTGTTATCCAGCTGCAACTCTTATTCATTCAATTATTGTGTCAAACCTCTTTCCAAAAATAATTATTTTAAAATATACTAATTACGTATTGCTTATTTGGTAAACCTTTTACATATTACTCGTGTCCAGTGCCCAGGTATGAGAAGAAACATTTCCAAAAATCAATTCAGGTTTGCTGATTTCAAAAATGAATGGATCCGTCTGCAAAAATCATAACTTTGGGAGAAACTCACAGAAAACCAAACCACTCTCATTTGTCAAATAGTTTTCCTTGTATTGCTAAAATAAGGAAAGCCGAGGAAGAAGAGGTTCTTCATTTTTCTATTTAGAATTGCAAAGTAGATGTTGTTACAAGATTTTATACTCAAAGGTATACCTATATCAACATCAACGGATAATAAAAACAGGAATTTTAAAAGCCATGATATTGTAGTTACCTCATCTCAAAACAACCTTGGTGAGGTACATACCTCTATTCTATCACCCATAGTTCAATAATTTGCTTTGCTGCAAAGTCTGCATATTGCATCTTGTTATTTGTTAGCGTGTTGAATTCATTCGAATAAAATAGTAAAACTGCCAGAGAAGAATCTTTTAACGTTTTACCATTGTCTTGAGATCCAGTCCAGATCATCACGAAGTAGTTGGAAATGAGAATACAGAGTGAATGAGAAAAGTAAAAAACCAATACGTGTAATTATTGGTAACACGTTACAAATATTCCTAACTCTTTACTCAAATATTCTGGTCAATTAAATCTGGAAGCAAAAAACACTGGAACTGGATGTTGGATTATTGTTGGGTTGGGAAAAGGTAGCAAGTCTACAAAACCAGATAAATGCTTTCATGCAAACTGCAAGTTCTCATTTTTATAAGACTAACTTTTAATGGGTAGGTCAACCTACGAATGGACGTAAAACATATTTTTGGGCAAAAAATGCACCAACTGTGCTTAAATTATTCCTTGTGCAATTTAGGAGCAATGAAAAACATTTACTGACAGTTTAGAGGAAAATTGATAATTCTATTAATGATGACTTTCATTTGTCCTTCATAAAAGTAACCTCATAAAATTATTATTTGTAAACATTACTTTGTAAGTAAGATGTCGATTCTGGATTATTTTCTTGGATAATTTTAACAAATCGGAAAGTACTTTCCAGTTCTATCTAATGGACCTGCTCATAAAATCCAACGAAATGTACAAGTTTACTAATTGTAAATACGTAAAAAGTTCAATAATATCAGTTGTTCATTAATGTAACCCAATATGCACAGGATATACTTCTCGGAAAATATTGCTCATCTTGCGTCAATGCCATTAATGCTTCGATTCTTGTATCTATAAAGCCTTATCTGCAATGTTCGTGTAAATGCTAATTAGATGACAGGTATTTACTTCGTGAATGGTCCATGAAGTCAAATTATGTGTGTATAGGTGTACTTTGCACTCTGTTTGTTATAAAGAGACCTTTGGGATTTTTATGTTCACCTGATTGTTCTTTCTATTTTTTATACGAAATAAAAAGGGAGTGTAAATAATATAGAGAACAACCACCGGAACGACTGAAGGAAAGAATATACCTAATTGTAATTATATATATTGTAGACCTTTGTAACAGCAGGACATATTCATACTTCGCAATGTTAATTTGTAACTAGTTAACCTTGGTGACTTTGTGTTCTTTAAACTCAAATCCAATTAAGAAGTCAAGTAAATATGAAGAAAGTATAAATATTCCAAAAAACCCATGCTATCAATAACAATGCGTTTTAAATCATTTATTTTGTATTAATAAATGATGTCTAGACTTCTTTAATAACCCAGTTGTACTTTAATTAGGTTCATAAAATCGGCATTGTTACAAATATGACATTGGCTAATCAAAGTTACTGACTATTTAATAGGAAACCTGTATATTCCTCTTGGTATACGAATGATTAGCTTTTGTAGTTTTGATGTAAGATTTGGAGGACAATATTATTTTGGGTTGTTTATAATTACCAAGCTTAATGTAGCAAGATACAAAATTATAAATTGGCTTTTTACTTTTTTAAATTACGATTAACGATACAAAACTAGTATATTTAGTATAATTCGTGAGGGCCTTTATTTATATTTAGTTGGACGGATTGCTCAATGATTATATTTTATTACATTCAATTAGGCAAAAAAACACGTTATCATCAAATTCTCAAAGTGTGTTTCTTTCTCTGTACATAAAGTACATACATACATACCTACGCGTCTGCGACGATTTTACGATTGAGGTGCTGAAGGTTACATATACATTGCATACATACTATAGACTACACTTTATAGATATATAAAAAGATGTTCAATTTACATACCTAGGTCAGGTATATATTTACTAATGAACCGATGATAGAGTTTTTCGACGAAGGAGAACATAAAAGTGTACAGGACAGTGGGACGTAGTACTTCTCTTGTTACAAATTGCTAAATCCATGGTATCTGTTTGTTTCTGCAAAGGATCATCAATGAAGTAATCCCTGATTGAATCACGGGGAATTCAATGTGCTGACAGCAGACATAAAATTTGAATATCGGAACGAGTTTCTGATGCACACAACACAAACAGTGAACTCTGTCTATAGTGGACACACCCTTTTTATCCCCTTTTCATTGCATAGGCCCGGGCCGAAATAAAGTAATAAATTGACGAAAAATGTAAAAGAATAGAGTGAGTTTTGGCAAATCAATATTTTTGGTAGTAATAATCCTTAATTGGATAACAATGTCCTATAAAGTCAATAAATATAAGTTGATAAGCTGCTAAAACAAATAAATAAAGATTGCACTTAAATGCAAGTATCCTTTAGTGCAGATTTGACTGTAAAGATTACCGAAGATAAAAATTAAGCTACTTGACTGGCTTTAAGGGCATTTTTTGGAAAGCGGTGGGTACAGCAGCGAGAAGTGATAAAATATTTAATATACCTAAGAAGGATAACAAGCTGTGGAGTCTGTGTCAGCAAAACTAACAAAATGGCTAGACTCCATAAACCTGACAAACCTTTTTACTGCTAAAATTAAAAAGCCAGTTTTTCATACAATAATGAGGAGAGGTCTGTACTCTGCAGCTACCTCGCCCACAGACGTCTCATCAGTACTTCTGTCCATCACCAACTCAATATGTAATTTAGTGTCCACAATTGCATAATATTTCAAAATTAAAGAAACCTGCGGGTCCGGTACCTAAAACGTACAAACCTAAAACCAGTACCCTAACACCCATTTCATCAGGATAGAAAATTATGTCTCCACGTGTATGATTTTTGAGTATCAATTCCTAAATAGGTACAAACAGGGAAAAACTGCACAAGACCATAAAATGCATTTGCAAAGGAAATATGCAAATAATTTGATACCCGTTACACAACTTTCCAAAAAGTGCACCATGACACAAGACTTTTTATACGGTGGTATTTGTAGGTAACGTACCTTTGTAAATAATTCCTATTAAAATTGATACTGCCATAAACACTTAAACTACAGCAATAAATACTTTATTTCCTTCTCGTAGCGTAATCGTAGGAAAAGTGCAGTGCTTAACCTTCGGCATTTTTAAATCGAAGAAAGAGCTAAGAATTTTCTAAAGGAAAAGACAGCTATCCGTTTTCCATAGGATACTTTTTTAGATCAGCTACGATAACAAATAATGGTATTCAAATCAATATTTATTATCCTGCACAAACTACTGTACTAATAGATACCTCATACCTGTTATACTTACTTTGCAGGTGGATGTGGATAAGGATAAAGATAAGGGTGCAACTTTGCAATATCTGTTTCGTGACTGCAGATAAGTCCATTGAGACTATTACAGATATTTGCTTTTGTATTGGTATAAGATGTAGCAGAATGGATGTCGAAGTTCCAGTCTGGTCCCGTGTGTCCCATTCTTCAGTCATGCAACGCTACCTAACCAGTATCGCCTACTACGTACCATTTACCACAGTCCTCACGCACATTCTACTATTTTCTTTGTCTTCCTTCCAGTCTTCCAGTATGACTTCTCTCTAATTCTATTCTCCGCCAACAAATATTAAGCATTCTTACAACTTAAGTTTGAAACAAAAGTTTAGGATCAGTTTCACTGGAATTTTGATTTTCATGGGATTAAGTTAAAAAATTAGTGCTACTGAATACCCCTACCTGGTGAATGTGCGATTTAGTATTAATAAGTTCCTATTTTATATGCAACAACTAGTGTGTAATAATACTCCTGGACACAATGAATCTATTAGCAAGATATTGGGCGCATTTGGGAATCGTCACCCCATTTGTTTACTATTTCAGTGAAATCTTGACTTTCCTAGTTACAGCTTTTGTCCTATGGGACAGAACCTTCGACCAAATATCACTTCCTTACCAAAATAATCAAAATGCCTTCGATTTTATTATCGGTAAGGACTCAAGTACACATTTAGATAACAAAACCTCACAGATATTTGTGTCTTGGTCAGTTTCTCACTTTGCAATATTATTTGTTAGAAAAATGCGTTATTAATACTGAAGGCTGTTTTGTATGCACACTGCAAAGAATGCAATGCCTTAAACAAAGGACTGTAAAACTCCAATCTACATAATATTTTGTTGATAATGTGACATGTGAGGGTGAGCAACTGTTATTAGTACTGGTTATACGACTCTATCAATGCAAATAAGATTCTTTGTTAGAACTATATTCAAAGCAACTTTACTTTAAGCTGTCATTCTAGCTTCAAGAAGTCTGAGTTTAGTTTTCGAAATTAAATTATGGCTCATTCGTCCAATATTACGCTCAGAATATAAATAGAAATGATAACAGGAAAAATCATTTTTTTAACACCCATTCTGGGGAAAACCCTTAATCGAAAAGAAAAGGATTGGGAACCTTAAGGCGGGGACCTTACATGCAGTTTGTGTAAATTTTACTAGATTATCTTTTGTTGTCGACAAATTTTAAAATTTTCCACGCAAATATGTGAAGTGCAGCACTAAATTGGGGTAGTTTTTGTAAAACGGAAATATTTTCATGCATTTAAAATCAAGTCCTCTAATTCAGTATAAAATACGTCTTCTATTCATGGTTTTCATGATAATTAATTCGTGATTGCATGTGACTGATATTATAACACTATCTGATGAAATGTTTTTCCAGTTGGCTCCGGCAGTGCAGGCTCCGTTTTAGCAAATCGTTTATCGGAACATCACAGTGTTTTACTTCTGGAGGCCGGGGGGTCACCAACCATTTTTCAGTCTTTGCCGCTGTTATCCTACATGTTACATAACATTAAATCCGTAGACTGGGCACACCATACCACTCCTCAAAAATATGGAGGCTTTGGATCGAGAAATAATGTAAGATAATTACAGACTTTTCTAATTCACAACAAAATGCTAAAACAGAATTCTAGAGTTGTTGAAGTGTATTTCAGGTTTCCCTATGGCCAGGTGGAAAAACACTTGGAGGTATTCCTAATATGACATACAAATGTATATTTACATAAAACAAATAGTTCCTACTCTTACAACTTGAAAAAACTCTCAGGTTCCAGCGCAATCAACGGAATGATATACATAAGGGGAAATGTACAAGGTTTTGATGAAATCGCTGAAAAGACACAAGATATCAGATGGAAAATGGATAATATGCTTAAGTACTTCAAGAAAATAGAAAATTACAACGGAGAATACGACTATGGTTTGGAAATTACTTATTTTAAGTGTTTGTTCAAAAGTACACTTTGCAATTACAGAATTCTAATTAACAGAGGGTAGCGATGTTCACGGAAAGAATGGGTACCTTCATGTACAGAAAATGAGACCCATAGTACCCCTCATTAACAATTTTCTAGAAGCAGGACAAGAAATGGGATACAGTATTAGAGATCCGAATGTAATAGGTCCCTACACAGAAGGTCAGATACAAAGAAGAATGTATTACTGCTGAAAAACTTCTATGATTCTTCAGAAACCGATTAAGGTATCTTTCTTTTTATCTTTAATTAGGGTTTTCCCTTATGGAGTTGATGCAGAAGTCTGGCTGGAGGTACAACACATACGAAAGTCTTCTCTGTCCTATTCGACATCGTGATAATCTTGTAATCAGAAAGTTTTCGCATGTGACAAAAGTGCTTTTCAACGGAACTGAAGCATACGGAGTAGAATACGAACGGCATGGCATGACTTATGTGGCAACTGCCTCAAAGGAAGTTATTCTTTCAGCAGGGTCACTGATGAGCCCAAAAATTCTAATGTTATCTGGGGTGGGGGACGAAAAGCATTTACGCGAAGTCGGAGTAAGCATTATTTTTACAATATTATTAATTAGAAACAATTAGTTCACTTAATTAAGACTTTATATTAAACTGTAATCTGAAAACGTGGATTTGTAATCAGATTTTAATTAATTCGCCATTATAATTATTGAAATTGCGAAGATTACGAATTCATATGATGATAAATTAATCAAAAATGATTTCAAATTAATGTTTTACTGTTCCAAGTGGAAATTGCATAGGATATTGTTTTATGTAGATAAATCCAGTATTGGATCTCCCTGTAGGACAGCATTTGCAAGACAAGTACGGAGCTTTGGTAGGCCCTTTTGTAGTCGACGAGAAAAAGTCTTTTCTGCGGACTCGGGATATAGGGTTGATGGATTTTCTCCAGTGGGTTTTTTTCGGGACGGGTTGGCTGACGACAACAAGAACGGACGCAACGGCAGGCTTGCTTACAAACTCCTCCAGGCAATTAGGACAGACGAGTGCCCCGGACATTCACATCTACGTCGGAACATATTCAGTTGACAACCGAAATAAATTCGATATGATCACATTTCGGAATTCCAATAAGAAACAATTGGAGTTTTATGATAGACACATGGAAATGGACTCGTACCTTCTCGCGGCCACCCTGGCTAAACCTTATGGCTTTGGAACTTTTAAGTTGCGAGACAAAAATCCTCATAGTCACGCCTTGATCGACCCACAGTACCTGAAGGACGACCGAGATGTTGCTGCACTAGTTGAAGGTACAGGAAAAAACCGTTATTATTAAAAAAAAAGTTTCTAAACTCGTAATCTTGTAAATAGCAATGAAATTCGGAATAAAGTTGGCCGAAGAGACAGCAGCGATGAAGAAAATTAATGCTCGGTTTACAAGGGAATTGTACCCGGGATGCGAAAATCATCCTAGAAACAGTGATCAGTACTACGAATGTTTCATTCGGCATAACATAATGACTGCTTACAAACCCTGTGGCACAGTTCCTTTAGGAAAAGATAGAAACGACCCTTATGCAGTCGTTGACTCCAGACTCAGGTATTAAAATTAAAATAGTCTTCTTAGTTTTCATCAAAATGTAAAAAATTGTAATTAAAATACATTTGGGAAATAACCCTAAATTCAAAAAACAAATGTTTTGCCCATTTATGTCGTTTATAGCAAAATATTTTTGTTAAAAATGCTCTTTAAGCAATTGTAGTTGTATTAATTTTAAGTATGAATAAATTATTGCAGGGTTTTTGGTGCGAAGCGATTGCGAGTGGTGGACGCTTCCGTTCTCCAATCAAAACACAGTTCTGTGAATGACATAGTTGTGCGAGCTATGGCAGAAATGGTTTCTGAAAGGATATTGGAAGACTGGAGTGATAAGAGTCCTAAAGGCAAAAGGGATGAAAAAGTCAGTAAAACGGAAGCTGCAGTTCCAACTCATCTGCACTCCAGTGATCAAATCTTTGTTTACAGCAATGTCACAAATGACACATCGTTTGCAGATAGAATGATGGATGTCTGTGAATGGAAAGATTATGTACTATACCACACAAATAATATACCGGGGGCTATTAAATCCCTCCAAAGATGAAACTAAAAGTACATTCCTAGCAAAATGCAAAGTTTGATTACTAAACCACTGTACAGTACAATAAATTGAGAGGTCCCAACAAAAACCTGAAAAATAGCAAACTACACTACTAATGTCAGCGAAATAAATCCTGACTTTCCTTTACCATGACTGTCTTTAATAAAAAATAAATGAATTTTCTTATTACAGTTTACTTTGCAAATTCTCATTAGTGAATGAATGTGAATGCTCTGGTAGTTTGTCTGTCTGTGAGTGAGTCCATGATAACTCAAGAAAGCATTTCAATTTTTCGTAGAAACTTTGGTGGGTCTTCAAGAAACTAAAAGGTTTCCTCTCTTAAATAAGGCCACTTACAAATGACTTGTGCTAAGTTATACAAAAGATATTAACAATGAATGTAAACATTTTCGAATAAATTCAGAAAATTCGAAGTAATATTTCAGCTTCGCAACTTTTATTATATGCATTGGTTTATTATGTCTTTTCAACAGTAACAGTTTCTTATTCATGTTAAGCATGGAAGCAATACATGCAATTGAAAATTAAATTTACATTTGAAGACACATTATTACAGGACATCAAACTCAAAAAAATCATAATCAGGTAGTAACGTAGGTAGGTACTTCATTTGTATCTCCATTTCCCTCCGTTTTATCAGATATTTTGCAGTTGAATGACTAGGTAGTATCAGAATACAAAGGCATTTTATTTGGAAGAACCAAGGAATGCTTCACCCTTTTCCAGGCAATGAGACGCTCTACGCTTCAACCCACCAATACCGATAAAGCCTTCAAAAAATGAAATACTTGAATTCGTAGTACATTGTACATTATGAAACTGAAACTTATCTTAAAAATAAACGAGTTTTGCACCACTTTATCTCAAGGATAAAACAACGAATAAATTATGAACTGAAATTCAGTAAGAATGGTTCTCTGTGGATGGACGCGTTGAACAGTTCTCATAGCAGGAAAATGGGGAAAGCTTAATAAATAGCTGTTAACTAGCACTCTAATATATCTAAATGTCTAAATCACTAAATACTAGGTTTGTCTACTGAAGATTAAATATTTTACTATAGTTCACGATAACTGTACATAACTGTACATAGTGACCATTTTTTGGTGGAAAGAACACCCTGAATATTAAAAGATGTCTTTCTGAAACTTACCCAAGAGTCAAGAGTACCCAAATTTAAAAAAGTGTATCCTTACTTTAAATTTTCAAAAGCAATACTACAGAAGGACTATAATATGACAATCGCTTTTAATTTTTTCCTACACAAACCAGAGTGAGGCATTTATTTTAGAAATTGTTTAATTAAATGGTCAAAGAGGCCGAAGTTACCAAACTGTAGTAGACCACTTATAATTATAACTAATAGGTGTATACTGTAGTGGTCTGACTATGATAATTATTTAATGAGTATTGGCATAATTAACCTATATAATCTCTACTACATTTCTTCTTCGGACGGCCTAATTGAGACAAATACATATATATTGCTGCTATTGCTAAATTTTTACGTAATTGTTACATAACGTTTACACCGGTGAAATACTAAATTGGTACTATTCCTAATGAAATCTAAAAGGATATAAGGTAAAAATTGCTATTGTAAAGGCTATCACATTTTCCTACTTTAAGTCAAGCCAAAACGGGGCAAAATAAAACCATGTCGCATAAAATTATGGGACATGGTTTTATGCAAAGGTTAAGTGAGGATGGTTGATGGTAGTTTGGTGGGCTGCTATCTATCTGTAGAAAAGTTTTCATTATTAAGTTGATTATTACTAAAACAATTTAAATTACAAGTTACAAGTCATACAAAAGTCTTTGGTAGTGGGGAACCACTTCGAAGTTGGGCAAATGCAGAGCAAACTCCAATGCAACTAGCACAGCAAACTCGAAACTTAAAAGTTCTTTCCGATTCACTCGGAATGTTGCTTCGATTTTCTGTAATTCATATTGTGTTTTTTAAAGTTTTAAAAAAGTGTTTTAAAAAATAGATAAACTGTAAAAGACAAACCTCTATAAGCGTATGTAGGAGCTCCCCTTTCACATCATTCAACTTAGCGGACAACAAGAGACAGGCTCCAGCACAAAGTTTCCTGTTGTATTTCGTAATATACGATGCTAATATCAATTTTTCAAAGTATACGTATGCTTGGGCAACTGTTAGCAAATCGATGTTACATTCCATTATAGCAACTTTTTTCATTTCTCGTTTTAAACTGTAAGAAGTAAAAATAAATTGATCAGACTTACATAGAAAATCATGTAAGGCCAATTTAGTGCAAAATATTGAGAAATTTAGGAAACAGAGTTATATTACAGATTTAAATATATTAAATACCTTCGCAACTTGCTTAACGTTAAATTAATGTGAGGAAATCGGTCTCGGAATTTTTCATTAAGTTCTTTCTTCATATCAGGGGCTTTGCAATAATCCACAACGGAAGTGATGTAATTAGGGAAGTTGAGAAGTGTCCGATGCTTTCCGGCCCGAAATTCTGGATCGTCTAAGATCTGTGCGCTGTAACTTACAGTTTGCCCAGGCAGATTAGCTATGTTCATGCTTGTCACATTTCGCGGAGAGTAGGGATTCAAAAACTCAGCGCTGTCGGCGAAACCTCCGTGGTGGAACAAAGGTGGGTGCAACTTCAACCCCCCGTCATGAGAAATGCCCCTAGTAAAAAATTATTATTTTAAAAAACTGTGGACCTGGATTGAACAATTGCAAAAAATTGCACAAAAATGCAAAATATTGAAGTAAACATTAGCAAAAAAATGCGAAAATGCAAAAAATGTTGCATTACAAAAAGAACGAACCTGTTTGCAAAAGGTCGTTTCCTCAAATAGTAGTCAGCCATTGCGTCTTTATAGCTGTCAGTTGATTTTTGTTTTAGGTTGGACGGTTTTAACAAACGGCCGTAGCTAACTTCTTCGTCGCTGTTCCGAACTAGTATTTCTAAAGGGTCTGCCTCACTCATGGCAGATATAGGCCGACTTCCAGAGGCATTTCGGACTCTCCGACTGTTATCCACTCTTTCGTTCAATCTGTGTCCCAAAAAACGATTAGCATTCTTAAGAATTTTCTCGTGCACTCAGAACTTGTAAATATTATTTTATAAAAGATTGAGAGCAGAGCGCAGTGCAATGCAAACTAGAAACACGGTTTTAATGCGAATATCTACATGCATATTTACATGCGTAATAATAATGTTTGCAAAAACAACATAGGACAACAAAACGGAAACTGAACAGACAAAATGACCAAAAATATAATTAAAATGCATAGCACATTTACCCGAAAGTCGTCCCAAACTCCAAAACAATCATTTTACAAGTACCTAACACTAAACTAAATTTTGCACAATACTGCCATTTATACAAAGATATGCCCAAATAGCACCTATATGTTTAGTGTAAATTTTTCAAATTATTTAGCAACCAGATCAGCAAATTGTGACACAGAAGACATATTCAACAAAAGTACAGATACACAAATATGCAGAATACATAATCCTAAACATTGATGCAATTTGCAAAGGCAGGAAAAATAATGATTAAAATTGCATTTAAAAAACAAAAAAATGATGGAATATTTAATGATTTGTAAATACATGGTGGAACAACAAAGTTTAATTTTTTTGGCTACTTGGATAAACTCAGAAAATTGATTATATCGAAATCGATTTTTACTGCAGAACATCCCTTGTGCTCCACCCTGTACATAGTTGTCGAATTAAATTATTCTATCTGAGCTAATTAATGCACAGAAAAGTGATAATAATTATATTTGTGAAATAATTAATGGTTTGTGCTTTGACTTCAGACTAGAGTTAATCTTTGATCAATCACCTAGTGGGTCGAGCAGTGCGCGCATACTGCAACGTTGTATACATTATAGTCGGAGAACACTTTTTCAACATCATTAACAACCTCGCATCTTGAAGAGGTGGAAGTAAATTACGACGAATGTTTAATACTTTTAGCTCCCTTATATGCTCCGTGGGGCAATCCAGCATATTGTTCACAGACCTCCCCTTTAACACCGGATTCAGCAGCTTCAACTCTTTCTTCCCTACATTTGCAATTATTATACTCACCAATTAGGTAACCCATAAAGTAAAATATTCAGTATTTTAATTTATTCCAGTACGATAAATACCAAAGACGGGATGCTCAACGCTTTCTGTGCTGCTGAAATGTGCGTGCTTTTGATGTACCAATGGGTAATGACCTCCTCCTTCCACAGGCAAATCAGGAGCCAGATTCCCACGCCTTCCCCGCAGTAGTAAATTTGCATCAACACTTGTATTTGCCCTAGAAAATAGTTGTAATCATATATTCGTGAGTAAATAATGTAAATATTACAATAATACGTAAATATTCTAGTAAATTTTTGAAATTGTACTAATTTTTCATTCAATACCTTTTCCTCAGTAAATAAATATCGGATACTAGTTCGTTTTGGGGAGGGACTCCCATAGTTGAAGGAGCTCCAATGTGGGCAAGATTTTCTTTGTTGGCAACTGCGGACACAGAAGAAAGGATGCCCTGCCCTCCCTCCCCTCCTGGACGACTTCCTCCATGAGGTCCTGGGTTTCTCGGTTCACCTTGGACTTTCTCTTGCTTGGCACGCTCTAATCCCCATCCCGTGTCTTTGTAGGATCCGTCAAGAGAAATATTTGTCAAAAAGGCTACAGCTGCCAATCTCCTTTTCGTTCTTTGTAGTTTTTCATACTCTTTTGAGCCCATTTGCCAAAAAATCTTCCTCTAGGAAATACAATGGTTAAGTTGATGGCGCTTTGGGAATGAATAGTAATTATGTATTATTGATTATTCGTTGACAATCACATACAAGAGCTCGAGGTCAGATTTCGGTCGGTTATTAAATACAGATGAATTCCATTTTACGACAAAAGGGATCTTCTACTTTGTTTAGAATAATATTGGAAATGTTCCTTATCAATGTTAGGCAGGCCAATATTAATAATAACTAAAGTTTTTCCGAAAAACCAATAAATTGTTTTACAAGGTGAGACATGAGACTTTTCAATCACCGACCAAAATCTGCTCTAAGTAGAAAAGTGAATTTCCCGCTGCCCAACTCAAGGATGACATTCTTTCTGGTAATAGCAAATCGTCTCACAAAACAGAAGTCACAAAGGCACACAGGAATGACAGAAAATGCAAAAGCAAGTAAAAAATGACTGGTTTAGCCATCAAAGGCTACGCACGTGTTGAAATAGTGTGCTATAATATAATGTCCTTTGATGAGGTGGAAAAAGAATAAAAATGTTCATGTTAAATCAATAAATGTAAAATACTTTATTTTAAAGGAACGTGGTTGGGATACAATTTATTATTTCACTAAAAAACATTTTATAAGACTAGCTTGTAAAGAATAGTTCTATTCTATCATAATTTAATATAAAGACCATAAATATCTCCTAATATGCATTACAGAGTAAAAGTGCTAAAATACAACTACACCCATAATGATAATGAATGCAATTCTTACTTTTTGACTTTAGGAAATAGTATTTATTGCCTGTTATGAAGTTTTCTCCTATTACGCTACTCTACAAATACATCAAATAGGAGTTTTGAGAATGGAAGGACTCGAGCAAACTGACGAAGCTGGCGAAGATTTTCTGGAATAAGGAATTCTGAACTTTTCCACTCCAACGGCTTCCGCAATTGAATTTAAATGGGAAGAGAACTTTTGTGTTACAGCTGTATCTACAGATTTCATCGGCGACAAAATCGATAGTTTCATAATTCCTCCATACTGGACCAAAGTAACAGACACACCTGGAAAACAATCCGATTCAAATTTTATTTCTCTGTCCATATTTTGGACACTAATAAATTATTATTAATATCACGCATGAAAACGTGTATTATTACTTGTTATGAAAATAAAGTACTCACAGAAATCAGAATGTGGCGCCCGCCAAAAGGTAAACTCGTCGACAGGATATCCCCACAGAGAAATATGGGGCAACGGAACTGGCAGGGGTGACTCTATGCTCGTAAAATTAAATGTCAGTGGATAGCGCTTCATTAATTTGCGAATTATGACGTACGCCAGTGATCGGGGAAGAAAATGAGAAATGTACTTGAAAACGTAATACATTCCGATAAGTTTCCAAGGCGGGTATTCAGATAGCATGGAATTAATTTTCTGCAAAACATTGTCTTATGTTTAATGACATACAAAAAAATGAATAATTTCATATTAACTTTGGTAAATTATTAGTTAAGTACTTTGAGCTGGTAAGGAACATTCAAATCCGTCGTTGGTAGGTCCAAGCTTCGAAAACCGGTTGGAGATAGCAAATCACCAGATAATGAAGGGATTGTAACACCAATAGTCTTTGGATTCGGTAAGCTCATCTATGAAACCCATGAAATGATACTTATTTTCTTACCTGAGTAAAAACATTTATTGAAGAAAAGTATATTTTGTTTAATAATGTTACCTCTGAATAATAAAACTTGAGGGCGAGCGCACAAGCAGTGAGAACAATGCTCTCCAGTGAACAATCAGTCTTTTCTTTAATAGCTTCAACCAAATCCATGGAAATCGGGGTAGACCATGAGATTTGTCGGGTTATTGCCTTCTCTGACTTTTGAAATGCATTCCCTCTCAGATTGTTAGCGAAAATAAGGCAACCGATAATTTCAACGGGAATGTTGCAACAAGCTCGGAAAATAAGAAATGCAGCACCAATGGCTATTTTCAGATCTGTCCATATTTTATTATGAGGAATTTCCGCAAAAAATTCCATGGCCGCTTTGAATTTTGCAAGGATTTCTAAGCGAATCACATTTAGCAAATCTCGTTTTGTGTGGAAACGATATTGCTTTCCCCGCAGAGCTATCCAGGAACTAATATCAGAACGGGTCACTGCTAAATTCTGAAAAGAAAATCATAAATTAAATAATACTGCCCGAAAACACATTTTGGCACAAAGAAACTTAAAAAAATCCTCTAACCTCGTTAATCCAAGCAGTGATTCTCCAAATCAAAGATTTTCGAAAATTGACGATTCTTTTCAATGGTTCATCCAGTACGTTTTCTTTGGGACACTCTTCCATTGCATTCTGACTGATGTTCTCCGTAGAGCCCCAACTCTCTCCGTGCAGACCAACATACTCTTCCAATTGATGATTGCCGTTGAAACTTGTTTGAGCTTTCGTTGAACTAATATTGAAATTATCCCGTGACTTATTAAAACGTTTTCGACCACTATTTGTAGCAACCGAACTTTTCATAATATTCTCCTGTGGCACTAACTTTTGCATAAACAGTCCATCAAGAATTTCTCTCACACCAGGATCATTAAGCAGAATATAATGAAACCGGAGAACACAACAAGTCCTTTTTCTCTCCGTTACATATTGAGGAATCACATAAATTTGCCAAGGACTCATCTCAAGGTCTAATTTCTGAGAAGCACAACTCGTCACATATTTTTGAAGCACAGATTTATTTCCGTAGCGCGAGTGAGAACCATCGGCATCCGTTATCGGTAAACTGTAAAACTTCTTCGGCGCCGCTTTTATATGATTCTCTATTTCAAAATGCACTGGTGACTCTAACCAGACCCGAACACCGTATTTATCAGTCAACTTCTTTTGCAGAATGGAGGAACCACACGAAGATTCAATGGCAGCACTGAAATGACGACGAAGAGCTTCCACATCCACATTTCCTCTTGTCCACACAACAGAAGTCACCATTCCCAGAGATTTCCCCAGAAATATGCATCTGAAAACAAAAAGCGTCATTAAACTTTTGTTTTCAGAAATTTATTGTTCTATCCCACATAATAGTTCCTTATTCCTTACCTTGGTTGCAAATCTTCACAAATCACAGCGTTCGGGGAAAATGTCTTCACTAAATAAGTCCTGAAGCTTCTAACGACATAAAGAACTGAAACAAAATACATTTATTATCAAAATTATATAAATAGAGGAAAAAAATTAGCGCATGCTTAGAAAATAAATATTTATTACCTATAAAAAAGAGAAAGAGAAAAGGCGCAGCCAGAACAATGAGAAGGAAGCCAAGAATTTCGTATAGCAATTGTCTGAATTTGCTGAAGCAGGACACGATAGGCTCCAGTAAATAGAATCTGCTATAAGTGGAAATGTACTGCATTGTTCTATGAAGAAGTCCATTGTATTTGGCACTTCGGTAGATGACAATGAAGGGCTCTCCATCTCCTCCCTCTCTCGAAACTGTCTCCATCACTCCCCCCAGATTTTCCACAGATTCGCACCCTCCTGTTCTCTCCTTCTTCGCCACTCGCACGCATTCGTCTCATTTACCAAAATATTCGCAATTCTCAAGGGGATTCTAATTCCAAATGGTAGTACTTCTCTGTGTTCACCTTTGCACACCTGCTCCACATTTTAATAACTATTCATTCTGTCAACACAAAATAAAAACACTTGATTAGTTATTGATATTTTGCTTCAAAAACTCTTCTGAACAATTATACAAGTTTTTTCTATCACTTCAGTTTCTAAAGAACATTCTGGAAGAATATTATTTCATAATAATAATAATGTACCCTTTACGAAACTATAGAAATAGTGATTAGTATAGTAAGAAAGAATAATCTCGTAGAGATGCAGTACAAAATTGAAATGGACAGAAAGCACTAGAATACGTAAAGATAGCCTACATAAAATAATTTCAGAGCAGTTAAATACAAATACTATAAGTAGTTATTTTTATGTATATAAAAGTAACATTGACTGTACATGTGTATCACATTGCTCTGGTTATTTGAGATAAAATAGTACCTTGTGGAAATGATATGGCTGAGTGGCACAATGAGGATATAATTCACATAGTACTCTATTTTATTACGTTATTTCATCATAATTTGCATGCTGTGTACAATTCGTCATGTCCGATTAGGCAACAGATTAGTGGGAGATAAAGATAACCCATACGTAGGCATTCACATTAAATACTCTTCCCAGATAGCATTATTATACTGGAGAGAATGTGCAGCCAGATATAATGACCTGACTGGCCACCCTAATTATCGCTTTGTCAGAAACGATTACTTTTTTACTATTGACGGCATGAGTTGAGATTTTTACTATATTCTTTGTTCCAGGAAAATGGTTTTTGGAAAAGCATATGTATTCAGAAAATTGATTGACAGAAAATTGGTTTTTCAAGTTATTTTATAATCTGAAGTACATATATGTATATACTTTAATCAATCCTTCATTAATAATGCTACGGAAATAATCTTGTAGGGATCAGTCAAGTCAGTCCATTTGACTAAACATGTATTGTACAGTGAGTTTCAGAAATAGTGACTCACTATTTCACTTCATTTACATATATAAATTATGAAATAGTGAGTCTCTATTTCTGAAACTCCCTGTAGCCTATTTAAAAAGCCTCTCGTGAGTATTCGTGTATAAGACTACCATACACCTGTGTGCAGCAATAACAATGTTATCAGGGTTGCGGTTACATAAATCAAACCCTATTTATATGCAGAAAACAGATACAATCCCATTAATATGTAAGTTATTGATTGATTCCAAGTTTTCCACAATTTCCCATTTTCATTTTACCCACATTTCCAGGAGGGAAATTGGGAAATACTGAAACAATGATAAATGATGATAATAGCAGAAGAACACAATAGTGGCCACTTTGCATCCAATAATTAAACACGTAGACTAACCTTTAAGTCTGCCTTCAAATTATTGTGCCTTTTTACCCAAGTGCAGATAACTCTGATTTTATGGTACCACAATAAATTATTATTATTTACAAAAGTACGTGCTTTAGACATTGGTTCTTAGTGTACGACTTAACAAAACGTTCCGACATTCAGAACTCAGTTATTAATTCTTGGAATCCTGATGCAACACAATAATTTGCTGTCGCAAGAATTCAAACACTTTGTTATGTCTATAATCTTGGATTAACAATAGTTTGTACCTTACTCATGTCATTGCCAAATTGCCAACTAACAAGCAATTGTATGCACGACATAATCCATTTTTGTCTATCCACTTTAATTCTTATTCTAATCAATCATAATACAGTTTTGATGTAGCTGCTGCGATTGTCTGCAACAACAGAGAATACGTCTGTCTACTTTTTGTACCTATTGAAAACAGTACTATCCTATTAATCCTATCTATCACTCACGCAAATGAACCTACAATTCGGTTTCCACAGAATGCAGCATGACAATGATAATGATAATGACAAGGTGTGTAAACCATACTTTTCTCAATATTTCATATATATCATGTGCATATTAAAATAACTGCTATTTAAAAAAATTTCAATTTTCATCTTTGCAAGAATACACATTGAATTCATATCTTCACATAACATAAAAACATTTAAGTCAAATTCACACTTGGGTAAAATCCGGGGAGTAACTAACAACTAACAACTAACTTGGGGAGTATCCGGGGAGTAACTGTTAGTTAAGGAGTAACCTTAACTAACAGTGAGGAGAATCCTGAGACAAAGAAGGAGACACAGTCACCAGCAACACACAAGAATCCATTCAGAAACTGAGACTTTTCAATTTTATGATGAAGAGTAATTTTAACTTGTGCACTGATGGGATTTAGAGTCAAAGCAAACTAGACTTGACCAGTACATAGAGATGGGTCTTATCTTTCGGATATCATAAATGACCCTTCTTTCAAGCCAACAAGAAGTCTGATAATACTCTGAAATGAAAGCTTAAAAAATAGTTATTCTATATACACGCAAGAATAAGTTCCAAACGTGCGTGCTTTTCTTTGACCATGAAATGTTATTCCACATATTTATTTAACTGTATTTTATAACTTGTAAGTAACACTTATAGGATAATCCAATCTGATTATAGAAAGGGTCGACTTAACATTATTGTGGGGTTGTACATAAGATATTTAATGCAATGACAATCAGTATTAACACATACTCTATAACTTAAATTGTGAGAGGGACAGAGAGGCATCTTAGAAATGAATTTTATAAATAGGAAAGAGAGTCAGGAGCCAAGAGAGTGTTCAACTGCCCAGTGTGCATTTTCTGTTTACTTCGCTTAGTTAAGATAAGAATTGAGATAACAATCCATTCAAAGGAGGAATAGCGTCATATGGAGACTTTTGTTCTACTTTACTGTTATTATTTCTGTTCCTACTTGTATTGACTTCGCCAAGTATCATTTTATGGGCAGTAAACAGCATAAATATAAAATTAGTGTTGTAAATTGAAAATTTTTTGTAGTTTTACAGTATCGAGACGAAAAATGATTTATTCCGCGGAATATTTGTCCAAAATTTTATTTCAAAAAATTGCCTAATTATCCATTTTTGCACCAGATTTTATTTTCTCTTAGGAAAGGGGTTTTCTTCCCCACCCTGAATTTACGACACTGATAAAGATGCTGGACACATGGTCCAGTTAAAAGAGCAGAGCACAGTGAACCAGCAGCAGCGAGGCAACTAGAGAAAATCCACGCTACTCTCTTTACATGTGTTCTAGTGACGAAGAATGTTGGTATAAATGAACTACGTGCTGATAACTGGTAAAAAGTAGTCAGCCTGAATGTCCAAGGGTGGACTTTGTTCTCATGACCTTTGCCACCTTTTCAGATTTTCAGCGCACTTATATTCATACACATATTAAATATGAAGTGGCGCAGATAGCCACAATCACAACCACAAGGCTGCTTAGGTTAGGCACACTTTTTATTACGTTGCGTCACTTTTTGTTTATGCCACATAATATATTTCCATGCAGATTATCATAACTTTTGCATAACTATCGAAGCTACATGAAATTCAATAGCATTAATATTTCAGTAATTGAAATTCCAATAATTTTTTAAGTGTTTTCTTATCCATTTATAATAGTATGTAAACATGTATACAATAACATTTACTATAAGTCAAAATAACAAGTAACAAAAAAAGAAGTAAAGTGAAATTGTGGGTTACTTACTGACAAATATGGTTGCAATTTTGGAGTGAAGCAACTGTAGCAGAAAATTATGGGAGTGGAAATATGAGAAGGGAAAATAAATTGAGGAAGATATTATAAGAGCACCGCTATTCCTGATGAAATAAAGTATATGACTGAACAGGACTTGAACAAACACAATCTCATTCCAAGCATTGCAATGTGCCCTAAAAGTAAAACAATGTCATTTCGATTCGAATAAATTATGGAGATCAAGCAAACAAAAATATTTAATGTTACAGTCATTTGCCAAGTCTATTCAATGAAATGTAGGAATACCTAATATTTACCAATGTTAATGATAGTATTATTTCCAGTTAAATGCAATCACCTTCACAATATTCTGCATTAAAACAACCAGCATCAGGAAAAAGTATCTAAATTTATATATTTAGTTATATTTAAGTAGTTCAGTCAAAACCATTATGCAGCGGGTACTATTACTGTATGTGAATCTTTACTTTTTCCATAGTTAGCAGAAACTCCACAAAAAGTGAATTTTACTAGTCAATATATGAGTGCTAATTAAATGTCCCATCAAATTTGTGACGGTAACATTTATTTATGTTATATTTTTTGTGGTTTCTCAACAGAAACCTTGCCTTGACATAATGTGGGCATACATAGCAAAATGTTCACATTTTTCATAAAAAGCGAACTGCGCCTTATAGCTATTACTGGAGGGATGCTAGGAATTCTGTGTGCAGATTACTAGAGCATGGTCGTATGCAAATAAAACAAATGACTATTCCAGAAACAAAAATTACTACATTTAGGCATTACATGATAATTTGATAATAAATATAGTATAGCTAAACAAAAATATTGCTCGTCAATTTATATTTCTCTGTTGACCATCATTATCTCTCTTTGAATTTCACAATTAAAGCTCATCATTAACACTAACATGGATTTTCATCTGTTCTGCAACGGAATTTCAGGAAAAATTTCTCAATCACATTAACACTTCGTAAGCAAATAAATAGCAATAAAAATGGCTTTTTAAAGAGGCGACTAATTGTTAACAGTATATTTATATGTAAAACCCTGTTTTATAAGATATTGAAAATATTTGTTTCATTTATAAGTCAACATGGGTTTAAATTCTTCGAAAACCGTGTTGCATAAGGCTAAATAGTTGCTGTATTAAAGAAAGCACAGAGAAACTTTATAGGGGTGTCAATGAAATATTTTATGAGTGATGCAATTTTATGGACACATTTATTTGCTGTAACGACTTTTTAAGACGTTTTTAAAGATTACTGCAGTAACAGTAAATGTAAGCGAAATTGCACTCTCTCCAAGATCTAACAGACGAAGTTTGCATTGCAGGTTTGCATTTGACATTATAGTACAAACTACAAATTTTCTTAAATTTCACAAATTGTTTGCATGCTTTGCATTCTTATTAGAATTAGAAGTGACTGTGTCGTGTCGTGTCGGTGTACGCCACAGGTTGGTAAAACTTTTGGCAAAAAGGAACTCGTAGTACCAATGCACAGTCATTTACAGTGAAGAGCGAAAGTCGCGCACCATAGGAAAATGACATTAGGTATGCTGTTTGAAAATGCCATTAATGTTTGAACATTCATGCATTTTCCTGTGGTATTTGACTTGTGCCCCAAACCCTATGCTATTTCCCTATGGTGCGTGACTTAGGTCCTTCACTGTATATCTGTAGTAGTTGTAATAGTTACTAGTGAATTCCCATACAAGAATAAAATCTCTTTGTATGCAAAAAGGCAAATAGCGAAAAGGTGAAACTTGTCAGAGAGAGTACAAATGCACTTTTGAGCAGATAGCTAATGGTTGGTAGAGAACTGGCGCAGATTGGGATAAGCACAATCATAAACTGTCGGTATCATTGCCTCTTTCCATAATTTCGATTCATTCTGAAAGGTGAAGTACCTGGTATGGTCTGTTAGTCAATCACAATCATAGAGATTAGTAGCGTGGGTGTAAGTAGCAAAAAGGACTAGAGAGAATATGCAATTCTATTTTTAGAAATGTTTACCATTAGTTTTATCACTCACTTATCACTTATCTATCATAATCATAATATAATGAGCGAGCTTAGCGAATAGAAACGTTTTCTAAAACTTTTTACACAGGAAATCTGCTAGGCACTCCACAAAATATAAACATAACCTGCTGTAGCCTACTACAATACATTCCAAACACACAAAACTATAAACAATGTACAGGTACTACGGATCTTCTCTTCCCAATGCACTTTTCACTCGTAATGCAATTAACCAATGCCATTTAAAGGTGTACAACACGTTCAAGTACTAGGTACGTCATAAATAATAACATTACTTAAAATCCCAATGCACATAAATGAAATATCTGCATTATTATTTGCACTCTGTATATAATCATAGGGGATACCTAAACATTTTTTGCACTATTGTGCACTCCTTCGGTCATTATTACTTGGACACATGAAATGTCTCATTGTGCACTGATAGACAATTAAATAAGACTTTATGAATCATCAGAGGTCAGGTCACGGTCAATCTCAAATCAATCTTCATTGTTAATTTACCTACTGGACTGCATCTGTATGAACTACTAAAGAATAAATCATTATTTGTGTTTCAATGCACTACATACATGTTGTAAATAACATTACTACTGGTTGGCTGCTCACAATGATTCACTAGTGCATGTGTTAACAATTCGCACTATGCCTGGGTAAATGCACAGTAGACTGTATGAATAATACTGTTGGAGTATTAGAGAGTATTCAAGTGTGAGCACATTAACTGTAAAACGTACTCACGTCACAAAGCAAACCAAGATCATAATAATTACGTTTCATTCATAACATACATAACTCCTACTATTTTTGTTGCTGCAAGCAAACACCTGTTTGCTATGCACTTGCACACACCTAAGAGAATCTCTGCGAGTACTCTAACTAATTATGTGCACTCTGCTCTACTTTCGTATAGTAGTCTGTCAGGAGTCAGTGAATGATAAAATAGTATTATTCGTTACTATAATATGACTACAAGAATAATATTGTGGTGTAATACAGGAACGAGAATAACTGGCGATGAAACTTATTTACGTCGTCATTGGATCTCTTGAGAGTTATTGAGGGAAGAGTAGGTAATAAAAGAACATTAGTGGGGAGGATTAGATTTCAACTGAGTTCATCCGAGAATAACGTTATCTTCAAGTCTAGTCACAATCAGTTAATAGCAAAGCACAAACAGTTTTGTAATACTGTGCATTATGATTCACTCTGTCCATTACTGTTACCTCCGCTTAGCTCAAGATTAGACAGAGGTAAAGCTATTCATCTTTTTACTGCATTTGGAAGGCTCTTCTCAGGAATGAATGCCGTTGCCCACTATCATCTATGTGACCATGACCATGTACAGACACGATCCACAAATGAAATACTGCAACATTCGTGGAGTTATGAAATAAATACATTATTCTACTGAAAATTATTGTAGTTTGGACAATTTCAAGATACAGGAGTGTGCTAAAAGAAAATTTGCGACTGATTTTCATAAGAGTGGTACAAAAACGATAGTTGAGCAATTAAATCAAAGTTCTCCCTCTGTACTGCGCATTTATAATCGTCTAATGTACTTCGTCCTGGGGTTATTTACTATTTCTCAATTGTTCTTTTAGAATTACTTCCCATGAAAGGGAAAAACAAAGCCGGTGTGTGCGACTCAGGTAAAATTGAGAACATTTTCAAGGCTAAGGCTACATATATTATACGTAACAATCCTACGTGGTGTTAAAACCATAGCTGAGACTCTGAGTTTTCATTGGGTTTTCTATTTATCTGGACAATTTGACAAGACCTTGAAAATTTTGTAAATGTGAAAAACACTTTTTCACTTTTTATTAAATCCTCCGTTTCACCTTCACCCAAAAGAACTTTCATCCGTTTCCTTTGCATAGCCGATGGGATATAGACGTCACAATAGAAATATGTCGCTGAGCTTGTTGAATGAACCTAACCATTTTGAGAAAGGTCAAAATGGTTCTTTAGTTCATTCATTATGACGTATATTTCCACTGCTGTACCTTTTTGTTTATGCTTAAGCTACTCAATAAAGAATAAGGTAGAAAACTATGTGTAGAAATTAGTAGAAAATAAAAACCGGTTGCTTTTAACGGTCGCTTCGATTCTTCCACTCCTTACTATGCTAATGCTAATGCATTCTGGTATGTATGACACGGACTGCAATTGTCGTCGCGGAATCCTTTATGACTTTCCAACCATCAAAATATTTACAGTTCTTCATCAACTGCAATTATATTTCATGAAAAATGTGCAAACACTTCTTACTGAAGCCAATATGAATAGGAAAGCATGATTTATCCTAAATTCGGTCATTTTGCTTAGATTTACAGAAAATGGAGACTTTTCTTACTGTCTAATGTATGATTCATGAAACATAAATTCTGTTATTGATATTATGGAATAGAATCAAAACTTGTCAACCTCATCACTCTGAGTTGGTATTCTTAAGCAGAATCTTACTTTGTGTGAGATGTGAGCATATTTTTTAGAATTGGTATATGTATGCTATAGAGGAGAGAATTAAAGTTTGTACTCTTGTTGTTCATTGGAGTGTGGTGTAAGTGTATGCATATCTAATGTCTCCACACAGAGAACTGTTGAGTTACAATTCACAAGGAAAAGGATGTACGCAATAGTAAGTGCAAAAACAGTTAACCACAAAATAGAGAGTTGTCTACTAAAGATGTATGAATACGTAGTGAATAGAATATTAACCATTTAACCCATAGCCTGCTGATTGTTCCTGTAAAATATCGTTTTAAATTTACAATGAAGAATAGACAGAACAATAGTACCTAGTATTTAAGTTTATCGACACTGTAACTGTAGTTGCATGAAACTGATTGGGAAAAATTGTCATTAGATGCGGTTGGACAAAATTATGTTAGAGTAACTGACCTATAGTACTCTTTCTATGAAAATAGCAGCAAAGCGTAAAAAACGCAAGTTTCATAAAAGTTATGGCCTGAATTCTAATTCCAGTAATAACTATATAGGTAATTCCTGTGTGAAGAATTTCAATTTTTAAATAGCATCCTTCAGAAGAATTATCTGCACTGTAATTGCATAGTAAATATTAAGAATCATAATTAGCACCTACTTGTTTAACTATTTGTAGAATCCATTACGTATGTGCCAACTACTACTATTAGCGTTGGAGTATACTTGACCTAATTCAGTTATATTCTAATGGAGGTAGAATAAGGTGATGTGTAGCTATAAATAATTATAACCATTTTGAGTCTAGTATTTAAATATCCGTACCTGCTTGAGTTTATCGCTTCCAAAATATGTGATTCATATGCAGAGCCATGGAGTGCATGTTCCCATTACAATTTTCATTTGCATAGAACAACAACAAAGACCTAGTTTACAAATGTGGGGTATATCAGATCAGAGAGAATTCACCGGGAAGCTTATTACTACAAGACTATCAAGAGAATCTTCCTCTGTTCTTCTACACTTGACTGCCTAAACTAAGAAATGTAGGTACTGACAATAATATTTCACTTTTCACTCGACTAACACAGTAGTCTGATTAACAATTCATAATTTACGATATGGAATTTGTAAAATGCATTGAAATATGTAACTGTAACACTACACTATATATATTGCACCTAACTACTTTCTGATTAAAAGTAAATAGGTGCTTAAATTGCAGAGAGGAGTATAAAGACTTGGTAGAAATTGACAAGTGAACAAGTAAGTGGACAAATTTGGTAGGAATGTGTATCCGTTAATACTACAGGCAGGAATGCGTTTGATTTGAGTATGACACACTTAGTTGCTACACAGGCGGTAGTACTATTTGGCACCCCCCAAAATGGATTTGGCACCCCCCAAATAAATGGCACCCCCCATTAAGGTGACCATATTTTCCCATTGTATACCATACATGCCCACCAAATAGAAATGGCACCCCCCAATAGAAATGGCACCCCCCAATAGAAATGGCACCCCCCAATAGAAATGGCACCCCCCAATAGAAATGGCACCCCCCAATAGAAATGGCACCCCCCAATAGAAATGGCACCCCCCAATAGAAATGGCACCCCCCAATAGAAATGGCACCCCCCAATAGAAATGGCACCCCCCAATAGAAATGGCACCCCCCAATAGAAATGGCACCCCCCAATAGAAATGGCACCCCCCAATAGAAATGGCACCCCCCAATAGAAATGGCACCCCCCAAAAGAAATGGCACCCCCCAATAGAAATGGCACCCCCCAATTGAAATGGCACCCCCCAATAGAAATGGCACCCCCCAATAGAAATGGCACCCCCCAATAGAAATGGCACCCCCCAATAGAAATGGCACCCCCCAATAGAAATGGCACCCCCCAATAGAAATGGCACCCCCCAATAGAAATGACACCCCCCAATAGAAATGGCACCCCCCAATAGAAATGACACCCCCCAACTGAAATCAACTGAAATGGCACCCCCCAACTGAAATCAACTGAAATGGCACCCCCCAACAGAAATGGCACCCCCCAACTGAAATCAACTGAAATGGCACCCCCCAACTGAAATGGAACCCCCCCAACTGAAATCAACTGAAATGGCACCCCCCAACTGAAATCAACTGAAATGGCACCCCCCAACTGAAATGGCACCCCCCAACTGAAATCAACTGAAATGGCACCCCCCAACTGAAATGGCACCCCCCAACTGAAATCAACTGAAATGGCACCCCCCAACTGAAATCAACTGAAATGGCACCCCCCAACTGAAATCAACTGAAATGGCACCCCCCAACTGAAATCAACTGAAATGGCACCCCCCAACTGAAATCAACTGAAATGGCACCCCCCAACTGAAATCAACTGAAATGGCACCCCCCCAACTGAAATCAACTGAAATGGCACCCCCCAACTGAAATCAACTGAAATGGCACCCCCCAACTGAAATCAACTGAAATGGCACCCCCCCAACTGAAATCAACTGAAATGGCACCCCCAACTGAAATCAACTGAAATGGCACCCCCCAACTGAAATCAACTGAAATGGCACCCCCCAACTGAAATCAACTGAAATGGCACCCCCCAACTGAAATCAACTGAAATGGCACCCCCCAACTGAAATCAACTGAAATGGCACCCCCCAACTGAAATCAACTGAAATGGCACCCCCCAACTGAAATCAACTGAAATGGCACCCCCCAACTGAAATCAACTGAAATGGCACCCCCCAACTGAAATCAACTGAAATGGCACCCCCAACTGAAATCAACTGAAATGGCACCCCCCAACTGAAATCAACTGAAATGGCACCCCCCAACTGAAATCAACTGAAATGGCACCCCCCAACTGAAATGGCACCTCCCAACTGAAATCAACTGAAATGGCACCCCCCAACTGAAATGGCACCTCCCAACTGAAATCAACTGAAATCGCACCCCCCAACTGAAATCAACTGAAATGGCACCCCCCAACTGAAATGGCACCCCCCAACTGAAATGGCACCCCCCAACTGAAATCAACTGAAATGGCACCTCCCAACTGAAATGGCACCCCCCAACTGAAATCAACTGAAATGGCACCCCCCAACTCAAATCAACTGAAATGGCACCCCCATCTGAAATGGCACCCCCCAACTCAAATCAACTGAAATGGTACCCCCAATTGAAATGGCATCCCCAACTGAAATGGCACCCCCAACTGAAATGGCACCCCCCAACTGAAATAGCACCCCCAACTAAAATCAACTGAAATGGCACCCCCCAACTGAAATCAACTGAAATGGCACCCCCCAACTGAAATGGCACCGCCAATAGGAAAAGCACCCCTTAATAGACAAAGCATCCCCCGATGGAGAAAGCACCCCCCAATAGAAAAAGCACCTCCTAGTAGAAAAAGCCCCTCCCAAAATAAAAAGCTGAAGCCCATCTGAAATGGCACCCCCGAATTGAAATGGCGCTCCCCAATTGAAATGACGCCCCCCAATTGAAATGAAACCCCTAACTGAAATGGCACTTCCATTTGAAATGTCACCCACCAATTGAAATGGCACCCCCCAAATAAACACTAACCAATTGAAATGGCACCCCTCAAATAAACACTCACCAATTGAAATGGCACCCCCCAAATAGACACTAACCAATTGAAATGGCACCCCTCAAATAAACACTCACCAATTGAAATGGCACCCTCCCAAATAAACACTCACCAATTGAAATGGCACCCCCCAAATAAACACTCACCAATTGAAATGGCACCCGCTATTAAGCACTCACCAATTAAAATGGCACCCGCTATTAAGCACTCACCAATTGAAATGGCACCCGCTATTAAGCACTCACCAATTGAAATGGCACCCGCTATTAAGCACTCACCAATTGAAATGGCACCCGCTATTAAGCACTCACCAATTGAAATGGCACCCGCTATTAAGCACTCACCAATTGAAATGGCACCCGCTATTAAGCACTCACCAATTGAAATGGCACCCGCTATTAAGCACTCACCAATTGAAATGGCACCCGCCAAATAAACGCTTACTAATTGAAATGGCACCCGCCAAATAAACACTCACCAATTGAAATGGCACCCGCTATTATACACTTACCAATTGAAATGGCACCCGCTATTATACACTTACCAATTGAAATGGCACCCCCCAAATAAACACTCACCAACTGAAATGGCACCCCCTAATTGAAATAAAACCCCAAATTGAAATGGCACTCTTCATTTGAAATATCACCCACCAATGGAAATGACACTCCCCAATAAACATTCACCAATTGAAATGGCACCCCTCGATTAAACACGATAGCACTCCCCAACTTAAATGGTACTCCCCAACTGAAATGGCACCCCCCAACTTAAATGGTACTCCCCAACTGAAATGGCACCCCCAACTCAAATGGCACCCCACAACTGAAACAATCTTTATTGAAATGCACCCCCAATAAAACAACCTTTATTGAACCTCTAATATAACACCCTTTATTGAAATGGCACCCCCAACTGAAATGGCACGTTTATTGGATTTTAAACATTTTAAATCGTGGGCGCATTTTATATTTTGGAGTGCCCTTTCATTTCGTGGGCGCTTTTTTGTTGGGGGGTGCCATTTCAATTAAGGATGATATTCATTGGGGTTTGCCATTTTTAATAGGGGTCGCCTTTTGTTACAGGAGGGTCATTTAACTAGGAGGTGCTATTCCATTAAGCGGTTCCATTTCAGTTGCGGGGTGCCATATCAGGTTGAGGGGTGTCATTTCAGTTGGGGGTGTCATTTCAGTTGGGGGGTGTCATTTTAATTGGGGGGTGCTTTTTTTTAATGGGGGTGCTTTGTTTATTGGGGGTGCTTCTTTTATTGGGGAGTGCTTTTTTTAATAACGGGTGCGTTTTCTAAAGGAGGTGAGTCTTGGTTTGGTTGCCGAGCTGTACGGTCATGCCTGAGTTCTGTCCTTCCTAAATCTGATATGTACGGCTATGCTACATTTATCAGAAACTCCTTATCAGGATCAACTGAGCAGCAAGGCCCAGGGACTAGCTCGCCGAAAAGAAAAGAACGAAACACACCACCAATTTCACCAAATTCTGACCAAGTGCATAAAAAACTAAAATCATCTTCAGAAATGGAGGAAATAAAAGACTTTATTAAGTCAGAAATTCAGGGTCTCAAAGATGAAATCTTTGAAAGACTGAAACCGCTAAGTAGTTTGGACGCAATTATTAAAAGGCAGGCAATAATCCAAGTGCAAATTGATAAGATCCTCAAAACTCAGAAAGAAAAAAGTGTCATTATCTTCGGAGTGCCTGAAAGTGCAAACGAGAGCGATACACAAGTTCTTCAGGCAGTAAATGAAGTTATGCATAAAATCTGTGGAGGCGGCCTTGGATATGACGACATATACAGATTGAGGAAGAAAACGGCAGGAGCAGAAAGGCCAATATGTGCTAAGTTCCTTTCACTGCTGGACAAGAAGGCTGTCATGAAAAATCGCAAGAGACTCAAGGGAACAAAAATATATGTCAATCATGACCTCACCCACGAAGAAAGGAAAGTTGACAAAGCTCTAAGAAATAAACTGAAAACAATGTTTGCTCAAAATAATAAAACCAAGGGTTCTGTTAACAGAGGAAAATTGTACATTGATGTGGAAGGAATAAAAAGTGTCTTTTTTGTGCAAGAAGACGGTTCCATTGCGGAGCAGTGACAGTATGGCCGGCCTTTACATCAAAACATCATGTATTGATGTAAAGGCTGTGGCCAATCATCCGAATAAATCTATCTATCTATGGGAGGTGCTTTTTCTATAGGGGGTGCTTTTTCTATTAGGGTGGTGCTCTTTCTATTGGGGGGGCCATTTCAGTTGGGGGGTGCCATTTCAGGTGGGGAGTTCCATTTCAGTTGGGGGGTGCCATTTCAGTTGGGGGGTGCCATTTTAGTTGGGGGGTGGCATTTCAGTTGGGGAGTGCCATTTCAGTTGATTTCAGTTGGGGGGTGCCATTTTAGTTGGGGGGTTCTATTTCATTTGGGGGGTGCCATTTTAGTTTGGGGGTGCCATTTTATTTGGGGGGTGCCATTTCAGTTGGGGGGTGCCATTTCATTTGGGGGGTGTTATTTCAGTTGGGGGGTGGCATTTCAGTTGGGGAGTGCCATTTCAGTTGATTTCAGTTGGGGGGTGCAATTTTATTTGGGGGGTGCCATTTCAGTTGGGGGGTGCCATTTCAGTTGGGGGTGGCATTTCAGTTGGGGGGTGCCATTTTAGTTTGGGGGTGCCATTTCAGTTGGGTATCACGTCATAATGCCGAATGAAAAATGCCGAATGAAAAAATGCCGAAAGAAAAATTCCGAAAATGAAAAATGCCGAACAGAAAAACACCGAAATAAAAAATACCGAATAAGAATAACGCCGAAAGTAAATGATGTTTTCGGCCTTATTCTTATTCGGTATTTTTTATTTCGGAATTTTTCTATTCGGTATTTTTCATTTTCGGCATTTTTCATTCGACATTTTTCGTTTCGGCGTTTTCCATTCGGCATTATGACGTGGAACCTTTCAGTTGGGGGGTGCTATTTCAGTTGGGGGGTGCCATTTTAGTTGGGGGGTGCCATTTCAGTTGGGGGGTGCCATTTCAGTTGGGGGGTGCCATTTCAGTTGGGGGGTGGCATTTCAGTTGGGGAGTGCCATTTCAGTTGATTTCAGTTGGGGGGTGCCATTTCAGTTGGGGGGTGCCATTTCTGTTGATTTCAGTTGGGGGGTGCCATTTCAGATGGGAGGTGCCATTTCAGTTGATTTCAGTTGGGGGTGCCATTTCAGTTGATTTCAGTTGATGGTTGCCATTTCAGTTGGGGGGTGCCATTTCAGTTTGGGGGTGCCATTTCAGTTGGGGGGTGCTATTTCAGTTGGGGGGTGCCATTTTAGTTGGGGGGTGCCATTTTAGTTGGGGGGTGGCATTTCAGTTGGGGAGTGCCATTTCAGTTGATTTCAGTTGGGGGGTGCCATTTCAGTTGGGGGGTTCTATTTCATTTGGGGGGTGCCATTTTAGTTTGGGGGTGCCATTTCAGTTGGGGGGTGCTATTTCAGTTGGGGGGTGCCATTTTATTTGGGGGGTGCCATTTCAGTTGGGGGGTGCCATTTCATTTGGGGGGTGTTATTTCAGTTGGGGGGTGGCATTTCAGTTGGGGAGTGCCATTTCAGTTGATTTCAGTTGGGGGGTGCAATTTTATTTGGGGGGTGCCATTTCAGTTGGGGGGTGCCATTTCAGTTGGGGGTGGCATTTCAGTTGGGGGGTGCCATTTTAGTTTGGGGGTGCCATTTCAGTTGGGTATCACGTCATAATGCCGAATGAAAAATGCCGAATGAAAAAATGCCGAAAGAAAAATTCCGAAAATGAAAAATGCCGAACAGAAAAACACCGAAATAAAAAATACCGAATAAGAATAACGCCGAAAGTAAATGATGTTTTCGGCCTTATTCTTATTCGGTATTTTTTATTTCGGAATTTTTCTATTCGGTATTTTTCATTTTCGGCATTTTTCATTCGACATTTTTCGTTTCGGCGTTTTCCATTCGGCATTATGACGTGGAACCTTTCAGTTGGGGGGTGCTATTTCAGTTGGGGGGTGCCATTTTAGTTGGGGGGTGCCATTTCAGTTGGGGGGTGCCATTTCAGTTGGGGGGTGCCATTTCAGTTGGGGGGTGGCATTTCAGTTGGGGAGTGCCATTTCAGTTGATTTCAGTTGGGGGGTGCCATTTCAGTTGGGGGGTGCCATTTCTGTTGATTTCAGTTGGGGGGTGCCATTTCAGATGGGAGGTGCCATTTCAGTTGATTTCAGTTGGGGGTGCCATTTCAGTTGATTTCAGTTGATGGGTGCCATTTCAGTTGGGGGGTGCCATTTCAGTTTGGGGGTGCCATTTCAGTTGGGGGGTGCTATTTCAGTTGGGGGGTGCCATTTTAGTTGGGGGGTGCCATTTTAGTTGGGGGGTGGCATTTCAGTTGGGGAGTGCCATTTCAGTTGATTTCAGTTTGGGGGTGCCATTTCAGTTTGGGGGTGCCATTTCAGTTGGGGGGTGCAATTTTATTTGGGGGGTGCCATTTCAGTTGGGGGGTGCCATTTCAGTTGGGGGGTTCTATTTCAGTTGGGGGGTGCCATTTTAGTTGGGGGTGCCATTTCAGTTGGGGGGTGCCATTTCAGTTGGGGGGTGCTATTTCAGTTGGGGGGTGCCATTTCAGTTGATTTCAGTTTGGGGGTGCCATTTCAGTTGGGGGGTGCTATTTCAGTTGGGGGGTGCCATTTTAGTTGGGGGTGCCATTTCAGTTGGGGGGTGCCATTTCATTTGGGGGGTGCCATTTCAGTTGGGGGGTGGCATTTCAGTTGGGGAGTGCCATTTCAGTTGATTTCAGTTGGGGGGTGCAATTTTATTTGGGGGGTGCCATTTCAGTTGGGGGGTGCCATTTCAGTTGGGGGGTGCCATTTCAGTTGGGGGTGGCATTTCAGTTGGGGGGTGCCATTTCAGTTGATTTCAGTTGGGGGGTGCCATTTTAGTTTGGGGGTGCCATTTCAGTTGGGGGGTGCTATTTCAGTTGGGGGGTGCCATTTTAGTTGGGGGGTGCCATTTCAGTTGGGGGTGCCATTTCAGTTGGGGGTGCCATTTCAGTTGGGGGGTGGCATTTCAGTTGGGGAGTGCCATTTCAGTTGATTTCAGTTGGGGGGTGCCATTTCAGTTGGGGGGTGCCATTTCAGTTTGGGGGTGCCATTTCAGTTGGGGGGTGCTATTTCAGTTGGGGGGTGCCATTTTAGTTGGGGGTGCCATTTTAGTGGGGGGGTGCCATTTCAGTTGGGGGGTGCTATTTCAGTTGGGGGGTGCCATTTCAGTTGGGGAGTGCCATTTCAGTTGATTTCAGTTGGGGGGTGCCTTTTTAGTTGGGGGGTGCCATTTCTATTGGGGGGTGCCATTTCAGTTGGGGGGTGCCATTTCTATTGGGGGGTGCCATTTCTATTGGGGGGTGCCATTTCTATTGGGGGGTGCCATTTCAGTTGGGGGTGCCATTTCTATTGGGGGGTGCCATTTCTATTGGGGGTGCCATTTCTATTGGGGGGTGCCATTTCTATTGGGGGGTGCCATTTCTATTGGGGGGTGCAATTTCTATTGGGGGGTGCCATTTCTATTGGGGGGTGCTTTTTCTATTTGGTGGGCATGTATGGTATACAATGGGAAAATATGGTCACCTTAATGGGGGGTGCCATTTATTTGGGGGGTGCCAAATCCATTTTGGGGGGTGCCAAATAGTACGACCGGCTACACAGGGAAACTGAGACACTCACAATGCACAGTGACATAAATATTTATTAAAAGAACAAGGAACAAAAATGCATGTCCCAGACGGTACCTACTAAATAGCTGATACTACCTGCTGGACTACTTAAACTCTACTACTAAATACCAGAACTCTCTAGCTGCCTACCTCACCCAACCTGAAAAAATTGTCATGCTAGGCATAACCTTTGTTTCTCTAATTCACTGCACTATAGTATGGTTCCTACTTTATTAACTACATAGGTATGTACAAGTATGAGTTTAATAATGGTCTGTGCATCTCCACAATATACTGTTAGGGAGTACTTACTTGTGATGTAAAGAATGCAGAAATGCTACGTACTTGTTTTATGTAGAGTGGAAGAGAGGAGTTGCTGAGTGTGACTGAAGACGAGGAGAAGGAGCCAAACCAACTAACTAACTAAGACCAGATCAATCGTTTTCATTTTAAATAATATGAATTGCTTGCTACAGACAGACAGGGAATGCTGCCAGAGAGTGAAGTAATTGTTCACAGTGATAACGGTTTTACAGGTATGCAACACCAAGTCTCACTGCAACAAGAACAGAACGTGTTAGACAAAAAGCTACCTTTATGTGTTCAGCATGCATAATATTCCCAATAGACACTCTACATTGTTAGAACTTGTATTGTATAGCACGGTGGTGATGCCTCTTTCTAGTGGCAAGTGCAAGTAGTCACCATTTATCAGAAATATCATATTTACCAGCAGGAACTACGATTATGTGTATTTATGTACGTAAATTCCCCTTTCCTCATTCAATTATAATATAACTGTCATTTATTTCTATTACTATCAATTTAAACTCTGACCTGGACGCGTGATCTGCGTCTGCTGAGAAATTGCTATTAACTCTTGTCGGAATACTCTTTTTGGACATGATGACATGAAATAATTTTATCTTTGTCGGAAGTTTAATTTGCATTATTTAGATTTATTCCTAAATTAATCAAACAATAAAGCATCAACTGATATTTGTAATATTGCTCAAGTTTCGTGTACAATTTGATGGTGTAGAAAAACCAAAAACGAATACTGACAAACATTTGCGTTTAACAAATATCTGACTACAATACAATTCATCCAGCGGACTCCAGCATGCTGAATGCTTTACGAGCCAACTTTCATTAGTAGTAGAAATTCGAGAAATGCTTTGCTTGTCAATCTAACACTCACAGTTTTTCTAGTAACCAAAAATCGCATTAATAAGTAACACTCTTATAAGTAACAAATGTATAAGTAGGGCGAAGGGCCAAATTACCAAACATTATCATTTACCCAATTTTACAAAAGACCTATGTATCCGTCCACTAAATGTCCCAGCTGATTTAATGACATTATTTCTCAATACTTCGTGACATACAGGCAAACATGGCAAAATAATTGCAAAAAATATATGTTAATTCGATAATCCAGGTCACAATATTTTTTAAATGAGCAAATGTTTCTTTTCTTTCCGCAAAATCTAAATGCTTGAATATTTATTTATTTATTACTAACTAAAACTTTTGAAATTAATTGCAATGTACCTTTAAATACAAATTCTCACATTACGTGGCACCGCCGACAGTGGTAATATTGCGTTTTACTATTTTGCTTAAAATTTCGAATAAATTAATAATTATTAAGAGGCGCGCAGCAACTCTTTATAACAATGAAGGATCTGTCTGTCTGTCTGTCTGTCTGTCTGTCTGTCTGTCTGTATGTTCGCGATAAATGTATGTTCGCGTTAAAGGTGGGCTCAGCAGCCTCAGCGTTAGAGGTGGGCACAGTGACCCGTGAACAAACACTCACCGCTCACAACGCGACTCTTTCTTACATCTGTTAACGGGTTTATTTATACTTAGATTTAGTCAATTGTGCGCCCTGGACATTTTGTGGAACGGAATGAATAATAGTATACGAACTATGAAAAAACTAATTTCTCTTCTTGGCATTACGTGATATTTACTGGTTCTGCAAAAGTTATATATCTCAATTGGCCATTAAATTTCATTATCCTCATCATTATCACTGTCTGAAGAGTCATTATTTTCCAAATAAGTCTGCAGGAATTCAACTATGGTGTCTGTATCCCATTTTGTGATGGACAAAGTTTCGGCTACAGTGTCGTCCGCTTCAATAAGTTTGATTTGCGGCAGTTGTCCACCCATATATTTTATTTGAAGATTAGGAAACTTCCCCGGTCGGTCGCTTTTCACAAAAGCTAAACAAATACACAATTTTGTAAAACCTTTTCACTACCACAATTTAGAAAACTAAAATAAGTAAAATATGATTTACCTTGGACCTGTGGGAAGCTACCCAATTTTCACCCACACACCTCAAGTCTAGCCTTTGGATACTGTTTGACAGTTTTTTCTGATCCTCCAGATTCATCAGCGGTACAGCATTGCTGACAACTTTTCCTACAGAAATATATTAAATGGTACAGTAAGCAAACAGAATTAAGTAATTAGTGTTACGTTCAAAATAATGAAAAACTGCTGACATACGTTATCATTGACAAGTCATATTTTCCCAGTAAATCACAAGAGGAGCACATAAGGTTAGCCCGATTAAATCCCAGTTTAATGCATTCTTCTGATGACAGCTCACTACGAACATAAGATATCTGGAACGTAAAAAAGAATATTAAACAATGACAATAATAACAAAATAACTAATTAATTAATAATGTTTATTATGTATAAATGAATACTTACCATAAAATATATGACACTAAGGGACAGGAATACTGACGTAGTCAGTCCTTCCATATTTGAAACTTTTCTGACTTCCTATTAGATTAGACTAGTTTCACAACTGATGTCTTGCAACGTTGCAACTGGACAGTGTTTTTCGCAGTGTAAATCTGTAAATGATAAGAACTCAGTGAAGATGCGAATTTTGTGCGAATATTCTCTGACACTCTGACTACGTGTTGACTTACAAGTTAATTTTTATTATTCCCGCTTCGACACGTGTCGGCTACAGTTTGTAGGTAAACACGGACTTGTGACACAGGACTTCGGGTTATAAAATAGCGGATGGAAATTCACAAAACACCTCTTAAAATTCTCCTACTAATTTCTTATCTATTCCTTACTGTCAGCTGATTGAAGGAATTCAGCCCTATAATTTAATGTCAATATCATGCAAACTTAAATCAATCTTTACTGTTAACTGATTAGTGATCACTGCCGAATATTACGAAAACTTTTGGCAGTTGGAAATTAAGTGGCAGACGGTCAGCAAATATCAATCAAAACGTCAAAAATAAAACAGGTAAATTTCTCCTTATCTTCCTTTTATGTTACCAGTTTTAAAGAAATCATCGATCTTTTAAGTAAATTTTTGAAAAATCTAATAATCTGTTCCATTTGTAGTGTATACTGCGGTCAGGAGCTTGATTGTGTGTATACATGTACCGGTCAGTTCTGTGTTTGACATCATAAATTGGGAAGTTTTTCTGACATGAAAGAGGACTACTATCAATTAACCAGTTTCAATAATTGAAAACGAAATGGACCACAAACCATTAATCACATGTATGTTATGTTCCAATATTAACTTAAACAAATTCTCTGAGGATACAGTGAATTTTGTAATTTTTGTTAATAAATTTTGTCCAGACGCTGGAGAAACGAACGTGTTTCATTCGGCCGCCCCATCATTGCAGAAAGGAATCGGTGCTGAAGCGGTGGAATGGAAGAGGGCCTATGGTCGAACTACGAAACATGTCCATTTGCATCCCCGGTTTATTCCTTTTAATCCGGATGAAGCGACACTCCCTGCAAACGTTGACCCGAATTTGTCTGAACAGCCCGTACTGACTTCCCTTTTAGATCAGCCGATGCTTCATACTTACTGGACAGATTGTTCTGTAAGAAGTCAATAATTGCAAATGCTGAAAATATCTTGGTTTTAGTATTTAGTAACAATTTTACAAATCATGACTATTATGTTTTGTGGTTCAGGATGTAGAAGTGTACCGGTCAGTAACAAAGGACGCTATCCAGACCTGGTTGAATTCTATAAAATGTTGCAATATTAAAGAATGGTTAATAGTGTTAGTGGAAACTCCGGATAACAAGAAAACGAATAAGCTTTTACCACGGAGTTCCGTTTTGGATAAAATAAAGAATGATTTCGCACAGAAACAAACGGAGCGCTGTGTCTGTTTGTCCGATCCTCATAAATTGGACTCGAAATCGGCTGAATCCCTTCATTCGATGTTGCACCGCATAAGACAACTCTTACTCGCTTCCTACAGCAAAACTTTAACTAAATTCGAAGAGAACATGAGAGCTCAGAGAGAAAAAAGGAACGACGTAGGCTGGAACTTTTGCCATTACTTTCTCTTGCAGGTTAGATTTTTAAATTTATTTTCTTTTCTTTTCGTCACATCATTAATCGTCAGAATTCATAATTTAATGATTAGTGCTAAATAAGATTTATCACATTTAGGAAGAGTTGGCGTTTGTATTAGAGATGTTGCAAGTGTATGATGAAGCTTTGGTGCAATATGACGAACTTGATGCTCTTTTCACCCAATTCGTGCTAAATTCACATCTCACAGGTTGGAAAATAAAAGCATTACATATAAAAAGCTTTAATTTAAGTTGAAGTTGTTATCCTTACTCCTATGGTGTTCGAACAGATACTCCCCAATGGCTTTTGTCGTTCCAACGGTACGGGGATCGGTGGCCAGCTCTCAATCTCTCTAATTCTTCACCTGTCATTCTTTCGAAAACTCGAGAAACTATTCGGAATTCAACAGTGTCACTGCTCAACTTTCGTAATTACCTCTTCGCCCGCCAAGCAGCTCTTCTAATCAAGCAAAAGAGAGTTAACGAGTTGGCCCAGAGGTCTTTAGGCTTCTTGCACAATTGTATCAACGAATTAACAATTCTGGATGTCACTTTTAGTGAAGAAGGGTCTATAAGTTGTTGGGTCTTCGTGTCCTGCTTGGAAATCTTGGCCACAATTTGTGGTCATGGGCAAAGTCTAACTCAAAATTCTCAGAGGGAGTCTTCCAACAATGCAAATAACTCCGTGATGAAGTTAAACACTCAGAACTCTGCAGGTGACCATTCCAAACCACACAATCAGCACCCCACCTCAATGCTGGCTTCCGATTTCTCGGTCCACACTGCAAGTCTGTGGGATTATGCCAGAGAAAAGGTAAAATATTGTGTTTATTGTGTCTGTGAATTAATTACTAACATTATGCTAAATTATATTATCTCGTATTTCTGAACAGTTGTATGATTTGGGTCAACTGGGTGGCCTACTTCCTAAAAGTAATCCGAAGAGCGACCACTTACACAAAGTGATCAGTTTGGCAGCTGGACTGGTTTCCTTCGACAACTCGGAACTAGAAATCGCAAATGGAAATACCGGTAAAGGAGACCCACTGACCCACCCAGAGCAACCGGTGGAAGAAACTCCCATTGAAAAACTTAAAAATGCACTCTCTACAAAAGAACTCTTCGAACAACATTACTTGGTTAGAAAATTTATTTCATTATCAGAAATAGACTTCTGTTTTTTGGAATCAACTTGTGGTCTGCATTCAGTTACGTTTACTTGCCTTTATTGAAATGTTGATTTTGGTACAGGAATTGTGTGAATTGTCGATGGGAACATACAAACACATTGGACGAATCCGATCTGCTCGGAAAGTTGGCCTCAGCTTGGCCAATTACTATATGGAGGCAGACGAGTACACAAAAGCAGTCGGGTTCTTAACTGATGCTTTAAAGACATTCCGAGATGACAAATGGAACTTGCTTGTTGTTGACGTTCTACTCAAACTTGCTCAATGTTATCATACCATCAAGGACAAAGACAGGTATCTATATCTAACGCAGCTACACAGCTACCTACTGTCTACAGTAATTCTTAACATTATTTCACAAAAATGTTTTCTCTAGGTATATTCGGACGTGTGCTCAATTAGCATGCTGTAAAATTTTGGATAACGAAAAGCGTAATTATTATTTCGATGAAATGATGACTTGTCTTACTGAATATGAGTCTAAAGGTACATAAACCCAATCTTCCACAATATTTGCATATTTAGCAATTTAACTTCAATAATATTTCCAATGAAGGTTTTAAATGGAAAGGTACTGTATTTTTAGATGAGCCTCTAGTTTCTCCTTCTGAAGACGTGTTTATAATTGAAACAATGAAGATCGAAACTCATGGGAAAATAAATCTGAACTCTTGTGACCTTCAAGTGACAGTATCCCTAAATTCGAAGCTGCCCCGCCCTGTGCTAAGTAACTGCGTGCAGTTAGCCATTTTACCTTGTGATCACGACCACGATAAACATATGATGCAAATTAACCAAAGTTTTCCTTCTCCCTTTTCCACGGGACTGCCGAATACACCGAATCCTGGAGTAGGGGTGAATCTGAACGTGAGTGGAAGTGGAGGAGGGAGCAACAAGGCCAAATTGAATCCAGCCAAACACGGAAATAAAAAGCAGCAGAAGGGAGAAGCTGTTCAAAACGGAAATAAGGGGAATAATGTGATTGGGGTGAAGGAGCCCGTCGTTAGAAAAGAAAGCGTGAATTTAAATCCCTTGACGTGTGAGGAGGAAGACATCAACTTTGCACTGTCCGAAATTAATGTAGCAGTTATGAGACTGGACATAAGTCAGCATTTAGATACCAAGCAAGACAAAACTGTTCATGGCGGAAGGCTCCTTTGCCATAACACACATCAAGCTTTAAGGTACCGTAATAGTAATACACTTTAATATTGTATAATGATTTATTATACAATATTTATATACAATACTTTAATATTTTATATTTTTGAGTTTGCCTATGCAGTTAATATTTTATTTTTACTTTGTAGACGAAAGGATAGTCACGTCAAAGGAGATGTCCAAATCTCAAAGACTAATTTTAGTCAAGCTGCCAAATCTAATGATATAATCATCAATCCCGGTGCTAATACTATTGTACTACAGGCTAAGGTTTGTTTACCCTATATAATAATTATATAACAGTAATGAATACTGTACTTTTAAAGTATATTGCCATAAAGGAAATGAAAAATATATGCAATTTGAAAGTTTTTACGTAAATTACTAAATTATTCACAAATAAACTTTTACTTGTTTTAGATGTCTGCACCAGGAGTTTACAGACTGGGACAGCTTTCTGTAGGATTAAAACAATTTGAACTTCTATCTCCACGCATGGGGTGTCGCTACAAATTTGATGTCGAAAAGATCCCTGGAAAAATTGAAATTGGTTGGTCAGGAGATTCCGTCAACCTGATTGCAGGAATTGAGCAACCCATCACTTTGGTTCTACACACAGGCAGCAATCACATAGACAAGGTAACTTTAGAACGAAGGCACTTTAATATATAAAGTATTTATGCAAATGCTAAAAATAATTTGTGAATAGGGGATGCTGCTTAATGTGAGGTCTTCTGTCGGCTTAGTTTTACGTTCTGCCTCTGAATCAGCTCTTTCTTCGGAGATAGCTTTGCCTTTGCCTACCACAGAGCCGTTTAATACAACCAATGTTGAATTAATTGTCAAAGCTGAATTGGGTCCGCAGAAAGACAATTCTACTATTGAACATAAGGTATAGTTATAATTAAAAGCACCAGATAGCAATATAATATAGCAATTAAAAGCTTGTATTTAACTACACATAAAAATAATCATTTTTCCATAAACAAAAATCGTAATTTTCCCACTCGGATAATGAATCTACCTTAAAAATGTTGTTTTATAAGAATCGACACAATAGAAGAATAATGATCTTCCCATAAGTAAAATTGCATTTTCCACATATTAGGTTGTTTTTTTGCTCATAATTAAGTTTCTACTTATGTAATTTGTATTAATTATAAGAAATTTTAAGTATGCTAATTAAGCACATTATGATTGTCCAGAATAATAAACAAATAAATTGTGAAGGTAAAGCAACATTTGGAAAAAGCAATTCTACTTATGTGTAAATGATCATTCTTATATTGAGTGACGATTCTTATGGTAAAATAATATTTTTATGGTAAACTGGTTATTTTTGCTTAGAGAAAACTGATTATTGGTGGAATAGAATTATTGCCATAATCAAAGTCATTAATGCATGTACTTTTTGTGCAGTTAATAACTCGGTGCCCTTGGACTAGTGAAGAGACGAAAATTCCAATTTTGTTTGCTCCTCCCTTTATGTCTTCCCATAAATTAAACACTGTTGGCCAAAGGAAATTCGTTCATGTTGTTCTACAAGGCCTTAGTGAAAAAGCATTTACGGTTTCTGACCATCAGTTAACTGTTCAGCATCATAATCCTCAGGATATTCCATTGGTTCCATTGAATCCTCGATCCCAAAAATTAGTAACTTATAAATACACTTTTTGATGCTATATAATTTATTATAATAATATATGAATTTCATATTTATATTTGTTTGTTGAAAGGCTTTAGTGAACGGAAGGAATGCTTCGTACATGTGGGAAGTTGGAGTTTTGGAGTATGAGGAAGAAAGTCCATTAAGACTTGAATTTTCTCTCTCCTTTTCAAACACTGATCATCCTTTAGAAGTGTATAAGTATTACATATGTCTACAACAATTTAAAGTGAGATTTTTTAACTACTAGAGATCTAATTTGTATTTTATGGTTATAGGGCTTTTAAAACTGCTTTAACTAATTTAACTTTAACTTTTTTCAGACTTTATTTGAGATAAGATCGCGAATAGAACCACATAAAGGCAACGAGTTTTGTCGGGTAGGAAATATGTGCTCTATGATCATTGAGATTTTCAAGTTCTGTGTCCCGACGCAGTCATTGATGTATGAAGTCCGAGCTGATCAGCACATGTGGGCCATTTGCGGAAGAAGTTCTGGTACGTTATTTTGCTTTAATATTTATTATTGGGAAAAGTATATATTTGCTGACTTATTATATTACTGTAATAATTGAGTATGGACTGATTTGCTGTGTACTAATAATTATGCTCTTGTAGGGGTGGTTTCGATGGATGGGTGTGACACTCAGCAGGTGTCCTTGGATGTTATGCCAATGAGTCCGGGATTCCTTCCTTTACCAACAGTTCACCTCTCAAAGTACATTCCAGCAGAGCAAAAGAGTAAGGTTTCCTCATTTTACCTTCCTGACTAATATTATTCTGTAACTATTTCGTAAATCACTGAAATTATGCACCTGTGGTGTATTATTGCAAGTTAAACATATTTTGAATTAATTTGTAGGTAGCAACTCTAGCGTTCCGAAGTTGGAACCTTTTAGTCCTGGACAAGTATTTAACCGAAGTAAAGGTTCTCAGATCCACGTGCTACCTCCACCTCAGCCTCCAGGCTCAAATTCAGGAATCGGTGGCAGTGGCAATGTCAGTAATACAATTATTCCTCTGGCGGGTGACACGCATTTTTAGACTTATAATTGACACTCAGTAGTGTGGTTATAACTGACATGCCATTATAATTATTATAGTTATTAAAACTTATTTATATGTATACCAATCAAGTAATGCCTTATTAATGTAAAAATCTGATAGGCAACTATTACTATTATTATGGAGATTGATAGATCTGTAAACTTGACCTCTAAATACCCCACGCACCTTACCTAAGATTTTGTGTTGTAAAAACCAGCAACTGAAAAACATCCTTACGCTAGTTAAAAGTTCCGCACTAATATTGTTCAGTAATTCCTTTTTTAATTGTTAACTAGTGATGTTAATTATGTTAATTATTGTTAGATTTATAATAAAAAGGAAAAATTAAAAATGTCTAATTTATCTTATTTAGAATACTCGAATACTACACAGTTTTAGCAATAATTGCAAACACTGGTCACCCAAGGTCACCTTTTGGTAGCATACATGTGTATAATATACGTAATACAGTAGGTGGAAAGAATTGCACCTTATGGTTGTAGTAACGAAGTGTCTTCCACACCTCAATGCTTTTTCCATAGAGCAAGCCAACTGTTCAGACTAGAATCGTATTTCTGGTTACCTGAGCTTTCATTCAACTTGATGAATATTCATGGATGGAGTGACAATGGCAATTATGTTGGTAGACACAGATATTAATGGGTTGCAGGATGCCCAATGAGCTAATAAATAGTATTCGCAGCCGTAAAATGGTAAAAATGGTAGTAAAGTGAGTGTGCACAAAAGAAATATACATTAAAGAAGTAATCATTAGAGAATTTACTTTTTCTGGAATCTTCTTTCTGAGTGATCATCATGCAAAGCTGAACATATTGGAAATACTGTTTTTAAACATCCAAATTATCATAAGTGTCATTTTCTATTTTTAAATTGCCCAATAGCGCAATATTATTATAAATGATGCATAAAAGGTTACTTAATTAAATTGTAGCTGTATATGTCACAAGTTGACTTTTCTTTGATTCTGAATTTTGAAATATAATGGAAGTCATGAAAAGTGCATCGCTCCCCATAACATTAACTTCATTTACGAATTGTGATGATATTTCCTTTATTACAGTTGTTCATGAAATATAGTATTAATTCTGGAGCAATATTTTCGGAAACTTTTGTAACTAACTTTATTCCACTGTTCCTGCAATTGCATTTCCACTGAACCAGAAAACGATGCAATTAGATTACTTTCGAGTCCCTCGAGGTCCAGGTGACTCAATCACTGGTTTGACAAGTTTGGTATCCATCAGTACTATTCTCACATCTCTAAGTGTCTACTTCACCAGTATGCAGAGAGCTGAAAAATTTGCAGACAATTTTAACGGGTTTTTGACATCGGAGCCTGACCAATTTGACTTTGTCGTTAGTAAGTCTATTTCCATGCAATCAATCACTTTCGGAATATTAACTAAAAAGGAATCTTATATGGGCGTTACCAATTGACAGTAGGTGGGGGTACGGGAGGAGGAGTCGTCGCAGCCCGATTATCTCAAAAGTACACTGTTCTTCTTCTGGAAGCTGGAGGTGACATGACTGATTTGCAACTAATACCCGCCCTCACACTTCTCCTCCTCAACTATAAACAAGTAGACTGGATGCACAAAACTGTACCACAGAAACACTCCTGCTTTGCTTCTAAGAAAACTGTAATAACTGATAAAAACGGATAAAAACTGATAATGACTGATAATAATGTAATATAACCATTTTTCCATTAACTCCCCCTTATTTCGCACAGAAATCTCACTGGTCAGCTGGAAAAGGACTCGGTGGCACTTCCAATATTCACTTTCTGTAAGTATCCTCCAGACATTTCCAAATTTCCTTCCAAGATGCATTTAGAATCGAAAAGTATTAATTTGTAGATCTCCATTAAAAACAATCCTATTTCCATCAATTATTATATTTTCCATGAAAATGTTTGATTTCCAGAATTCAGTCAAGAGGAAATCCTAAAGATTACGAAAATTGGGCAAACATAACTGGAGACATAAATTGGAGTTACAAAAGGGTTCTGCCCTATTTCAAAAAAAGTGAAGATTACTATGGAAGATGGGCGGAATGTAAGAATTTTTTTAAATACATGAATATAGAGTGCTTCATTCAATTATAATATATTGTTTCTAAATTCTAAAGCATCTGCACATGGTCGAGGAGGTCCAATCACCATCAAGGTACCTGAATACACCGGAATGGCGGATATCTATTTGGAGGCTGCTGGAGAGTTAGGTTACTCCAGAGCGGATTTGAATGGGTTCTACAAACAAGGCAAAGTTTTCGGAAATATTATTTGATTAACTTAAAAACACGCGTGCAACATTTTTCATTTCCGCATATTATGTATCTAGGTTTCGACACAATATATTATTCTGCAAAGAACGGTCGTCGCCACGATGTTTACTCTGCCTACATCAATCCCTCAAGAAACAACACTAATTTAACTATAAGAAAGTTTGCATTTGTCAAAAAAGTAGAGCACTACTATTTTATTCTGTTACCTTTTCATTTCGCATGCGTTATTATTCAAGTTATTAGTCTGAAATTTGATAGATTTTGATAGATAGCGACAAGAGGGCCTTTGGTGTGCTTTATGATCATCAAGGAAAAGAAAAGACTGCAATAGTTCATAGAGAAGTAATACTTTCTGCCGGTGCGGTTAATTCTCCGAAAATACTGATGCTTTCAGGAGTGGGACCTCGAAAACAATTGGAAAAATTGAACGTAATACTTTTAAGATTTAAAACTTTTTTTAAAACTGTACAATAAACAATAAATAAATTAGCATTTGGAATTTCTTTCAGATTCCAGTATTACAATCTTTGCCTGTTGGAAGAAACCTTCAAGACCACGTAAGTTTTACCTCTGAGGTCAATTTGTGACCAAAATTATTGAAAATATTTATCTGTTTTGCATTTCAGATGTCAACTTACTTGGGCCCATTTTTTGTAAATCAGCCAGTGTCATTTTCAGTGGAAAGAGATGTGATCAACCCTGTGACGATTGCGAATTTCTTAACACAGGGTACTGGTCCACTGACAACATCCGGTGTTCAAGCAATGGGTTTCATATCCAGCAATCTTACCACGGACACGGACTGGCCTGATACCCTAATGATGCTCATGGGTGTTTCTATCGGAACTAATTTCCCTCACGACATGTCTCGTGGCTTCGGCATCGAAGACGATATACTCCAGGAGTACTTGAAGCATGCAGTTGGCAGAGACAGTTTCTTTCAAGTGGTGAGTCCCGCTCGGCCAATTGCCAGAGGCTTCATCCGACTCAAATCATCCGACCCTTACAAGAATCCAATTATTGACCCGAAATATTTGAATAACGATCTGGATCTCCAAATTATGGTGAAAGGAATGCAAAAGGCTGTAACACTGGTAGAACGAACAAAAGTTTTCCAGGGCATCGGGGGTACTTTCACTGATCAGCCTTTCCCAGGATGCGAAGGGTACATATTTCGAAGTCCTCAGTATTGGGAGTGCTACGCTCGTCACTTTTCTGTTAGCTTACATAACATGGTGGGCACCTGCAGCATGGGCAAGGTCGTCGACAGTCAACTACGCGTATTTGGAATCAAAGGGTTAAGAGTTATAGACGCCTCTGTCATGCCTTCTCTTACCGTTGGAGATACAAGTAAATGTTTTGTATATTTAATTAAACTAACTTATTTTTAAAATATAATTAATATAATTACACTATCTTGCATAATTATTTAGATGCCCCTACAGTCATGATTGGAGAAAAAGCAGCGGACATGATTATGAAATATTGGAGATCAAATTTCAGAATTTGGAATTAATACACTATGTAAATATTAATGCGATAATAAATAAATGAGAATGAAAAGCCGTTAGTATTCTTTCTTTGGAGCAGAAGTGGGAGGACTGATTGTCAACCTCATAAATCTAAGAGCGGACGTCTGCGTAGGTATAATCAAAAGCAAAGCACAAAGGTTTTTTGCATGCCAGGCCAGTCATGAATTTCCTGGACGCTTGGTGGGATTTTTTATATGCATTCGGTCACTCATTCATAAACATTTGGTGGCAATCTATATAATAATGACATTTTTAATTTCCACTTGCGTATTAAGTTTAGATTTGCTGCAGAAGTAAAGTTCCTGGACACAACATGTGCAACACTAATAATTATTACTTGCAATAAAAAGCTATCCAACTGTAACTGTAGACCGTAGATGTGAACTTTAGTATTTGCTGGAGTAACTGACTGGTGCTCTGGATAAGATCTGCACTTTGCATGTGCAGTTTGTATCGGGCGAGTCTTATCTTAAGATTTGTTTTCTTTTATTGCATGATCGATTAGACGTTGACGTGATAACTGGATACTGGATACTAGTTCTATATCATATTGTATGGACATAACATAACCTAATTACAGAAATGCCTATTGGCCTGCTATCGATTACAAATAAGGAAGGGACAAATTCACACACAATTGGAAATAATATCAATCTATAGTATAGTTTTATTTGACCTGGTGTTTCTACCGGAGAAAACGATTGATTAGTACGTAGGTGGTGCATATTTATGGTTCTTTGGTTGGAAATGTAAGGAGAGCATAGAAATCTGTTGCGAAGTGTTTGTAAATGAACACAGCAACAGCAGCGTGCATAGACCTCCCGAATCGATTCGATTTCTATGCATTAATAAAGATTAGAGGAGTTGTGCTGAATTTTTCAGCCGAAGCTGTAAGTGACAAAGCTCCTTGTCCCGAAATGCGTCACTGCACTACTGCAGAGTAGAACATAAATCTGGGATTATGAGTCGGGCCAAGCCCTTAGTGCATAAGTGCATTCCATTCAAGAAAACTCACAAAAATCGCTTCCATTTCACCCATTCATGGGATGCGGTAGCAGCCAAGATATTGTTATGGAAAAAGAACAAAATAAAAAAGCTGCACGGGAACAATTGGACATTTTAACCGGCAGTCTCCTCTCTGCTCTCTACACTCATCACGGTAAGCATTCACAAAAATATCCTCCATTATTACATCGGTTAAGAAAATACTACAAATATATTGCAAAACAATCACGAAAATACATTCGTAAGTCTAAAATTTTATTTTTTATGCAGCCGCTTCCAAGTGGTTTGAAATAACAAAGAAAAGGACTAAAACTAGAAAACAAAAGAAATTTTGTGAAGATTACTTCGTGGACAGTGACACAGGTTTGTTTTTAAAATAGAAATGTCAGATATGCAGTTCTTTTGAAGATTTTGGAGATATTTGTAATTAATTTGTGTTTTACTTATTAAATATCGGCACGATATTTACTGGGAATGCTCTGTCACGCTGTCTGTCTGTCCGTCCGTCCGTCTGTCTGTCTGTGAGTCGGTCGTATAACTTTAGAACGCATTCACATAAATTGATCAATCTTTTTTTAAAACATCACTTATTAATATATCTTGCTCCATATTGAAAATCAGCCCCCTCGGACTTTTAGTTTCTGCAGAATTCGAAAATTTGCAAAGTCACATAGCAATGCATATATGACACAAGTCACAGAAATACAAAGTCCCACAGAGCGCCACCTTACCTTGCTCTGCTAACTACTAGAGCATGATCTATCTGTCTGTGTGTTCTCGGGAAGCTACTTTATCGATATACCTGGTCTGTCTGTCCGTCTGTGTGTTCTCGGGAAGCTGCTTTATTGATATACCTGATCTGTCTGTTTGTATATGTGTTCGCAGGAAGCTACTTATGATGATCTGATAATCAAACCATGATGATCTGATAATCAAACCATGATGATCTGATAATCAAACCATGATGATCTGATAATCAAACCATGATGATCTGATAATCAAACCATGATGATCTGATAATCAAACCATGATGATCTGATAATCAAACCATGATGATCTGATAATCAAACCATGGTGATCTGATAATCAAACCATGATGATCTGATAATCAAACCATGATGATCTGATAATCAAACCATGATGATCTGATAATCAAACCATGATGATCTGATAATCAAACCATGATGATCTGATAATCAAACCATGATGATCTGATAATCAAACCATGATGATCTGATAATCAAACCATGATGATCTGATAATCAAACCATGGTGATCTGATAATCAAACCATGATGATCTGATAATCAAACCATGGTGATCTGATAATCAAACCATGGTGATCTGATAATCAAACCATGATGCTCTGATAATCAAATCATGATGATTTACATTTATAAACACACATGCCGATATTTGTTTACGCCCGTTTTGCAACGGTTTATTTACAAAAACTTTCAGAAGAGGATCCCAAAGTTCCACTAGTTCGAATCACAAGTTGTTCGGAATACAGTCCTGCAAAATCAATTGAAATGCGAAAAACTCCTGTGGAACAATTAGAATTATTTACTGGTAGTCTCATGTCCGCCCTTTACACATATCACGGTAATAATACATTTTCTCAAATTTAAACCCTTTGGAACATTTACGGACACTGAGAGTTTTCCATTACGGTTTTAATGACCTTATAAAATTGCTTTTGCTATTCTGAGATGTTTTTATTCCTTAGCGGCTACCAAATGGTATGACAAGTGGAGAAAAGCTCCTGTAAAACGACGCAACATTTGGTTAATGGATGGTAAGTGCTAAATTTGGAAACACACGCCAATCTTATATATTGTTAATTGTTTTATGCATAACTTATAACAATTATTGCGGTGACTGAATAGACAACGAAAGAGGTATGGAGAATACACAAAACATGAAAAAGACTGCTAAAGAGCAAATTGATGTTTTCGCTGGAAGTCTCTTATCTGCATTATACACCTACCACGGTTAGTTCATCAATCACTCAAAATCCCTTTTCTCAGGTACCTATGTTTGTACCAGGTATTCTAAATATACAAATTTTGCATAAACTGAGTTTATCTTTAATATTTGTACCGTTAATTTCTCCGTGCATAAACATTTAGCTGCTGCGAAATGGTACCACGGAACAAAGAAGACGTCCAAACAAATGAAAATGTTTTCTGGAAAAAGCAAAGTAAAAGGAAATGGTCAGTTTTTCTTGTATAGTCAAAGAGTTTTGTCTGACCCTCGTAATAATTATTATTTTAGTACCTATATTTTGTTGCATTCCTTAGAAGGTGATTATGGAGCTTACCCAGAAGGATCTGACGAAAAGAAAACAGCAATGGAAAATTTAGATGTCGTCACCCGAAGTCTTCTTTCCGCCTTGTACACTTATCATGGTAGGTTTTTATAAATGGACAATTTCGAAAAATACATCCGCATGATCTACTGGGACGAAAATAGCTTTGTAATTTTAGCTGCCATGAAATGGTCTCATGTTTCCAAGAAGTCCCCATTGCAAAGGGACGCGGAGGTGGCTGTGGCGCTAGTGGAAGGCAAGAAATTTTTCTTGGTTCTCTCTTTAATGGATAATTTGTCTAATTTAATTATTACTGTTTTGCCTTGCATAGAGAAGCAACATAAAAGGGAGCCTTCAGCTTCTGTAACAGAAGTAACGAAAAGTGCGAAAGAACAATTGGATGTTGTTACAGGGAGTCTCCTATCTGCTTTGCACACTTACCACTGTCAGTATATAGTTGGAATTCTAAATTCCCAAATGTAATTACAATTAAAGGAGTTGTAAACAGTTTGTTAAAATGTAGGTGCTTCCACATGGTACGATGAATGCTGGAATAAACCTCCAGGTCCGGATGGGTTGCCTGAGGAGGCTCACTCATACAAGGAAATCCAAAAAGATGGTAGAATTTCATAATATAAATAATCATAATCGATGTTCCATTCCTCAACGGATTCTTTTGGGACAAAGATTGTTTTTTCTTTTCCTTTCCTTTTCAAACGTAGTCAACTTATTCGGTATTCCAAAGATTTTCCAATAAATCCAAGTTTCTAATGCTATTCCAAAACTTTAATGAAAATCGGCGAATGGATTTTCTCTTGGCAATTAGAATTCTTCTGCATTCTCTAAAAATCTTATATAGCCATCATATAAGCAATTTTAAGGCGAAAATTAATTTTCACGCAGCATATCAAAATAAAAACTTAGAAACTCATCGTCATCACCTATTTTGTCTATTTAATTATAGTTTACTATTTCGCAAGTTTAATTTTTCCAATAGATTCAGCAATCACAGCAGAGCTTTTAAATGAAAGCCTTATGAGAAAAACAGCTAAAGAGCAGCTGGATGTTGTCACTGGAAGTCTCTTATCTGCTCTCTACACATATCACTGTAAGAAAATGTAATTTCGTTTATTTGAATCCAGTTCTTTTTAGAACATTCTAATTGTGATTGAACTATGATTTATATAGCTGCAACGGAGTGGCACGAAAACGTAATCAGCAATCGTTCTGGAAACACAGAGGTAATGGGCCATCAGATGAGTCAAGGTGAGTATAACGACTGAGTTGTTCACAAATTGAATACGAAACATAATTTTACTGTTAAGATCTGGTTTTGCTAAGGCGGACACGAAATTCCTGCCATTGCTGGTGGTATGAACAATGCATTTGATACCAAGAAACCTGAAGACATGGAAATTGTTACCGTTACTCTCCTAACGACTTTATTGACTTATCGTGGTTAGTAGCAACTCTTAGCATTCTCCATAGGATTCGTTAATTTCTGGATTCTTATGGGCATTCTATTTCCTTAAGTTAAATGCTTAGGAATTTTTGTACTTTTTCGATTTAGCGGCAAATAAATGGCATAACCGAATCTGTCAAGCCACTGTGCAACTTTTGGAGGAATTAGGATTTGGTGAAGAAGCAGAAGGTTAGCGAAATCTTAGAGATTTTTACATCCGAAGGACTAATGATTTTCCGTTCCTTATAATTGATTTATTTTCAAAAGGAGTTCCTGGAGGTGATAATGCCAGTTCTTCAGAAAATAAGCAAGACACAAAAACCACAGCTGAAGACATTGATACCGCAATATCTCGACTTCTTGGTCATCTAAATACTAAATGGGGTAAGTTCTCTTTGCATTTGTTTGTGGAATATTATATCTTACTGGTATTATCAAAATACTTTATCTAGTAATAATGTTAGCAGATGAATGAATCAATACATTTCATAATACTGTTGGTGTGCAGCCATGTCCGATGAAACTTTCTTTTTCAAAGATAAAACTGATCAGCACGGAGGGGAAGGGGAAGAAGAGAATAGCAAAGGAGAGGCGAGGTGCAATTGTGCGGATCATGGAAACGCTGGATCCGATTCCGAGAATGAGGAAGACGAAATCTTAACAATGGTGACTGAGTTCGTAGACGGAGAAACAGAAGTTTATTCCCACTTTCAGCCAAACAGCTAAAGTTTGCCCTCCTTCACTATAATATCACTATTTTCGTGAGAAAATGTATTGTGGAAAAAGTATTATTCACATTCTTTAAAATGCAATAAATCTAAATATCACCAAAGTTGGGAAATTTTCATAATAATAATAGGTCCCGTTAACTTTCACTTTTATGCAATTGATTCCTCTTTATTTCTCAATTTACTGATTAGGAGTAAAATGGAAATGCAAAGAGTTGGGTAAATAAATTATTCCCAATGCAATGACACATGCTCCATATTTAGTACCGAAATAACCGAAGTTCAAAACAGGTGAATATAACAATAACAAACAATAACAGCATTTTATTAGAAAAATCAATAGAACAGGATCCACTACGTGGTCGTAGATATTTAAAACACTTAATGAAATCTACAGTACACAACTTTATAGTAAAATTTGTTCTTAGTTTGAAAACTATTTTTTACATTCTACATTTTTGAACCCTATTTAAAAACTATTGCATACATTTTTGGCATTTAGATTGTAGATCTGCCAAAGTAATATTATTATTCTAAATTCTGAAATGTAATTTGATAATGATCTAAAGAAACTTTTGATATTTGTCCGAGGTCATCTATGGTACTTCTCTCAAAGATATTTTGTAGAGTTCTACGTAACTATTTAGAGCGGCATTTTATATCTTTAGGGAAATAACGAAGTTGAGCCCTTACCTGTTTGGTTGGTTGGGTATAAAAATAAAATTCTAGAAAGTAATCTAAGATGTAAACTGAAGAAAAGGTGGAAAGAAATTTAATAATACGTATACTAAAAGTAATTGTGTGAAAATTACGGGGTCATATTGTATTGTAGTAATGGCATGGCTATTTATACTAAACGGGAATAATATGGGTTAATGTTAATTAGGCTAAATTAGAATATTAGAATGGTTAGTTCGTTGCAACGCAAACTACTTTAGTTTGGAAATTAGTAAAATAAGTTCTGGAAGAGTTGTGATTTAGCCATGATGATGACCTCCGCCCACGTGGTGCCTCACTCCCCATTTGAAATTGGCGTGATAATCCGTTTTTGCATAAGTGTACACTGGACCTAGGTATCCGTAGCCATGTCCGTGTCCATGTCCGTGGTCATCTCCTCTGCGGATTCGTATCAACACCGGGACGACTGCAATCATGTACACAATTAGCTAATCATTTGAGAAGAAATCCTAAATAATTTAAGTATTCAACTACTAATGATGACAAAATACCATTTAACAGAACCTCGCATAAGATCCCTAATCCTTTTTAATTTCAGTACCCCAAAACAAATGTTAATAAATACTCTAAGCAATTGAGAATGAGATATGTCCGTCAGGGATTTATATTCTTTTCATTTCCCAAGTAAATTACCTGAATGAAGATATAAAATAGATACTGCGTAAAATGCATGTATTTTCTACTTAAATTTTTTACTTAAATTTTCTGTGGCGATTTTATGATTTCTGTGGCAATCGGGTTTTTGTTAGGTACATTTCTTTGACGGGAGTGTTAAAAATATGTAAAAACTGAGTGGCAGTACTAAAAATTATCAAAAAGTTGGTAGCATCAGTAATTTAGGTATCTTGTTAAGAAAAGTGTTTAGCATAGAAAATGGTTAGTATTGACTCAGTATTAGGAGTAGGAGAAATAAAAATAGGAAATGTACACGTATTCCTGAAAATAAAAGTAAAATACGGTAGTGCACGTCTTTGAATGTTGTAGAACATGAGGGTATAAATATTTGTGTATAGAGCACATACGAATATAGTAAATAGTTAAAGGAAAGTGTTTATCTTTGTAAAAAGTGAATTTTTGTCCTTAGTTCAGATGTACATAATAAAGGGTTAATTATCGGTCGAAGTTCTCATTAAGTGTAATTATTTCTAACTGGTCGGTTATTTTTGAGAATAATTAATAAACATTGTTAGCGTGCTGCTCTGTTTGGTAGAGTACTTAATTAATTACGCCATGTGTTTCTGTGAGTCGTCAATCGTAAGACGTCGATATCTAAACTTGATACGGACTATTCACAAGAACAGCATCGACTGCATGGAATGGAAGCCAATCCACTTGGCCACTGTAAAGTGAGAGTTTAAATGAAAGTTTGACGAAACCGCATAGAAACTCAATTGGTGAGCTGTAAAAAAGGTTTGAGTCTAGGATTACGATTTGCGAATGCCTGCTGCGTTTATGTAGATACATTCATCCAAGTTATTATTATGTGCGCTGCAAATGAATAGCAAACTGTGAATGTCTTTAAGCGTTTTAGTTACATGCTAAGTACACGTTGTAAGTAGATATCGAACTTTTTTGTGTGGCTTGAAAAGAAAAGTACATAATAGCATTATGTAGACCTAGTTAATATATTTGATCGTTTCCTTACACTTATCTGTCACGATCAGTCAATCAATACTCATAACACACACACCCAGGGCACAACTAGTAAATGTTGTAATAAAGCTTCATTAGTTACATCTCTGTATTAAGTATATCGAAACTGTATTGGAAACGAATGCCGAAGTGTAGGTATAAATAGGGCTTAGCTTGTAAATTTACTATTTCACTATTTTTGTATGTATTTCTAAGGAAGGCATAGAAAAATGATTTGTGTAGCGAACCAAGAAGTGAAACTGATTGGAGAAAAACAGGGAAGAGAAATGAAAGAAAATCTACAGGTAAAAAATAGAGAACATAACGGTAATGATTGCACTAAAAAGCGTTTAATGATTTTATTTTCATTTTAAGTTAAATTTGTAATAAGCATTGTTAGTTGAGTATTCTAAAAATACCAATAAGCTGAACTAATACTAAACAGACTCCTTACAGTTTGTTAGGACAGGACAGGACAGCCTGGAGCACATTATGGAAATTGTGGTAATAAAAACAAATGGCCATCACACAAAATAATAACAAAATCTACAATTACAACAACAATTACAGGCATATTGGGATATTTCGTGTGTTCTGTCGGAATTGCATAACAGAATGCACTTTGCACTTGGTGTTGGAATTGGAATGCACAAGGAATTGTAATTGGAGTGTGCGTGTGGATATTCGCAAATGGGAGAGCAAAGGCTCCACAAGTAAATCAAATGTATGTAATTTAGGTCAGTCAGTCAGTTGTGTGTATTGCATGTTGCTAACAGTATAAAAGTGATACACATTTAGAATATCTGTTTGTCTGTCTGTCTGTCAGTCTGTCCGTCGACAATTATTACAGGAGATAGAACAAGTGAGTAAGTAGTTTGTCCAATAAGATTCTCTTTTTTAGTTTTCCTTTCGCTAGTTTTCTTGCTCATTTCGTCTGCTCTCTCTACCGTGAGGCTAAAGACAGCAGCAGATAATTATAATCGTAACATTAGTACTCAATTGGGTTTCTATATGCACTTGGCTTACTGTTCCTAACTACGCTTATCAATTCGTTCCACTTCAAAACCATGTAAATTGCAATCTTAACTAAACACGTTCTTTGGGATACACTCAAAACCATGCAAGATGCAACGAGAAAATAAAAAATTCTAATAAGGTAACTCCAAGCACAAACAGCCAATTTCAGCCCTAAGAACACTAATGCGCTACATACAACGACTACCCACAACAAATTGACAACAACTACATACATCACATTACTCTCATTTTAAACTGCCAGCTACTAATTTCAAACTAACAACACAACCCTCCCGACGATTCCTTTTCCCAGCCCCGACTTGTCCATCTTACTCGAGCTCATCTTCACACATTCTTGTAATTAGGTGTACTTATTTTTACTAAACGACGACAACCGATCCTTAGCCTCTCCAGCCTCCACCGGCTTTATGACGAACTCCCCATTGAAAGTTTCCGTGGTAGTCTGTGCGCACCTATATGTAAAAATCCAAATATTTATGCTTTAATCTATTAGTTTCATTATTTTAAAGCTAAATTTCATTTATTTTAAGCCAAATTCCATTATTGAACTAAATTCTAATATCTTGAATATAGTTCCCATTATTATAAAGCTACATTCTATTATTATAAAGACAAATTCTATTATTTTAAAGCTAAATTCCATTGGTAAACAAAATCCCAGTAGATTATTTTAAGGTTAATTCTATTATTAAGCTAAATTCCATTACTAAGCAAAATCCCAGTGGATTATTCTACGGTTAATTCTATTATTAAGCTAAATTCCATTATTGCGAAGATAGATTCCACTGTTTTAAAGCTACATTCCATTATATGAAAGATCTTAATTGGAATCCAAAAAAGGTCTTACGTATGTGAAGACGGGTCCAACTGGTTGCCAGCCCCAACCTCCTCCTCCATATCCGCCACCGCCGCCGCCGCCACCTCCTCCCATGCCAAAACCGCCTCCGCCTCCTCCTCCTCCACGACCACCTCCGGAGCCGCCACCCCAGCCCCAGCCTCCATGGCCTCCATAGCCTGCTCTAGCATTAGTGCCTGCTGTTGCCAATCCCCCTCCGAGACCTCCGAGGCTGGATCCGTAGCCGTGACCGTAGGAGGGCTGATGGTGACCGTTGGAAGCTAGAATTTCTGAACCTCTACGAGCTCGAGCTACTTTGTCTACAATTACATTGCCACAACAAAATACATGCATCATTCCATACTTTTCAAATCCAAATGACCCATACCCAAAGCTCTACTTTCCCAGTTTCAAAAGGAATTATAGTAACTATTCAGCATTAATTTTAATTACTCATTTTTGTATTCATGATAAGTACTCTACATGGAAGACAGATTTATTACTATTATTACTAAGCAAAACTTTTTGCGTTACAATCACAATTAGTAAGGCAAATATGTTAGACTATGACTAATTACTCTTCTTTAATAAGTGCATTAGCCTCAGACTATTTATTATTTCTACTCTACTTATTATCGCTAGTCTACTTCAAGTTCAAAGTAAGAAAAATGCACAATTATTGTTAATTGTAATCACAAAGGAACTTGTTAAGTGAAAACACTTGACAGCTAAATTAATTAAGTAGGTAAATTACGTGACTGATTATGATTCAAAAAATTAAGCTTAATCATCATTTCTAAATAAATACTATGCAAATGAAGATCTACTCTATTGACTACACTTTATAAAAATTAAAATTAAAACCTGTGACATGGCTCAGCTAAATCGACGAAAATGTTATTGCATTATTTCGCAAAAGCAGGAGTTACAATTATCTAGTTTTAAAAAGCACTTTAGTAGCTGCATCATAAATTACATACATTTTCCAAATGTATGACATAACAAACTAACTATAACTATTTATAAATGCGAATTACTAAGTATTCGTCAAAGCAGTTTATTTTTAGTGTCTAGTAAAGTACGAAGTAACGCATGGTGTAAAAGTCTAGTAAATGAGGTTGGGAATTGAACAAAGGAAGAACGGTTCTGTCTGACATTTTTCTCTGAGCAGGTGGCGCGAAAAATAAAAATGTCTTTAGTCTTTTGTCATGAAATTAAAATTAAAATGTCATTTACTTATCTAAGCAAACCTATGTCCACGTTATATAATATTTAATACCAATTACCTAATTTTTAGTCAATAATTATGTGATTCCTTTAATTTAAATGCAATTTCAACCTATTCTGTCCATTTATAAACTAATGAGTGGCTACCTATCACAAGTACTTGTAATAATGTTATAAAATTTCGAAACAGGTATAGAATATAATATTAGCAGCTAATTATGTTTAATTACTAAAAGAAAAGTAACATACCATCATCGGAAACTTCCTGTTGGTCTTCCTCTGCGAACAACTGAGGTGCACCATTGACTAGAACTGCACAAATGATAAATAAGACAGCAGAGAGTGCTGTCAATTTAATCTGCAAGTTAAAAAATAAACAGATGATTTTAATGGTTGTGTTGAACTTGACGTTTGAGTTGTGTGGCACATTGAAACAAATCCAACTTAGCACTGGAGAAATGTTGCGTGGAATGTGTGAATAATTTAATAAATAAATCTCACCCAAAGGGACGCCATTTTAAGTGGACTACAATAGCAACTCAATAAAGTATTGAGTTGTAAAATTTGTAAAATGAGCTTTTTGGTTGAAGCGACTGTAGGATTGAAGTTGAAGGAGATAGGCAGAGGAGTCGTTGGAAAATGATTTGAGAAATTTTGCAAAAGGATCTTTTATACCTTCATGGGAAGTTGGATTGCACTGTGTGCAACCTTCATCTAGATTTCAAGAGTGGAGAGATCTGCAATGTTATGAAGATGAGAGTGTCGGTGCAGTGCACACCACTCCTCCAATGTGCTCTACTCCTCATCATTAGTATCATCACATTTTATCGTATCAGAGATACTCATTTGTAACATCTTACTACAGCGAAGAGCCTAATTCAAGCACCATAGTAAAATGCCATTAAGTACAACGTTTGAAAACGCATCTCAAACAATTTGGAAGGCATTTTGATTTTCAAACATTAGTTGCATTTTCTATGGTGCGTGACTTATGCCCTTCACTGTAGATTTTAGTTCTGTTTGTGTTTTGCTCGCCTCTCCACGCTACGCTTCTCAATTCTCACGCCACGACGATTAACAGTTTAGCTTTCAATTAGGAGCCAAGTTATTTTTGAAATGAACACTTCATAAACACATAGGGTACCTAAGCATAATAACATAGATCACGTATTTGATACACCCACCAGAAAAATAATATCTTTTTCTTAATAACAGTAGTACATAGGATGCTTATGTACATACATCTAAATTTTATGATAACTATTGACACTAACGACTAGTACTACTGACTTACTTCTATAGATACCTTCGGAGAGCATTAGTAAAAATGTTAAATACGGTATATAACTATAGTGCATTAATAAAGTTACAACAATTAGTGTAGCAGCACGTACGTTTTCAGTATTTGAGAGATAACTTCAATTAAGTGCCTACCGAACTATTAAAGTACAAGTAAAAGTGCACTCCTTATACATGCACAACTAAATTTTGTGCTTTCTTCCAAAAAATGCAATCTAGTATAAAAGTATAGTGCGGATACACTATACTCTTCCTTAGAACCATCTGCCAGTCTGCCACACTGAAGTATACTATAGCATTTTGGTTATTAGTGGAGTTATGATGTTATTGTGGTAGCGTGTCTTGTCTCTGCCTGACACTGACTCACTTTTAACTCCAATTTGCAGATTTCATTCACACAGTTTGTGACCAGTCAACCAACACAGCAGCCTACTAATCCTACTAACCATATCAATTCAGGTAATGGATGGCCACACTATAAAGTTCACTCAGACGCAAGTATAATCTCCTATTCTTAACTGCTCTGCCTCTAGTCTGGTGCAAATAAGGGATCTGAATACAGAAATGTACGGATGGGTGGATTCCTATTGGATGGTACACATGGACACGCAGAATTTCTCGAACATCACATAAAATCAGAAATCGAAATTAAAAACTCTCTCACTCACTCTTCTTTCAGTTCACCATGTCTTTCTTCATGCATTCACTGCAATATCTCTTCAATACAATGTCAAGGAATGTTAAATCGAACTTTTAGGAAAAGCTACACATATAGCAAGATAAATACCTTTAGATACCATGCATGCAGTTTTCGTTCGCAGTAAATACAATTATTACTAATTTAGATAGAGATATTAACCATTTGTGCGCAATATATGATGTGTTGTAATAATAAATCTATTCTATATAGAAATCTTGGGGAAATTCATCAAACTACTCTAATTTGTATCATAACCATAACAGAAGTGATGGTGATACATTTATTTATTGAAAAGGATGCTTGACAAAAAAGGCTTTGAGAATTGAGTATTTCTTAAACATCTGAGGAAATTTCCTTCTTGAATGTCTTGGACATTTTCGGCACTATAAAGACATGCTCCTCTGCAATAAAAGCGCTTAATGACATCAACAACTAGTAATTCCTGTCTCCAAACAGGTGTTTTGTCTGCTTTATGTTGGTGATAAGCTTTATTGGCGATTTCAGGTCAGCCTGCAGCTGTTCTCTCCCAGGCGTCACTATAATTATATTCATTAAAAGGTTGTACTTATAGTTATCGTTGTATGTCAAGAAACCTACAATACTTATGAGTGGGTAAGTTAATTATATGCGTCATTTGATTCTGCTGCTGAGTCCAGTGACACTTCCTTGGTTATTAAGAGAGATATATACAATCGAAGCATATGCCATAATACTGCGTACAAAGTGCGGTTGAGATTTCTATCAGTATCATTGACATTAACTATGTATATCGTCTTTTCTTGGTTATATGTACAATAATCATAAGTAGATATATTAAGTTATGGTTGAGAAGTGAAGTGTGTGCGTATTTATTATTTGCGTTCGTCAATTCACTAGTAGAATGTACTTTGTGCCAAATGGAAGCGAGGAGTAACTAATACTAATGATATGTTTGGATACCTACATTAACATACACTTAATATTTATTTAGTTTACAAAGTGGCACTTGCTTTGCCACTCAATTCTCAGTACTCACAACACTACTTAATAAGCTATTCATTCAAATGCCTTATACTGAAGCGAACAAAGCTTCCCATTGTCCATTAACACTACTAGTATTTGTTACGACACTGTATATTTCCTCTGAAAGGCAAAAACAATAATTTTAATGCTAAGATTTGAAAGATAAGATGTGGAATTTATTTATTCTGCAACAATATTAAAGATTGTAAATATTTTCAAATATGCTTGCAAAACTTAAATAAATGTTTGAAACACAAGTTTAAGTAACTGAAACGTTTATTTCTCGACCATCATTTATTCCTGGCTCGGTACACAATTTCTTTGATTCTTCGAATGCAGCATGAATCCCATCGTAATAAATATTTGTGTGACATCGTGACATTAATATTATCGTTAAGCTTAATCATAAGGACTTATACAAAATAAAATAGTCTGTTGAAGTGTGCGTGAGTGGTCTCCATTGAATGAGTAATGACAAATGGAGTACAGTAAGTAGGTTTAATTTGTGTTGCGCAGTTTATCAAAAATAATTTATAATAAAGTAGATAACTATCTGTGCACTGGAGTACTATCTATTGAGGTCTGACCACTATTCTCTGATTTCCCTGAGGAAAGCGTCTCGCTGCAACAGCGTAGGCCTGTTGAGGGTTTCCTTGGGCGTCGTATTGCTGTTGGGGCTGAGAATACACTTGTGGTTGATATTGCTGCACTTGAGGATTTTGAGTGTATTGAGGAAACTGGCTGCGGCTTGGTCCTGCAGATTTTCCAGCCTCTAATGGGGCTTCAGTTGGGACTGGGAACTAAATCCAAATATAATTCGGGGAATTAATTTCAAGTTATGACATTTGTGTTCAATAGATGTCGCTTTATGTCAATAATGCTCCAATTACCTTAACTTTCACATCAGTTGGTTCACGGGTCACTTTAGCTTGGAATCCATTTTTGGAATCAGCAGTGTAGGTCACAGTTCTCACATAACCATCAGGGTCGACAACAGAGTAACTGTAAAAACCATAAATATCCGTTAAAATTTATTAAAAAATTAAATTATACTATTTTAATTAATCGCTATTTTAAAGGTGGGTTTTACGGCCTGGTCAATATAATGCTTAGGCCGATTTTCCAACTCATTTTTGAAATTGTAAATTCAGCGAAACTCAGTTTACTGACCTTCCCTTAATGACTCCTCCATCACGCTCCTCTTGTCTGTTTTGGTAATTTGTTAACTCATCATCTTTCACATCAAAGGCGAAATTATATTGTGGGTTGGGCTGAAATCAATATATTACAGAGTAATTAGAAACAGACTCCTTAAATCAAAAAATTGTAATAAATAAGAAATATATTTTTCAAAATTTTATTACATCAGCTGGATATTCATCGTCGAGGTCAAGTCCTTGCTTTCCGGCCTTAAGGACTGGACGGGCGGAGAGAGCCTGAGGAGCAGGGGCTCTTTGGTTGTAGTAGGCGGGTTGTTGAGGTTGAAGTTGGAAAGCTTGGTGGAGAGGAGGTCCTTGTGGGCGGTAAGTGGCCACGGCGGGTTCAGTCTGCGAATATTCAACAGGTTGCTCAAGAGCGTAGTCTGGCCGCCCTCCTACCCGGATTCTCTTTACACCCCCCAGGGACTGACCAGACTACATAGGATTAATAATAATGTGCATTTGTGGTCAGGTTTTATCGTCTGGCAAGTATGTCAGTATTTAATTAGTCAAAACAGGTAATAATTTTTCGTTAACTGGTTTGATATGTGGATAAAGTAATTAAGAGAGTAGTAAATCACGGTAATAAATAAGAAACCAAGAAAATAATATTTAAAAAATAAGTTTAAATACCTATATATGAAAAAATATAAACACAATAATTAACGATTAATAATTTTAAGCTGTCAGAATTGTTGATCAGAATCTCCATTAAGTTTCTTTAAGCTCATTAAAGTGATTTCGATTAAAATGTAGCAGTAATAACAGTAGTATTTGAATTTGCGTAAAAATGGTATTACATATAATTAAGTAATAAACGATTTTTTCATCATTGTACGAATGATTCCATGTTTTCCTTTATGATCCTTGTATGATTGTATGATAATACTAATTTGTAGTACAAGTACAGACAGTAATTGTATTTTTTGTTTGCGTCTCACGTACACTTGATACTGCTCGGAGTTTTAAGTAAGTTTCTCTTTGTTAATAGATGTTACGTAGTAAGAGTGTGAATGAGGAGTGAGTGATTTGTGGCAAGTGGTGATAATATTATTTAATTTCCCAATTAATAAGTGTTGTTTCGGAAAAGAGAAAAGAAAAGAATAGTGCATGCATAGAAATCGAAGGTAAGAGTGTTTGTACCTTAACAGGAACTAATCTTGGAGTTAATCCTCCTTGAGAGCTGTACTGACCGGGACTGTAGGCATTGTAGACTCCGTCTTGTGCTACGGTCATAGTTGCCAACATTGTGGCGAGTAGTAACTGAAAAGAGAAATACTGAATATATTAGTATTGTTTTTCGGTGTTGGATGTTTTTACTTGTTAATGATGATAACATTAATTATTATTATTGTAATAATTATTCTGAGTAGTTAGTAGTAGATTGTGAGTTTATTACAACATTATTAAATGGCTAGCCTAGAAATTAAGGAAACATTTATTGCGCCTAAGGGAGTAGATTGGTTGCAAAATATAATTTCTAGCTTTGAACGTGAAACAATAAAGAACCCATTAAATGTGTAGTTAGGTAAAAACACATGCTTACCAACAATAAGGCTGTCTGATAAAGTTAACAAACATTTGCGATGTAAACTAAATAAGCTAAGAAAGATATCAAATTGGAAACCTGTTTTACAGGCTGGGATTGCGTACGCTGCCTATGTCCAACATTGCCATGCAGAGATAATCGCTTAACACATGTAAGTACACTCCATACAAACCTCCATTAACAATCAGTTCCGTATATCACAACCTGTGCATTTATTTCTGCATATCTCTTGCAAATGTAAGGCACCTCGTTCGATGCAAGACTCACTTCATCTCTCTTCTCATCTATTTTCCTAACATCGTAAACTCCAACGAGATCTGTGACACAATAATCCAACGCCAACTCGTTCTCTTTCCCTGTCAACCCAATTAATTTTCCGAATTCTCTCTACCTATTAGTATTATTACAGATATCATGTCGAAATCTTATCTAGGGAAGCAGTTAGATGCACCTTTCAATAAAAGCTCATTACAATCTCCCTATAAGAGCACCACATTTATTTCTTAATACACAACATAAATTACTACCAACTTATCTCTACTATTTACCTAATATATTTCCACAGAAATCATTATTTCGGTTCTGCTTCTTGGTAGCTAAATTGAAATATTGTTTCTTAAAGATGCATCTCCTTTAAAGGATAAATGTTTCCACACAAAATAGATTGGGTATTTATTATGTCAACATTAAATGAGAATTTCTGCGCAATTTATTTTTTGCTACCGTATAGAGAAAATTATTGGTACCACTAATAATGGAGTAAATAAAACAGGGGAAAAATTATGTGTTCCTTCAAAAAATATTTAGAAACCTTGGGAAAAGTTGTTGGTTAGCTAAATATAAATATAATGAGTATGCAAATAATTTTTGAATGTTTATCCACCGTAAGTTTAGTTAAACAAGTCAAGTTTGAAGTGTTAGTGATATATTTCGTTGTCGCTGTGAGATTGTCACAAGAGAGTGCATTTGCATTGTTACTAAATGTTTTCACTTTCTATGCCAATTCCTATCCTTCATTATTACAAGCAATTAAACAGGTTATTTCAAACAAAGACTGGTAATTTAAGCACAAATGGCAATTTACTCTGAACTAACATTGACAATTAGATTCTAGATAAATATACCTACTACTGTGTTACTTATTTATAAAACGATAGAATGAACTTGGTAGTTCAGGTGTAACAGCCACTGCACTGGCTTGGCTTCAATAAAAATATATCTTGTCACTAAAACAATGGCTTCTGCATCACTTACACTTACTGTAGCAATAGCTATTAAACTACCGTGAGACTTAATGGAAATTATCACTATTAATCGTCTAGTAAGATTACTTTGTATTCCTTTTATCTCCTTTTAATCGCCCTTTCGCTTTTCGATTTATGCGATTTTGTCAGGTCACTCAGTTACACGGCAGTGGGAAATGGTTTTATCAGAAAAATATTTTTGGTAGTTTCTATTGTTTTTATAACTACAAATATTATATAAATCATAGCGAAGTACCTTAAAACATACTTGCTTCTAATTTTGACAAGTCTCAATAGAGAAACTTTTCCATTTTATCTTATCTTCCCGTTGTGCCCACTGTGCTGTCCAAAATTACCTTCATCAACACCACTATCCGTCATAAACTGATTTCTATCCATTTCGACAAGTAGATTCTATTTTATCCATTTAAGATTGCAGTCTTAAACCAAGATACCATTTGTAAAGTAAAAATTATTTACTTAAGTGACTATCCTACCTCAACTAAAACGATCTTCCAATATTCCACTTCTCTAAATTCATTGGTTCTAAGCACATTTTACATTTTCTATTAATTTGAGTATATTCCTTGAAAAGGTTGCTTATTCTACAATAATTATTTGCAAAGAGGAAAATCTGTTATCAATGTACCCACTTTAGTATCTATTTGGTGTTTTACAAATGCGTAGGTTGAAATCGGCAAGGTTGCGATTTTCACAAGAAATCAAAGCAAAACGAAGTATAATAATGGATTTAGTCTCAGTCATGTCATAGTCTATTTACCTTCTATACATAAACTGATGTCTATGCTTACCTCGGCAAAGTATCAAAGAAAAGAGCAATAATAATGTAATGAACTGGAAATCTACTAGAATTACTTTTACTTACTGTAGAATCAGAATTGTGGTAATGATATTACGTAATAATGGTATAAAACGAGATGTTACCTTTGTGAAGACCATTTTGAGTGTAAACAGAAGTTGAGAGCAGCACTATATGTATCCAATTTGAGTTGTATTATGTAATTCGCACGATTCTGCATAAAGTAAACAAACAAAGTGATTAAAATAGTGAAGTAGAAAACTGACTTAGAGAGAGATTCACTGATAAAATCTTGAAAATCTACGATGGTTATCAAAGAATGTTGTTTACTACAGTATTAATGGTTACTTTACTAGTAAAATGATAGGAAAAGTATAAAGGAATGCTTGCGATAAAATTGGAATGGAAGAAGTCTATGGATAATAGACAGGAAATAACTAACAAGGAAATAGGAGATTTAAAAAAGTATGGTGAATCTGGAAAAGTTTAAGAATCAAAGTTATGAAGACCTAGAGTAGTAGTAAATTGAGTTGGAAATGATTCTCTATTTTGGGCCTGGTTAATTAAATTTTGGAATGTTGACGTTTATTGAGAATTAGTGTTTGGTTAGTGTTGTGGACTTACGTTGCCGTTGCCGTGTACGAAATGAGAGTGAAATTAGCTGTGGAATATGCAGGTATATTTATTTATTAAATAGGACAGAGTGGAGGCAGGCAGGACAGACAGAGGTTCGCTCTCACTCACTTAGCTCTCTTAGAGTTGACTTGAGAAAAGAGTTGTGCATGAGGGCAGTGATATAATTTAATACGTGGTGATGGCATTATTCCCTACTCACACTACCAACTAAATCATACGCTAAATTGCACGAGTGAGGGCAGGGAGTTGGCACTTATTCTGCAGTAGGCCAAGTCTGGGAGTTGTATAATACACTTTTTATTTCGCGTATCTCGTGCATTCACTTAGCCAATTCCCCAACTACAATATTCTAATACCTATCTATAACATTACTTACACCTAACTCAAAGAAATGAACCAAATCTAAATATTATTGTTCTACATGCACAACTACATCCCTGTAGCTACTAGACACTTTTCCATTCCAATTCCCTATTCTATTGCTACTAGTCACCATTATAATACGTAAGTGCCCCAAGAACGTTTCTTCGTTTGGCATCGACGAGTTCTATTACAAATTACCAATTGCAGTAATAATGCTGACAACCACACGTCAGTTACACGATACCAGATCAGTGCTCCATCCAATACATTAGAACAGCCAACAACAGAATTCCTTTTGGTGCTTTACTTACATAAATTCGGAATCTCTATGCAGAATTACATAAATTATATCTCTCCTCTCCTTCGCTCATACCAAAATGCGAACAGTACTTATTTATGCATACAACTCACTTTGGCTACCTGTTGCTTTCCTAACTACACTCACAAAATACCACAACATACTCAAATTCAATTGATATAACGCTTATGGCTAGAGAGACGGTGATAATATGCACTGTGCGCCTTTATGTTACAGTCATACTGTCAAACGGTCGGTAATAGTGTTGTTTGTACATTTAATGTGATATTATTTCTCAAATTAAGTTATTTTTACTTGTTTGCTGTTTTTATCGCTATAAAGGATATGCTATAAAGGACTCAGAATTTTAAATATTGATAACATTTTAAAAATATTATGGAATACATTTATTCTGCATGATGGGAATTCCTAATATCGGTATGATAATCATTGGAGCATTCATTTTGTCAATAATGGGTAATAATGGTAATATTGGGCAATATACTAGGAAAAGTGGAAAAAATAGAGAAATTAATAGTGAAAAATAATGGGAAATAGTGGAAAATAAAGGGAAATAATATGAAATAGTGATAAGTGATGGTAAACAGTGGGCAATAGTGGGAAGTAATGGGAAATAGCTGAAAATTTTGGTTAAAAATGGAAAATAAATACAATAATTGAAAACAGTGGGAAATAATGACAAATCGAGAATGTAATGTTTTAAACCATTTCTTCAGTGTTTTTAAATATTGAGTAGTGTTGGTAAAGTACGTAACGTAACGTAAATGTCTAGGCGGTAGAAATTCTGTCGGCTTAAGATTATTTCGTTAACACATAGCTGCATTGAGCTGCAGACAGACAAATGTATTGCTCGTTCCATTGAATGTGAACGCAAGTATTGAGTATAAGACTTATAATGCATAGTGTGAAGACTCTCTCTAGGAACAATAGACTTACTATGTAATTTAGCTTTAAGTATCAACCTATTTATTAGTACAAAGCTTTACTTGCATACTTTTACTAAGTCACATTGTAACTTATAACTTACATCCTTAGAGAGTCAGTAGAGAACACTCACCTTTTTGTTATGCAACGACTTACCGTAGATTATCTTGCAGTCTCTCTCATTCATTCATCATTGCTCTAAGTCGCTACGTATATCCATAGCATTACACATTATCCTTATAAATGCCACTAGTACAATATGCCAAGCATGCAAAGCCGAGGAACAAACAAATCTAGCCACAACTACTCTACACCACAACCGTTCTATGCAAACTGACACTAACTAAGAAAGAACCGACTCTATTTACACAAATGCAGTACTTTGAAATTAAATTTGATTGTTTTATCCATAATCCTTATCCGTTTATATAGAGTTTTGGCCTATATAATTGATTGCACGAAGACCAACCTTGAAATAGAAAATAAACTAATGATTAGGAATAGATAATGCAATTATCTTGGAGTGATTGTTAATTTTTGTGAATAAATAGGATTATAATAATGCGTGGTTGTTATTTATTCCATGGATTCACAATAGATACTCCCTGTGTTAAGATATTTCCACCCACTTCCCACATTTCATTCCAAATTTACATATCTTACATCTCAATAGGATTTTCCATTAGAGTCATCAGATTTAAATATGAAATATTACCTCATTTGAGAGAAATATTTTCGTTTTGTATAATGGGGGACGGGAAAGCGTCAATGAAGCCGTGTAAATGTTTACCAGGTATATGTGCCATTGTGTAAAGTAAAAAATGATGCACACTGGGAGTATTCGCAGGAGTTAAAGGTACTCTTGGTCATTGTACGACCATCAACTTGTGTGTATGACATAATGAATAGATTACCTTTGGGTTTTGAGTACTTCATTCTTCCACACACCACAGTCTTCTGCATCATAATATAATTATTCAGAAGTAAAGAGTTGCTGGGTGTGGGTCGCCTTCGGCTCCAATTTTCTGCTCGTTCACCTTATCCAAAGAATATATATTTAAGACTGTCCACTAATAGTTCGTCTCACTTCATAACCTCTTCTCTTCAGCTAAATAAATTTGCATTTTTAACTCCTCAACTTCAATTCATTAAGATAAACAAGAAATTCAAATCTCCCAAAACAGAAATTTACTTTTATCTAAGGCCAATCATTTTCTAATCTTTTCTGTCCATAATATGAACGTTTAAGGTTTCATTAACGCTTAAGTACCATTTAAGTTTCAACAACGTGGGAAAAAAGTCAAATATTATTCATTTAAATTCGTACAAAGGAATAATTAAAAAATCCTCCTTAAATTTCATTCAAATACATTACATTTTTGTTTTGCATATACCTAATATTTTATTTTTATCCAGAATCTTAGTTGACCTCGTTAATTAGAAGCTATTTTGACGGAATAGTAACTATATCGAAAATCATCTCCATCTTGGAAATCCAGAAACTAAGGTCCAAGGTAGTTTCCGAGGTGTACATTGAAAAATTAGTAAATCGACTCCGCATGGTGTGAAACGGAAAAAGGCTTTAGTTTTCAACATCATTGTGACTTACGGTCAGGTCAGATCACTGTTACGGCTTGCTGTTAGCTTTTAAAAGATTACTTGAAAAGGTTCCGTAAATCGTAAATCAGTTTAAAAAAAGATTGTGTGCGATATGTGTGCAATTTAAAATGATTTAGCCAGAGATGCTTAGAATTAAAATGAGTAGAGCAGAGTATGCATTTGGAATCTGGCTGTTACATCTTACAGCACATGTAAGTAGTTGAGTGAGCAATAATGAGTTCGTTTGTTGATTGCGTTAGATTAAGATTGTTGTTGATTGGAGAGTGCGGAGAATGTAGGTCACATCTCTCCGGAAAGATTGCTACCTTTATTATTTATTTGTAACAAACTATAGTCAGAAGATAATTCTGTAGTGAATATAGCACAGATGCAAAATATTAAATATCTTCACCTTTGTAATTACTCATTGTCAACTTTTATCTGCACATAAAATAGAACATTATCAACGGATTAGCATTTCCATTAAAATAATAAGGAAGTATGCAGCATCAGAGTTGTTACAAGGAGATAAGCCCAACAGAAGATCGCGTATCAAATCTATCCCTATAATAATTAATGCGTACTCTCATTTTCATAATGGTTATAGTAAATTATAATTTTTATCAGAAGAGGAATGCGCTTGCCAGATGAGAATTGATCTACTGATGTTGTCAAAGGAGGGTTAAATTAGTGCGCAGTACACTTCATGGTGAAATACTTGATTTTAAGTATTGAAACTCGTAAAATGAAAGGACTTTGATTGAAATGACCAATAAATTACAGGGAGAAGATTTTTGTAATTGTGGATTCATATTTTCATATTCCTACGGTTAAGGAGACTGTCAATCAGAAAAAAGCCTCTGGGTATTTTCCTTTCCAAAGTAAAAATATGCAAGTTTGGTCGCAACAGCACAAAGCTCTTTTAGATTTTTTCTCCTCCTTTATTCCTGAAGTCTGAAAATAAAGTAATTTATAATATAGTAACTAGGGACGTATTCTGAAACTGGTCTCTGTCCTGTGAACTGGCCTGGACTGGACTGGACTGGACTCTGTTTAAAATAGAAATGGCAAGTTTTAGAAATATACTGTATTATTACAAAGATGTGTATTATTATGGTAATTGTATTTACCTTGCTTTCGAGAGTAAAGTTAGTGATGCATTTTTATGTAAATAGAGTTAGCTGGGAAATGGCTGTTGTGCTCTGCTGTGACTGATATTAGAATTGATTTGCATTGTAGTTGTATTTTGCTCGTGCAATAACTAACTCTATTCATGGTCACATCACAGAGAGAGCGAGAGAGAATCGAGCGGAGAGGATTCCAGAGAAAAATATTATGTTGATTTTTAGTGTGCTATGGAAGATGATGAAGAGAGAAGCGACTGGGGACTGTTAATAGGTGAATCTTGAATTTCTGACATGTTCTAATTCCATATATGTTGACTCTGCCTCCATGTGCACATTTCCAAAGCATGTACAGTGTTGGCCCGAAATCACGCATCATAGGAATAGGAAAATGCCTCTCAAAAACAAACAAAAAAAATCAAACAGGCATTTTTGTGTTAGGACACGTAATGCTATTTTCCTATGATGCGTAACTTGGGCACAACGGTGTAGATATATGCAAAGCGAAAAGTGTTTTAAGTTACGTTGCGTCATGAGACTGTTGGTTTGTGTGGTAACGTGAACTGTGGATGGAGAGTATATAGAGGGTAGGGTAACGAGACATAAGCTGGGTTGGTTTGGGATGGACCATCCTCTATTATAGAGATGAGGTCCACTTTTGGGTAGGTATGCAGAATACACTAGTCATGGTCAAGCGAAGCAGGCTGGGTCGGCTGGAGGAAAACGAGGCGAGGAAACGAGAGACATTCATTGTCAGTCAGTCCGTCGTTCGAGTTGCAAGTGGAACCCTACGGCTCCACACATCCGTCAACCCGCCCGCACACTACATTGCTGCATTCACAGCACATTATTATGTTAATACACTCCACTCACTATCTACACCACTTGGCTTAGTCCATGTACTCAAGATCTGTCTTTTCCAAACCCCAACAAAAAATACACTATTAATTCTTATCCAGTTTTACAATATTTTCTGGACCTTAATTAGTAAATTCAAAATATGTAATTAAAATTGGGGTAAAATATTTCCGATACTTTTTTATAATTTCTGTAATAATGTGGTGTTTAGGAAATTAATTGGTTTCCGAATTGAATTGTGCTAGGAGAGTGGAAAGTGAGTGAATTTCGATAGGAGCGCTAACAAGTATGAAGGATAGTGTGTAAGTAGCAGCACATGTCCAGAGTTTTAGTTACCGAGTTTAATTTATGTGGAATTGAAGAGTGTGGACGCGAGAGGCGAGGAGGATTTCGACAGGACTGAATCCATCATTTCATCTGACCCTTCGAACAGAGCGGTTGAATTGGGCTTAACGAACTCGCTATGTATATAATTTCCGTTCTGCCCAAAATCTCCAGTCAGCCGGCCAGATCGCTCCTACGACGTAGTTTAGAATAGTTCTCTGGTAATCGCAACTAGGCTAATGTTCAAGTGCGACTCCTCTTCCCATCCCTGTGTCTATTTTATTTATTCGGTTAAAAATGCGTCGACAACTAAAGAATTTCTTCCGCAAGTTCCAGTTGAGATCCCGAGCCGAGAATCTCAGTGAGAGTAGCCGAAACAGGGACCACTGTGGCTCCAGTCCAGTTCCATGTCAGTCGGGTGGACCCTCGCAACAGAAAAATACTCCCTCCAAGAAATCCATCAAAATCAAAGCCAACTCCAGTAAATCCCAATCCAAAAATCAAGGCAAACAGGATAAACGCTTTTTACTCCAGCAAGAATACTCTTCTTCATCTGTTTCATACTCTTCCGTAAAAAGTGCACGAAAATAAGTACAAAATGGGTAGGTGACATATGACAGTATATGCTTCTTAAATAAAACAAGTCTGTGCCACTAATTTCCTCACGGTCAACCAGAAGAGTCGATGAAAACTCTAGTTTTCCATTCCTCATGCTTTTTAGGAATGCAGAAGAGCGGAAATAATTAATAGAGACAATTGACCTATTCAGCACTAAATATTTGCTATTATACAATCGTAATTTGACAGGATTGGGAAAACAATCAAAGTTAGTAGCAAGCAATGAAAACGTAGCTTGAACGCATTTCTGTATACGGAAACCCAAAACAAATAAGTACTTATTTATGTATACAAGTAACATTATCAGCACACTAGGCAAGGTACAAAGACTTTTCATAATGTAGCAAAGAAACGCGAGCGAGGATACTTTTTGAACCACTTGTGGAAGAAAAGAACCACCTGTTGATTACCTGAGTCCATTACGCCTCTGTTAAGCCTTACACATGTTACCACATAGCAATATAGATTTTCTTGGCCAACCAAAAACATTCTCATGTAGTTGCACTCACTCAAAGTGGTTAAGAAGATTTATCTGCATATTGCACAAAGCTTGCCATTAAGTAGGATAAACTAATGAGATTAAGTGGGCGATAATGCACGTGCTTATCTCAACAGTTCACCAGCCACAGGAATTTGATTAGAACCAAACGTCAATAAAATGCGAACTTTGACTAAATCCTACTATTCTCGTTATTGCTACCCCAACTCTGTTAACACAAATAAGTAGTTTACTTTATTACCGGAAGAACCACATTGTTATTACTTCTCTGCATACAATACGTCAAAAGAGTGAAAGTGAAGCTCATCGTCTCTAAGATAATGTCTTAATTAGTCCATAAAACTATTTATGTGAACTTTCTTTTCATGTTGACACTATTTGGATGATGAACAACAGCAAAAATAGGATGGATGACAGAAACAATTGGAAAAAAGTGAGCGAAAGTGTTTTCTCAGTAGTCAGTATGCGTTTTAGACAGTCACAGAGCTTGTGGTCTGGAACTACTGGAAGTTGTGCAGGGCGGACAGATAAGAGTAAAAGAAATCTCCAGGGGTGGGCACATCAAGGAAATGAACTAATTGATGAAAATCGGAAATATGCCAGTGAATGTAAAAAAGGAATCTCTTTTATTCTTGTGACCACCGGGTTGCTCTTACTATCTTTGTGTCCTGGAGGATTTGCTCAGCAGGACAATAATGTTATCCGAGGAAACTCAATTCGGGAACACGAAACTCAGAGTGGCGGGGGTGTGGACAGAGTACAGAACTCCCTCATGTCACACCACCCCCATATCGCTAATCTCGTCGGCCCCAATGAAAATCTCACCTTCCTCACAGAACTAGAGAGAAATTGTCCCGATTTCTGTGCAGATCAATCCCAGGTTAGTTTAATCACTTTGATGACCAATTTTAATTATGTCACACCTTGTCGAATGCTCATCAAAAGTCCAAAAGCGAATATTTTGCTTTAGCATTATTTTTATAGGGGATAAAGCATTTTTTCTTTTAAAGCATTATTTATTTAGAGTACCTGCACTTTTATGCAGTTAAGTAGTATTGGTAAAAAATAGAATGGTGACTATTATGCAAATTGCATGATGATGTGGTAGATTTCCCATTCATAGAGATTAGTATTTGCACAATAGTAGATAATAATTGTGACCACATTCTTGATAACAGTAAGATATCCGCAGTTGTCTCAACTTTCTTATTTTCCGTGACTTTCCTTCGAGTCTTCCCTTTCGCAAGTTAAGTGGAAGGACGGACATTAAATGTATGTAAAGGTCTTCCGTTTGCTTTTGCTATCTTTGCACGGACGACGACAGTAAAACACGAACGGAAATCCGCCCGTTCTCTGAGGCTCCTCTCCCATTCTCAGCTCCCACTCTAAACCATACGCGACTCTCTTATTTACCTTCAGTAATAACCTCTTAAACATGTTCCTCTTGGCACATTCATGCATTTCAAAGATATTACACACTCTTTCAATATTTCACTTTGAGTCAGCAATACTAAATATGTACACACTAAATAAATTAAGTATGCTATAATATGTTGAGCTACCCAAAGAATTTCTGCTTGTATTGCATAATGGAAAACTCTTAGCACCTGAAGAATCCCAATGATTAGAAATGCAATACGTAAATGCGAATTCATACTACCTAGTTTATTACTTAAACTTTTATGGTTTTATGTTCGGGGAAAATGTTAAAGTATTTTAATGATGTCTCAGTATGCAAACTTTTGAGAGTATTCACTATTTTCTTGAAGAATCACAAAAGAGGTCGATAAATATTGGAAATCATGAAAATATGTTTACAAATTTCTCGAATTTTCTTAGACAAATGTCATTGAATATGCAGCTAACTGGAATGAGCTTAGGATTAAAAGAAACAAGAGGGATGATATTGTTGAGAAAATATCCAGAGGATTAGAGAAGTAGTAGAGTTTGGTTTGGGTTAATCTTAAGTAGCTAGGAAGGTGTTGGCCGACGCTGTGTGTGACTGATTGTATTCTAAGGAAGAAAGAAACGGATTAAATAGAGATCCAGGAGAATCTTTGCAGGATGGGATTTGAAGATCCGATTGATTGATGTCACGTCAAGTTTTATTGTAGTCGTATAAGTGACAAGGTGTGTCTCTTCATCTCGTCACGTACAAATCCACCTACAACAATTTCTTGTAAATCGTGAACACAAAAAATGTGTAGATAACAAAGAGGTAGTGCAGCATGGGTCAAGCTAATCCGAGAACAACTGTAAAGCTTCTTATCGTTAAATCCACACCGTTAAATAGTCGCACCGTCATCAGCGTCAATAGTAATTGCAGGTAACGACATTTCCCCTGTTATTTTAAGTCCTCCACTTAAGTCGTGAATGAATTATGTGCAGGAACGAAACTCCTCTGATTTAGAATTTAGGAAAACCCATTTTATTCTTTCAAAATGCTTCAGTTTTCTATTTATTCAGCAATGAACGTTTGAAAAGAGAAAAAAGATGAATAATTCTATTAGATTCAAATGACCTTTCCCGTATCATTTTGTTTTTAGCCCTACTTAGGTAGGAGGGCCTCTCTAAGCAGATTATTTCATGTAAAAAGGGAGAAAAATGCAAGTTCTGCATCTGAACAAGGTTGAAACGGATTTGTGTGTGTAGACATGATCTCTTCTATAGTTGGGAATCGGATGTCTGTCAAATGGACTCACCTACAGAGACTGAGTGTGATGATCCGTTCTGGAAGCCTGAGTGACGGAACACTCAGTTCTCATCCCTTCATGCATAACATAATAGTAGTGAGTGAGACGAACTTAAATCTGCTTAGTCCGCGTATCTCAACCTACATTTATTAAGAATCCGTACAATTGCGTTAAATCAGGCTTCCTTCCGCTCCTTCACCGAAAACTACCCCACAAATAATAAGTATGTCTACATCCGTGCTCCTACACAAATCCCTCTTCAACCGTATGCTCTCTCGTAACATATGGGTTATGGACACTATTGTTATTACCAGAGTCACTCAGGTGTACCTTACAGATACTAAGTTTCACATTAATAATGACATTAGTTATGAAGTACACAGGTATACATATGCTGTAAAAAGTATAAGTGTACTTTTCTTTGCATTTACATAATAGTTTGTAAAAAAGTGTCATATAGCAATGCAGTATAGGAAAAAGAGACATAATGTATGGATAATGCATATAAAATGTATAGGAATTTGTAATGAGCGTTAATCCGGTCGCAGGATGTTCCATAAAAAAGAGAATATGAAGGAGATTTGTTTTAAGGTGAGTGAGTCGTCCCTTTTTCCTTCCCTGGTACTTTGTTAAGGGAAGCGAAGGTTTCTGCCGCCCTTTCCCAATTCCCCGTCATGATCACAACCATAGTGTATATACTAAGTTACTACTACCCTCTGTACAATATTATGCAATGGATTTTGAGAAGGAGACAGGCTTTAGTCAACTCTTTAATAACTCTCATCTTCCTCTCAGCCGAATAACAACGGAAACTTGTGAATGGGAATCCAACTGATTCTCTTCACTCTCTGCCACACACACGCACAAATGCACCATTCCATAATAATCATACCTGCACCACTTACAGTAACTCTTTTACGATTACTATATTCCATTGCAGACAACGCTAAAGGACACAGTTTGTAAAATACTCTGTAGCGTGTTCCCTAAATTCCATTTGACTTTCCTGTTCCTTCGCTCAACTCTAAACTCCACTCCACTCCACTGACTCACTGAATTAAGTACTTTGCCGGAGTTTTTTATGTGCCTGGGTGTTTCCACTTTTAACCCTTACACTTTTTATAAAAGTTCATTTTGTCATGCAGCAGACAATCTTATTGTGTAGGCAGATCAAGACGGAACTCATGTGGTCTCACCATTCACCTAAATCCAAAGCATGCTACAAACACCTGCTACGAATACGATGATACAATTGCTATGTTTCTTTCGTCAATCAATTTTGGAAGTATTCAAATATTCAAAAAAGTATTTTCACTAACAAAGTGAATATACAATATAAATATTGTATTTATTAGTACACAAATATATAGGCTGTTACCTCTTTGGTTAAAGCTATATTGTATATACAGGGTCAAATATTAAAGTTTCTTTTGCAATTCCAAAAAACATTAATTGCCTGTACTTAAGGGAAGATTTATTAAAGTAGAATTCATTGTTATTGATAATGTGCATAAAATGTGCACGAATTTGGTTACAACATTGTTTCAAATTAAAAAGAGTACCTATTCGGAGGGGCAAATATGCTCCCCCATTTGTTCGGACGTAGGTTAAACTGCCTAATCCTATCTCTATTGTTCTGGGATTATAACCCTTTCTCGAGCTCGGCGGCCTGCGTTCACCGTGCGGTCAGCGCTGCTGCGTTGCCAGATGTACCTTAAAAGCGACTACTTGAAAGTTTATTCATTTGTCTTGTACTACGTCTACATTTTATTTTGTTTGCGTACCCGTTTGCTATGTTATAGTGCACTGCATGTATAACTGAACTGAAGTACATAAGTACTCGTTTTGTTTACAATCAGTGTACGTGTTGCACTGAGTTTCAACTTTCAAGTCTCACATATAGCATTTTATTTTCAAAATCTTTTGCAAATTAAAATAAAATAAGGAAATACCTAACATAAATTGAAAAAAAAATTGGAATGATCTGCAAGAAACAATTACACTTGTAATTGTAATTATGTTGGCTAATATAGTTTTAGAGCATTACTTTTACCTTATTGTTAATTAACCCGTGTAAAGTATACAGTTGATAAAACAGTTTCGGAACAGTTTTAAAGGTGCCATCCATAAAATCTTTGTGTGTGCTGATAAGAGCTTGTAAACTAAGCTCTGTTCCGAAAATCTATACTTGCAGATAAAATATCGCTTAATACTTACTGTAATTTATAATTTACATTTTAATTAAATTTCGTAACCATAATTTTATCACTTTCATCATCTGACCCCTTTGCCCCTTTCTTAGATGTTTTAGTTTCGCTCTCCCATAATAGGAAGTCATCACCGTCTTATGTGTATCTCCAAACAATTAAATTTATTTCAGGTCTTTTTTGTGGGAAGTTTGGCAAAACATTTCTTCCATAATATATTGTTTTAAAGTATATTTGATACCGCTGTATTGCGGCATCTCAATACGAAGTTCCTCATTCAGTTTTAATAATTCACTTCAATAGCAAAAATTTAATTTGGAAATTAGTTTAAATTGGCATTAACAGTCACTTAGTATGCACTTATTTATATTTTTGTATTTCCTGTACACCTTCTCAAGAAGCTCACAGGGATTTTCATATATTGCATTACGAAGAGAATTCATGAATTCCAAACCTAAAATTTCTAAAAATTGTTGATCATGTAGATGGTTGCTTTGATTGCAATCGACACAATTTGATTATTTTCCATTTTAATATATTTACACTGCGACCTTTTCTGCACTTCAAGCGAAACAGCGATACGACAGAGCATAATTTTCTGTTAACAATCATTAAAATAATATGCAAAATAAATCTATTAAACATTCTAATCCAGAAATGCGTAAGTAATGTAAGTAAATAATGCAAACATAAGTACAAATGTAATGGCATACTGTACAACAGTATCATAGAATGCATGAATGCTGTATACAAAACAATGTACATGTAGGTACACACATTGTGTTGTATAATTACTTTTTACAAATAGCTATGAAGAGTTGGTCATCGGCAACGCAGCACCAATTATAGCTACAAATTATTTTCAACCACCCGCGAGACAATAGAAAAGGCTTAGCGTAAGCCGTCCCTTTTTTAAGACTTAGCTAGATTAACCTGCGCCCATTTGTTCCTTGCTGTACTTGATCGTGTATTAGGTAAATTATACGTATGCAAAGTCACAACTGTGAGGTCCATTGTGTGTATTAGTGCAACAGGTGAAGTATTCATGAATGGATTATAGAATCAAGGGAATTTAAAAAGGGACCTTTCCGTGTTTACTCGTAAAATGTATGGATATAATTACAACGTACATAAACAGGTTAGGTTTGCAGAGGAATTCACATTTATACATTTTTGGTCTCTGATTTGATGCTTACCTTTATTGTGGTACTGAACACTAAGCTTGTAAACCGTGCATCTCCAGTTAGCAAATAAAAATAGAGTAAATTATACTAGTGAAGGTATATGGATTCTGATTTGATACGGAACTGGATGAAAATGGAATGAGAATGGAGCGGATAACAATGTAAGCCTTTAACAGGGTGGAGATTATGAATCAGGGTTGTGAAATCTAGTGCATAGGTATCTAGAGTTGAGAGAATGAGTGGATTGGATGTGATAAGTACGGAATGGGGTTTGATTGTTGTGTGATAGAGATTTATTCTGAAAGCCTGTGAATGGAGAGAGGGGACAAAGCAGAGAGGAGAATAGGACAGGAACCGCACTTCCGATCTGCTCAAATCCTCCGTCAGTCTCTCTAGACAATTTACCACCACTGTTTTTTCACAGGTTATTCCCATAAATGTACTCAATCAGCAAATAAATATATTTTCAAGTAATTCACAAATGTCATCCACTTATCCCTCCCTCTACATCCTAATAACAATGTCCATGAAATACTTCTGCCTTGTGCATTCTGATTTCATCCACTTTTCAATGCATCATTCCAAATCCAAGATAATAGTAGTAAGGGCCAATAACTTATTTGGGCGCAACACCTTCAAAAATCAATCAGGACGGTGAATAAACCCCCAGGGGTACTATTAACTTGTAATACTCTTCTCAACTGCTGCGACATAAATGACGAAGATAGGAGTTGCTCTTATAGTATTTATTAGTAATAAAACTGGTATGCATCTCTATTTCTAGCTGTCTTGACAGATTTAGCTCAATTGCCGGCGCGGCGAGTTACTAAATTAGGTTCAGCGTAGAACAACTCACCCAACCCTTCCACGTACAGTACGAATGCATTATTCACATCCTACTTACTCCTTACGTAATACTCTGCTATTGTTACACTTAAATATATCTTGCTTTTCCATACACAATTGTACATGTAAGTTTAACAACGCTGTATCTAATATCTGTATCTCCTACTACAAATAATTCTAGTCTATTTCTGTTGGAAAAATTCTATTTAGCAGTCCCAACTATAATTCACATATACAATGTAGTTTCCTTTTACAAACATGTGGACTCAAAATATAAGTAGAACAATGCACTACATAATGTATACATAATAATGATCTTCAACTGAAATCAATTGAACTGCCTGTACTCCGTGAACACTATAGTTAGGGGTGCATATGACTCTGTCCGTAATTGTCTTCATTGCACAAACAAAAACGAACTAACAACGTGCTACGTATTTTCAAGTTTGTAATATTCTACTTAGTATTCACATACTTAATATTAAGTTTGATTGCAATGTATTAGCAATCCGCAAGAACACAACTCAACTGTGCGCTTATTAAATTGTTGACTTGCAGACTTTCCTTCATTAACTCTATGAACTTGCTAACAACATTTTCATTTGTCTCTAGAGTCATCAGAATAAATACTCTCTCGTTTGTGTTACCTACATTTCAATAATAATCATGTAAAACAAAAAAGCGAGGGGGACTCTTGCTTTTTATCAATCCTTTATATGGCACAGATGTTGCAGGCAATTTTAGATTGGTCCATCCTTAATTTAGTGAAAAGTCTCAGCAGTCATAATTATTACCAATTAACCAAACGTAATTATTATTTCGGGGATTTAATTATTAGTTGGAGAGAGATTCTGATCAATTCATTGCCACATTAGAGATAGTCAGTTCAGTGACTGGAAATATCTAGAATATGTTTGTGTGCCAAATAAATATTGTTAGGGATAAAGAATTAGAGGAGTTACGTAATTGTATGGTTATGTAGTCTGACTGACAAGATGCTCCTTGAAGCTGAACATAAAAGTGAGGACTAATCTGCAGAAAGTCTCACAGCTCGCAGTTTTTCCTCGAATTCACATGTGCTGTTACATGATAGTAGCAGTGCAATCAAATGGGACAAATTGTCAGAGATGACAATGGTAGCAATGAGGCTACCTTCTAATTTGATAGGAAATTCTCTCTGCTCTATGCTTATTAACTATTAAGTTCTGTGTACACAGATCCCCACTACTTCCTCTCTAGCTCGCATTTCTTCAACAATAAAGACAACTAAACTTTTTCAACCGTAAAATTATCGCATTTTTGTCGTTAACTGAGCCATGCACATACTTACACACATCCCCACTTTACTATTCTACAAAAAAGTTTTAGAGATACCTACAGTACTACATATTGCTTACAATTTACCTGTAATTTTTTCAATTGTGGTGTACAACTTACTTCCACTGGGAAAAACACTCAAACTCAATGCAACGCAATATTTCTGCTCGTTTTAGTTTCAAAATGCCAATTACAATCAGGACTTAACTAAAGGTTAATAACTGATGCAATCATCTCAATTAAATGGACAAATAACTAAATAAACCATTTGAAATATTAGTTAAACTATTACACAAGCAGCTATGATATCCGAAATAGTATTTCTTATCAAAGATTTAATGCATACTTTTAAGAAATGGAAATTTGGGTAACAGAAATACATAAATCTTTAAGCTACAGAGTAAAATCGTGCAAAAATCCTTCTTGATGATATTATTAGTAAGTATTTGCATTTTTAGGGAAATATCTTGTATTGACCTAAAGGCCGCTTTTTCCAAGTTTAACCCTGAGGTCAGAAGATTCCACTCTTACATAGACAGTAGACACACGATAACATTTCCTAGTTATAATAATTTGTCTAATTAAGGTTGTTACGCATATTTAGCCTTTTAGTCTCATTGTAGTAGATATATTTGCAGAACTTCATAAATATCCAGGTTAGCGCATATAACACTTTTCTTCACAAGACGCACTTAGTTTATAAAATAAATGCAGCGTGCAGTTGGATTGTACGTACATTATATACATTTTTATATTTAGTATAGGTTCACGTGAACAAAATGTATCAGTTTAAATCAAGTGAGAGATAATTTTGAGAAAAATGAGGTTTTTGACTTAATTGAGATAAAAGTGACATTATTATGTATGGTCGACTGAACGGTCCATGCAAACTGACAAACAAGGTCAGCAATAAAAATACCTAGCAGATACTAATAAAAATTCATGCCACAGGTTGCATGATATCAAGTTGCATCATTCACCATTTACTTTGCATAGGGAAGTCTGCTATTTTAGTAACTACCAGAGTCTTCCTGCACTAAGATAGAATCATTAAATAACTGTCCACTCGTTGAGAATGTGAAAGCGGCTCCTAATTAACTTACAAGTTAGATATTTCTAGTAACCTTCCAGTAAAATCCATTTTTGTTTTCAAAATAAAATCTCTATTCTGCATTTCTGGTAATGATGAAGGGATTCCGGCATAGCCGCAAATTGAGTTTGTCCGTTTTACAAAAGCAAACACTGAAAGTATGTACAAGTTCATAAAAATAACATTTGTAATTGTTCTGTATATATTCTGATAGATCCCTAATTGATTATTAGGATTTCATCGAGAAGTTTGTGAAGAAGAGACAGAGAAGAAGTATCCAATGTGTATTTAGTAATAAGTAAGCGTAATAAGTAGTAAAGTACCTTTTCTGTGGTCCTGTGGAGTAAAAAGGACGAGGGAAAGAAGGGTTATCTGGAGAGCGTTTTTTCACACTAAATCTTTGGAAACTGAGCAGCTAGGGTTATCAAGAGAGTTTTGCTCCAGAACAGAGATTGTCCTTACTTACTGTATTTATCTATTTACTTAGCATTAATAACATGGATCCTCTGTTCATTTTTACAGCAGACTACTAACGCTATTTATTATTATGCCCACTCTTCACATTATTATCAGGGCTATAGGAAAAAATGAAACTTTTCTTCTCCCTTCGCTCCTTCTGTCCTTTCTCACAACATTGCGGACTTTGTATTCAGGATTTGATTCCAATACATCTGCTTCTCGAAACTTACTCTCCTTACATACCAATATACTAGTTTCCATATTTGGATATTACTTTTCACAAACACTCACACTATGCTCCTGCTGGGCTCAATAGCTGTAGTGGCAGACTGGCAGTTACATACTCCAGAACTAAATAAATTATTATTCTCCGTCAAAAATAACTAAATATTATTCTCGCCAACCTTACCACTCATACTTACATTCATTATCATCCGTTTCTCTACATTTCATCACATTTACTTCCTAATCAGTCGTTAATTTCTCCTTCGGTTGCACTTTGACTTAAAAATCTCTATTTACACTCACTACTTTCAAACTTGTAGATAAAATTAAAACTTTTATCGTTCCACTTATTTTATAGGCATCCACATCTCCCTTTTTAAACCGTTTTTCAAAATCAAAAATTTATGAAAATATCAATGTTAACCTTTTTTGGCAACTCCTAAATATCTTCATTTTAATTTCGGGAATTATTGTTTGATCACAACTTTCCAGTCCTAAATATATTAATCCCAGTGGCCAAAGGAATAAATCTTTCTATACTGTTTTGCTTTTTCATTTTCCCCCATGTGCTCTATTCGTGAATGGTCAAAGTCAAACTTCAGCACATGAACATCCACACCACGAATCTTATCTCGACCTACGATTCTTGTTTTCAGTAATAAGTCCAATAATTATGTGAATTTGTGAACTTTATTACTGCAATACACAATAACATGATAATGAAATGTACTGATGGCATTTTTAGTACTAAATAAAATGCGTCTACTCATAAGCTAAATTGATATGGTCGAACATTAAAAGAGATTTGCTCAAAGAAATCAATGAAAAATGAAAACAGTGTGAAAACAACGTGAAACACTGAAAATGAAAACGCTGATGAAATTTTTAATATAATATTTGAATAAATTTAATTTCTTATAATTTTATACAATGTCGATTGAGGTGAAAGAGAAAATATAAGGATAGGAGATTTTATAGTGCATAGTTACACTAACGATTTATATGGCAAATACTGTGTACCATATTCTCTAAAACGGGGCAATATATATTCTAATTATTCAGAAGCGTCTGTGTGTCCACCCTTCCGTCTATTTGTGTTAGTAGTCATGAGGAGATTGAGATAATGAGTTCAAACTTTTGTAATGTGTTCATGTGGTACTAAGAAAGGTCAAGTTCGAATCAGGGGTCAATAATTAGTCAATTGGGTCCACCAATAAATTTAAAAAGCACTATTACTTCTGCTCCTCCTTATGCACATTGGTTTGTAACGGTTTATTTGGTTTGAATAAAATTATGTCCCGAATGATTAAGTAGTTATTCTATGCAATTTTAAAAGTAAAAATAATTTTGCCAATTCTTTTTGGATTAATTTCAGTACAAACACATTTGTGTGACAAAAGGCTGTAAGCAATGGAAGACTGGATTAGCAGAAGGATGCGGAGTAGTCTGCGTAAGTCTGAAAACAAATCTTGATCAGAGGATCAGACTAATTCTTAAAATGTGTATAAGAAAAAGAAAGTATTAGAATTTTGAATGATTTCAGAATGGAAGTGAGGCTAATTTCAGAGAGTTCTACTCTTGCCAAGTCGGTTGTTCAAAAGCAATTGAAGACTACTATTTCAAAATTATAGGTAACCTGTTTTCATTGCATAAATGACCGGAATATAATATGTATCTGCATGTGCATCAGTTTCCTCCTCTTTTTTCATTCTGTTGTTTTTGAGTATTTTGATGTTAATTAAAGAGAAAGAGGTATTATAAATGACTTGCCGTTCCTTGACAATATTTGGAATGTTATTGAGGTGAGGTTTAGAGACTGGAGTCTGGATGTGTACAAGTTTTGGTTGTGTAGGAATGCTCGGTGTACCAGATCCGCCTACTCTAATCTCGGACTCATTAAAAAGCACTTCTCTCCGACTGAGTTGGGAAGGGAGTGCTCTGTCTTTGCCATATTTGGTCTTCACGATCCAGAGGAGATTTTATCACCGAAATCATCAATGGGAAACCTTGCCTTCACAACAACCTCTCAATCAAACATTTTTCACCGTACAAGGACTAAAGCCTTACACCGAGTACCAGGCAAGTCTTTTTTATACTCTGTCCATACCTGCTGCAAACAACTCACACTGTCTGCCATATCGATTCTCATTTCTGTCTTTCCATTTCCACCTGTGCAATAAACGCAACTTTTCATCAACGTGTTATAAATTATCATGCCTTTTCCAAATGGTGAAGAACGACAGAAAACTGACAACAAAATAACCAATACGCATAGATGGGCAAAATACTCGATTTCATATTTTGAAAATAATGCCGAAAAATAAGCTAAATCTGAGTAGAAAAAATACCGTACCGCATCAAAATACATACTTAAAATGGTCAGTTCTAAATTTTCCCAAGTACATTTCCAAAATAGCCAATAAAAGTATTTTGCCCATCACTGTCGCCCAGTTTTGTCAATCAATACTAAGAATTATGTAACATCAAGAAAAGATGAAAATGGATTTGAATTTAATTTTTGATTTTATAGTTTCGAGTAGGCTGGGTCCTTGCTCACGATTTTCCGCCTTACTACTCCGTGGAGAGCAACCCCATTGCCACTCTTCCCAAAGGTCTTCCCAATCCTCCAGAAATTACAAGCATCCAGCCAATTAGTAATACAAGTGTGTCCGTCACTTGGCTTCCACCCTCACAACCAAACGGCAAACTCGTCGCATATATACTCAAACTACAGATCTTGCCTCGCGGTCATGTCGTCATTAAGGTTAATTACCCTTAATTACCCTTTTAATTCTATTTATAATACACAAATTCTTGAAAAAGGAATAGACCTTTCCGTGAACATTAAAAAGGAAAAAAAATAACTGGTTTGTTTCAGTTGCGATTTATTAAGTAACGAAAGCTACTGTAGGAAAACTGTCCGTCTGTCTGTCTGTTGGTGAATCCGGAAAAAATTTTAGGAACGCTTTAAAATTTTGATTTGAAATATTTTGCGCGTCATCTGGAAACTATTTGTAGATTCCCTTCCAAAAATTATTTTCTTACTTTATTCGACCCACAGGGCCCTGTTTTAAAACTTAAATCAAATATTGTATTGTATTCGTCTCTAATGGGCATAAAAAATTCAATGAAAATGAAAGTCAGCAAAGGCATAAATATAATTTCAAAGGATCTCTGAATACGAACGCTGTTTGTAAATTGTAACGACGGGATTGACTATAGAAAAAGAACCGCAAGTCGCAACGGATCAGTTATTGAAATCCTTCGAGCTAATCAAAACCTTATCTTAGCATTATTGGCGTATGTTGGAGGGAAATACATGTATCTGAATTTAAATAATTTGCTGAGTAAGAAAAAACGAAACTTGAGCTCAGCAAACCTTTTACTTATGCGTTCTAATTTGCCCTTTAGTTCATCACTGCATTAGATAACAGTGTAACCGATCGATTATAAATATTGCTAACAACAACTTCTACGAACTTAGCCTTTGTCCCATTAATAGAGTGGAAAAGTACTATTTAACTCTTCAGTATTATAAATAATTGATAAAATCATATACTAATAGTTGTCTTCACTTTTTACTGTTAATAGGAAATCCCTGTGGTGCACAATCCTCGTGGGTACACTTTTTCCGGGCTACAGCCATTAACTAATTACAGTTTAGCCATTTCTGCTCAGAACCTGGAAGGGGAAGGTGATGCAAGAGATGTTAATTTCGTAACACCACAGTCTTCTATCTCAAATGGTATTTCATGCGATAAATAAACAGATTTCATAGCTACTGTAATAAAATTATGAATTACTAAAGAAATTAATTTTTCCCTCAGATATTTCGAAGCGTGCGGAGCCTAGACTTTTACTTCAAGGAATTAAAGATGTTTACATGCAGGAGGTCGATTTGCTCCTGGATCCTGATGTCAGTGTTTTTGCGTCCAATGAAACAATTACAGCAATAGCAGCTCACTTTAAGTACAAATATGTCTTCATTGCGACCAGTGGAGGAAAAGTGATGCGGACGGAGCTGGATCGTAACCAAACGGAAATGATCTTCCCACTTCTCGATATCTATGTATCCTTCATGTCCGTCGATTGGCTCCACGATAAGCTCTATCTAGTCGGCAAGAAAAAAGGATCCGAAGTCTGGGTCATCAAACGGTGTGACCTCAGTGGCCACAGGCTCACCATCATTTATAACTACTTAGGAGTCAAACCTACAGACTTCGCTGCAGATCCTTATACAGGGTGAGTCATAACCTTTGTCAAATATTTTGTGCTGACTTACAGCATGAAAAAATCATCAATTTACGTAAAATGTGCATTTATGTTGAAATTAACTCTATTTTTTGAAAATTGTTAGTTACTTGTACTGGGCGACGGCTTCTTCTTCGAGAGGGACATCGTCTGGAGGTTTGTTTAAGATGGACTTGCCCAGTGAAAACTCATCTAGCAATTCACCAGTACTGGTTCTAGCCGGGTCCGGTTTAGGTCCTTTTACCATCGATTACATCAATTACAGAATTCTCATAGTTGACAAAATTAATAATACTGTGTTATCTGTTTCTGTTGACGGGTAAGTACAAATAAAAGCAAATTCATCTCCATCCTGTAAGTACAGGGTGTCACAAAATGTCCAAAGGGAAGAGCACTGAGTTAGTGACAGGAATTGTTAACTTTGTAGTGACGTGAATGACATCCGTCGAAATACTCAGAGTCCCCGATTTGATGATGTGGAGTCGATTTCCACATACGGGGGGATTTTCTACTGGACGACAGGGCAGAATGTGGTGATCGAGGAGTACAACAGTGCGCAGGACAGTTTCTATCACAACAGCTTCGCAGTACCAAAGGTCCACCAGCCGTGTTCTCGTCTGATAATTCTGCACCCGGAATTGCAGCCGACACCCGTGCCCATGGCTCCTCCCCGAAAACCTCAAGTCATCTACGGACAGACAAGGGCAAGGGTCAGCTGGAAACCTCCCCCCATCATTGCGGGACTCGGTACGTTTGTATACCTTCTAGCCCCTATCGAATACAATCTTATGCGACCCCTTCATTTATTTCTTCCGTAGTTCTCCCTAAGTGACCTCTGCTACACTCTCGTCATTTATTTATTCCTTTCAGTTCACAAACTTTTGGCTCTTTCCTATTTTTACCAAGTGCTTTTTATTAAAGTTCTTCAGTCAATAATTATGATGTAATCAATAATATGATTAGTTCAGAAGCTTCGGCAGAAGTTGGGTAGTTTTGTATTATTTTATCACTTAAAAGACACACAATTGGGGCTCTTCCTAGATACAGTTTGTCTGGGTGGTCATCATTAGCCCAGAAATTAATTCCATCCATTAAGTCATTTGTAGCTAACTCAAAGACAAATTCAGACTATAAATATCTTTGAGCTGTTAGATTATCAATTATTTTTATGGCACCTTAGATTTAATTAAGGCTAATTTTAAGTAAACACAGGAAAATCCTTGGTTTATAAAACCTATATTTTATGTTAAGTCACAATACTAAAATAAATGTTCATGCATTTTTAATTTATTCAGTGCCTGTGACTATGTAAGCCATTTTTGAATAATTATTGTCAGGATTAAATATAATTAAATTTAAGTATACGGAGTAAATACAACTAATATAATGAGACTAGAATGTTTTCTTAAACCATTTGGTAATAATTTTCTAAAAAAGAATACACAAAATGATACCGAAGGTGAATACCCCTAATATAAATTCATGAGCTTAATTCTGTTAGGTTGACAAAAAGTGTTATCGGACGAGAGACTCAGGAAAATCCATTGAAAGCAAGTAGAGAGTGATTTTTCAAAACTTGATAAGTTTGAATATTAAAGGGACATAAGTTTGCGTTAAAGAGGGAAATGACAAATAACTGAGAGTACAATAATACTGATTTATTTATGTTCACTAATTTAATGAAGTGCTTGCGTAAGTCACTAAAGGAGTCCTCATTTATTTATTGTCAGTTACAATCTAAGGGTAAAAAAGAAACAATCAATACTTAAATGTTCTTTAACTATTTGTTCATTTTAATGGCATTTGTTTTAGATAGTTAGCATAATTATTATTATAAAATGTAAATAGAGCATGCGCCCAGAGCTGTAATTGACTTTCCATGTTCCAAAGTAAATATATTATATTTGTAAATTATTATTTATTCTAATTTTACCGAAATTCTACAATTATTATATCTGAACCTGTCGGCAATAAAAGTGCACTTTAAGCTGCACAAATTGACTTTAATCCAGTTACTGTCGTTTAATTAACTACTGTTGATTTGATAAGCATACCTGTGCACGGGTTTCCATTCTGCTGGTACCTTAAATTTTACCGGGCATTATTCCCAGTGCCCATTTCCCAGTAGTAAGCTAAAATGCTGCCACTAACACAATAAAATAAAAATTAACCCACTGTATAAGGATTAGCTTAGTGAGAAGTGTTAGGTGGGCGTGGCCTCCTCTTCAGCATCTGTCAACTGAGACTCTGTCTATCATTTCACTTTTCTGATTTTCCGGGTGATTTTCCGTCGCCTTGACCGGTGAGAAATTGTCGAGACACAAACGAGCTGAGGGCCCTCCCCTTCTTCATTCTAAATGGCTTTGTGGCTTGTGCACAGGTATGCTTGTCTTGTCAGTCTCCTTCTATTTCTAAAGCTTCATCCCATTTCCCCACTCTTTCATCCCCACCCCTTAATCCCCTTCTTAAATCATTCAATTCAACATATATTCCAATTCATATCCTAAAATTCACTTTTCAACAGTTTTCTGTTCTCTTTGTAGGCGAAGGTTCCTGGAGACAATGGAAATACGAAATTAAGTTGTCAGATAACACAACTCACAGCGATATCTCGGGTGTTGAGTATATCGTTGAAAATCTTCGTCCTTCTGCATTTTACTCCATAGAGGTAAGCTGACTTAAAAACATTTGTTTTAATTTTATATTTAGTTTCACTGCTGGGAAAAAGTACATCATTTTTCCCAGAGATTTCCCAGAATTTTCCCAGAATTTTCCCATTTTCCCACATTTATTAAGTAATGTGACCATAATTTATTGTTTTTCAGATACGCGCTTATTCTTCTGCTGGGGATGGACCCTATTCAACCTCTATCAGAGGAAAAACGTTACGGGAGACCCCGTACAACATAACTTTTCTTTGGGGTTCTGAGAGTGGTCTTTACTCGACGAATACCCTAGGAGAGAATGTGCAGCTGTTGGCGTCTCCCTCACAGTGGAAGAACAGTTCTGAGACTGAAGTGAGTGGGAAAGAGAAATTGTACATGTGGTCCTTGACTTGGTACGAGTCTTCCGTCTTTTTCGCTCTCAGCAACGGATCCGTCTTTTTCTACGAAAGTGAAAATACCAGGGTGGCCCTGAATTCCAATTTGGGACCGAAAGTCTCCCGGTTGCTGGGCGTTTCTTTTGCACAGTCCGTGGCTTTCGACTACATTGGACAAAAACTGTACTGGTCCAACCCAAAACAGCAAACGATCTTCCGGTGTTCTTTCTCTAGTCAGAACAGGAGTTTCAGTGACACTAGTGTCAACTGTCGATCCGTGGACAAAGTGGAGAAGCTCCAAGTTGTGACAATGGCCAAAGAAATCACAATCGACAGCTACAAGGGGTTGCTCCTCTGGAGCACGGGACACTCTCTCGAAATGTCCAAACTCAATGGCTACTCTCACACTGTTCTTCACCAAACTGGACTTTTCTCTGGAATTCAAATCATGGGCATCACACTGGATACCGACCAATCCAGGATTTACTGGATCACCAGGTCCAGCACTGGATCCTCTCTTCAAAGACTCAGCTACAATATTCGGGGAGCTCAACTCCCCATGGTCATCGCCAATTACGACGATGTCTCCATTACCGGTTAGAATTTTCGTCATTTCAAGACATTATTATCTAATTCATCATTCTTGCAGATTTCAAGTATAAACGGTCGATGATTTACTAAATGGGAATTATTTAGGTCCTATCCGATACTTTAATGATAGACTGATGTGGCTTCAAGGATCTTCGGAAGCCGTCATTACAGATTTATATGGACAGGGGAAGTCATCTTTGAGTATCAGCACTATTAGCAACATTACAAATATTCATGTGAAGGACCAATCGTCCTTACGCTATCCTGGAAAGGATCGCCACAAAGTTCAAGTGACCCCTGACTCTGTGTACAAATGGACAGTTGGACTCCATGGGAAGTGGAACAACTTTACCGTTTTCTGGCAACCTGTCAATAATACAAGTTATGGCAAAATTCTGTACGAAGTTGTTGTTAATAACACTATTTCTAAGGTAAATCCACTAAATAACCCAATTTAAATTATCTACAGTGAAATTCTATACAAATCTCAATTTCCCATGAATTTCTTTGATGATAGAAAAGATAATTTTTGGAATTTCCTGGTTTTCAGATAACGACAAGTCCAAATTTGACTGTAGAATTAAGCAGTATCAAACCATACGCGGAGATAGAGATATCGATAACAGCGGTCACTTACTGGGCATCTGCGAGAGCAACGATAGCGAAATTAAGGACTCCTTCTTGCAAACCCACGAATCCTTTGAATCCCCGCGTGTTTCTTCAACAGTCGTCTACGTGTTCAGGATCGGAGGAGTCTCTGTCTTCCAATGGAACGATCACTGCTGAATTGCGATGGGATGCTCCTCAGAGTCCCAATGGAATCATTCTCGGTTATTTGATTCACTGCTGGAAAGGTGTTGTCAAGAAATCGGACTGCATGTGTGAAGTAGATCTCACGAAACTCAGTTGCGAAATCCACAATTTGGAAAGAGATACACAGTATCGATTTGCAGTGCAGGCTTACACAGAGGCTGGTCCTGGAAAGCTCACTGGAAAGGTTTTGGCGGATACGGGACATATGAACCCTGTTCCCAAATTGATGCTCGTCACTGTGGATAAAATTGAAATTCTGGATATTGATCGGAATAAGATACAGCAAATTCCGTTAGGTGAGACAGAAGATAAACTTTTAATTTTTGTTCACAGGACATAAAAATTCGTTATTCTTTTCCAGGCTCCTTAAATCCTACTACAGCGTGTTATCTGCCTTCAGAAAACTCAATTTTTTGGTTTAATGAAGATCAAGTACTGCTGAAAATCAAAATAGATGCGAATAATGGTACCAGGACAAAGGTTTGTACCCCTGTTACAGAAGACATGTAATTTATCGTATACCCCAGTTTGAAATTAGGTATTTTATTAGATTTTGACGTTATCTGAAACGGAAGCATCGCAATTGACAGTAGACTGGTTAGGACGAAAACTGTATTGGGCTGCGGAGTTTACTTCAGTTGGAATTGGAGAAAGCAAATACGGAATCATGGCTTTGGATTTGCACTCTTTAGAAACGGTTACTCGAAACGATGATCCAAAATTAGTTATCTCATCACGAACACCCATCAAGGCAGTCGCCGTCAATCCTTACACAAAGTACAAACACTAAACTTAAATACAGAGCGTTTCAGCTAAAAGTATCCATAGGACACTTAAATATATAAGAAAGTACATGTATATTTAAATTGCTCGCTTTTGGTTTGATGCTGGAAATCAAAGCCAACGTACACACTATGATATTTCCTTATGCGCTGGATGTCCTATGGATACTTTTAGCTGAAACGCTCTGTATTTCAGGTAATATAATAACTGAAAAATATAAAATACTAATGTTATCTAGTACTTTGCTGTGGACAACATCTCGGCGCAACGGAGTGACTAATTTATTCTCATCTGAATTGGATGGGAGTGGAGAAAGGCCTTTTCTCTCCAGAAATCAGTAAGATATTTCAAACTTGTCTTCATTTTCACACTCGGATAACTATTTTGTAAGATGTTCATTGTGTTTATTTCGTTTCAGTAGTAAATGCAATTGTAGCCGACTGAATTCCATAGGAGATGCTGTAGCGTTTGACCCAAACGGTGTTTACGGCATTCACAGAGGAATTCTTGTTACAGATCATCACAGTATCTGGATTAGTGACGAAAACGGGTGCAATTGTGTCCAAGTTGTGAACATCACCGCTCACACGTCATCCAGTGAGTACCCTATTCAAATTTTGCGGATCCATTAAGATTTCGAGAAGAAATGTAATTTGTTTCTTGTGAAATAGAATTAATGGGACCCCCTTACCATTTGGCAGCAGATAATCACCATGTTTACTGGGCAGCTAACGCTCTCTACGCCAGTGAGAAACCCGGATTGGGATTTACAGAACTAGTCAGTTCATCTACTGTTAGAGAGGTTTCTATATTTGGACAGATTGCCCAACCTTGTCCAGGTGCTCAATAGTTTTAACACATTTCTTCAAAATACTCATTATTTGTTAGCACTACTGATAAATAATATAATTGTTTCTGTTTTTTGTAGTTGATCCAAACTGTTTAATTCCGAAAATACTAGAACCCCAAGAACCCGTGCTTTTCAACCACTCTTCTCATTCACTTTATCTACAACTTCCTAAACCATTGTTAGTCAACTGCTCTTTAGGCAATATTTCCCAACCAACACCCAAATACGAAGTTTACTACGGAACTGTGAACGAAAAGGGGATTTCTGAGTGCACACCCACCTCTCCCGCGTTTTGCAAGGTCCTCAAGACTTTCAAACACATGCTGCACATAACGGATCTGCAACCCTACACAACATACACCGTATTCGTCACAGTCACCAATTTCTATGCAGAAAAGGAGGGCATCGCACCTTTGATTTGCTCTCCCATCATGCGCCAAACCGCTCCAGGAGGTATCTAACAAAGCAATACGCATTATAAATACCTAAGTTAATTAGTGTGCAATTTTTCAACGAGGAATATTCATTGCAGCCCCAATGCCCCCTAAACTTCTTCGTTTGGAACCAATAACACCTTTGTCAGTGAGGATTGTATGGGGACAACCGGAGAAACTGAATGGTGAGAAAGTCTGGTACGAAGTTAACTGGAAAATTACTGGAACGCCCTCCCTTTCCAAATTCGACAGAAAGTGGACAGAAACAGATGCTAGGAGTAATAAAAACTCCACCGAATTCGAATTGGATTTGAATGAATTACTTCCCGCCAGCAATTATACTATGTGGGTCACAGCCTATTCACAAAAGGGCGACGCTTTCAGTGAGAGCACGATGAAAGTAGTCCAAACATTTCCCCAGCCAAATAATATTACTTTGGTTCAAGCCACGCCTCATAACTTAACAATTCTGTGGATGCCTCCGAATGATACAAGCATCCTCAGGTTAGTTTTCATTTCTGAATACATAATATATGTATTTCCGAATTAAAACCCCCTCCAGGGGCATTATTTCGATAATGAGAGAATGTAACCTGCAAAGTACCCCCAGAACCCCCAAAACCACGTTTTTTGAAACAAAATAATGCCCAGGGGGTATTAATTCTGGAAATACGGCGGTTACCAGTTATTTGGAAAGTTATTGGAGTTATGTAAATTGTAACATTTGAATAGGCACCAAATAATGTTTCGAGAAGGCTGGTCTGCTGAATGGAACTACACGGAATTGATAGATTTTACAATTCCAAATCGGGCGTACAATATCACAGTGGGAAGTTTGAAACCAAAAACGACTTATGGATTCCGTATAAAAGCCTGGTACAATGGAGACAGTCACAGCGAGTTCATTTGGCCGATAGAAGGGCAGTTTAACATGGAGACTTTGGCAGATAAGCCAGGCCACCCTGGCCGACCGGAAGCGCGCAGAATCGGAAGTGGTCTCTATGAAGTATCTTGGGATAAAGCGGAGGAAAATGGCGCCCACGTTGAAATGTATTGCCTCGAGTACAAAATCGATGCAAAGAAATTGACTGAAATGGACAATTTTGGATTGAATAGTTCCTTCATGAACAGAAATGAAAACGGTCGAAGAAAACGGGAGTTGGAAGAAAAGGACAAATCTTTGGAAGTGGCCGAGAAACTAATTTCTAGTGAAAATAGTGGTAATGCCAACATTCTTCAAGGTCGCTGGAAGATTGTCTATAATGGAAGTGAGACGCGATGGCAGGTCAAGAATCTGACTCTGGAAACACAATACTCCTTCCGCGTGCGAGCCAAGAATTTCTACGGGTGGGGAGAATACAGTCCCGAAAGCGAATTTGTTTCTTTAGCCGCACTAACAATGGTGGCTGAACCTCAGAATGCAGGTGTCATTATTGGAATGGTTTTACTCGCCTGTCTCATTCTAGGCGTTTTCGGACTCCTGTTCATATACCGTAAGATATGATGACGAATTAATTAAAAATAATTACAAATTGAGTTTTTTCTGAATACGGTTTAATATTTAAGATTTTAAGTTCCTTATTTGATTATCTACAGTGTACCGTCGGAAGCAGAAGGAAAAGCCTGCGTTGCAAAATGGAATATCCTCGGAGCGGAGAGAAGTTGAGTTGGCTACTCTGCGGGAATTGCCCGGAGGATCTTCCTTTATCCACCAGAGCAACATTTTATACGCTGCTGGACTCCAGGACTTGATTCTCGACTTGGATTTTGCAGGTGTACCCAAAGTGAGTCGGAATGAAATTTCTCTTACGAAGTTCCTGGGGAGTGGGGCCTTTGGAGAGGTTTATGAAGGCCTAGCAGGACATCTTCCAGGGGACCAGGGATCACTTACTCGAGTTGCTATTAAGGTAACGTTCGTAGCACTATTTTCTAAAGAAAAATTCAGTAATGTTTTGAGTTACTCGAGTTTCGATGATTTGTGCTGAACAGACACTGCGGAAAGGAGCAACGAACACGGAGAAAATGGAATTCGTCCAGGAAGCGAAACTGATGACACAATTTCGACACCCTCATATACTGCAACTTTTGGGCATTTGCATGGACACGGACCCCTGCTGTCTGTTACTGGAGTTGATGAGTGGAGGGGATCTCTTATCATACTTGAGACAAAATCGTCCAAGCCCAGGATCGACAACTAGCCTGATTATCATCGATTTACTGCGCATGTGTGTGGATGTTGCCAAAGGGTGCGTGTACCTTGAAGAAATGCACTTTGTCCACCGAGACTTGGCTGCTAGGAATTGTTTAGTCAGAATCGACGTCTATCCCAACTCGGAGCAGTACACCAGGGTCGTCAAAATTGGCGACTTTGGTTTGGCTAGAGATATCTACAGAAATGATTACTACCGCAAAGAGGGAGAAGGACTTCTGCCTGGTAATTTAACCAGCATTATTAATTTCTCAGTGTTTTTGCAATTGAAAATATTGTTGTGATTGGGGTTTAGTTCGGTGGATGGCGCCTGAGAGTTTAGTTGATGGAGTTTTCACAACTCAAACAGATGTTTGGGCTTTTGGGGTTCTCCTCTGGGAAATCATGACGATGGGACAACAACCTTATCCAGCCAGAACTAATCTAGATGTTCTTCACTACGTCAGATCTGGAGGAAGACTTCATCAGCCTCCACATTGTCCAGATACATTGTAATTCTTTAATTTCGAATTCCGACCCGTATTTAAATTTTTAAAGGTACTAATTTATTAATTATGATTTAACTAATTATTATGATTTAAAAAACAGAACTCACCTGATGCTGCAATGTTGGGAATATAATCCAGACAACCGCCCTAGTTTCCGGGATTGTCTATCGCAGCTTCAACTGATTGTTCAAGACGACGAACAAATGTGTGATCGTAGTTCCCCCCGTGATCCGACGCTTCTGGAGGACGTCCCTCCCTACGATACATACAGACACTCCCAATCCCTAGCTCCTCACAGTACAACTTTCTTTTCCCGAAACGAAGACTCGGATTCAGTATTCCCGTTTGAATCCGAAAATCCCGAAGCTACAAATTACAATACACACATTTCCCCCGTATTTCCAAAGTATTTGGAAGTTCTTGGAGACTCTGGTTGCGAGACGCCAGGTAACTGTTTCCCAAAGCCCCAATCAGGTTTCCATGCAAGTGACAACACAAACGACGGTTACGAAATCCCCCTACCAAGAAAACCTCCCCGAAATCCAGTTCGTCATACCCCAATGTCTTCGAATTCGACTTCTGTAGCGACGGACTCGACGGATGTGTACGGACTTCAGCCTCCAACCTACTGGAACACAGAAACGCTTCCTCTCGCTCTCAAGAAACAGGTGAACCCTCCGGACGGTTGCATTTTCACCACCTCCACGAACTACCTCAATAAGAAAGACGTCCCAGCTAATAATAATAAATCGGAAGACGCTCATTCGCATTACCGTAACTTGCTTGCCTCCTCAACCTCCGAAGACGTTGACTTTGACCACGAGTTGGATGTGGAACTGATGAGTGAGCCGGAATTCCTCGCTTCTCCGAATTCGGACGGCTCTCCATGTGATAGCATAATAGCAAGACCTCCCAAAAGACTCTCTTCCCCCATTGGTTACGAATACCAGAAAAACAGAGCCCGCATCAATTCCAAAGATTTCAGCGACGACGACTTTGAAATGCAACTCTCGCCTAGTTCTCCCACGGAGTCCTCTCCCTTTAATAATCACACAGTAATTTCTAATAATTTAGCTCCGCTGAAATCAAATGCTAATAACCTGTGCGCCAATAGTCATCCCATACATCGCAACTACAATCATTTAAATACAATTCCAGTGGAACAGCGCAACACCGCTTTTCATGACTATCACATTCCCCGACAAACCAGTAATAACACAGTCAGTTATATCAACCAACATTTACACAATGGATGCAGTCCCTCCAACAGTCGAGCTTGTGTCAATCAAACATATGCAACTAATAGTGGCTGATTGGGCTCTCTGTCATTTCCAATAGTAGAAATACACCTACAATTCTAAAGGCAGCTCATTTCACTACAGCGTTCGCCATAAATCACGCACCATAGGGAAATAACATAGGGTAATGGCACAGAAATGCATATCATGTCTGAAAATGCATCTCACCCTGTTTGAGAGTCATTTTCAAACATTGTACCAAATGATACTTTCCTATGGTGCGTGATTTTGGACCAGCGCTGTATTTTATTTCATTTCAAACCGCACTCTTACTGGTTCATTCAAGTTCTTGTTTTCGAAACGTCATTTGTCCGTAAATTGGGCCAGTTATAAACAAATGGTAAAATAAGTATTAAAAAATCTCGTAAAACCCAATATTAGTCTCAGTGGCCATAACGTATATTTTCACCTACCATTTTTCACCAATTTTTGAATGAGGTACGAGAAACGAGAGCTTAAAATTCATGGAGAACACTTTTAATGCAATTACGATGCAACTTTTATGCATTGCATGGTTAGTTTTAGTTTTGACGTTATTTTCACCTAGAGCCGTTGTCCACTTTTTATCTTCCTCATTTCCAATACTAAATCGCTATTATTATGTTATTGTTTTAGACTTGATGAGTAATTTAGTTATTTGCTGAGTGTAATGGTTTCTTATCTGTAAATACGATTAGGTTCCGTGGGTCATACGTAGATACGACCCACAGCAGTTATTGTTAACAGTTTTTATAATGCACACATCAATTGTTTTTCTATAACCTTAAGCTTATGTAAACTAATATCCGATGTATACTTAGCCTACCCGTGTATTAAGAAACAGCAAATATTACAAAATAAATACAAGTATATAATAAAGTATGCATTTTGATTGATTGATTAATTGATTAGCGTATAATAAAGAAATGAACTAAGAAAGGCGCACTTTTCATGATAATATTTAGAAAATAAAGTTAAGAATTTGGTGAATTTTTATTTGTTTCATTGCCAAGAGTGCACTATTAATATTTTAAGGTTGAGATTAGAGAAATTGAATTGGGAAGTGTGTTGGAAAATGTTTTGGTGGGAAATGGGAGTATTGGGGGCATAAAATGTGTGGGAGGATGGAAATGTTAGGAGAGTAGTTCATGGGCAATGAGCTGCGACGATGTTTGTATAATGTAGCTTGGCATGTGACCCATGTAAATAGTAAGATTGCAAATGTCCTGAAAATAGGAACAGGAGATAAGACAAGACACACGACTACAACAAAGTCAACTTATTAGGCACATGGAAGAATAACAAAAATACTCACGCGATTCCACTTCCTTCCTACGAATATCATTAGTCCACATTCGCTACAGCACCCTTGTCTCTTCATCCTCACCCAGCGCAAATCTAGGCTTCCTTTCATCCATTGCTTCGGATCTAATCTGGAACAGATTCGAGACTTGCTTTAATAGGTCTCAAATAGAGACCTGCCTGCTCCAGTCCACCTTGGCCACCAATAACGTCTTAAATATTCCTGGGCAATTTTGGTTGGCCAAATAGTTTTTCTGCAAAATTCTTTAGAAACATTATTTCACTAGGTGGGACGTTTTTCTTTTTTTTACAGTTTGTGAATATATCTCGATTTTTGACCGTACCACGAACACAATCTCGTTAAAGAGCGATCCTTGAAAGTCTGCATTTGGTAACTTTATATTTCTTAACCATTCTTGTTTGCAAAAATATTTGTAACTATTTCTGTAAAGATAGGAAACTATAATAATTTTTCCAAGACGTATTTATAAATTGGATTTTGAAGAATATATTCGGTTATATTTAATTTCTGAAGCGTCACAAACATTTCCGCCATGTACTTATACATCACCGTAGTTAATGATCCAGGCAATTTTTATTATTAATCAAATTACTATACAATTTTGGATGCATTGAAGAACTGGTGCCCAGCCAGGCAAAGCTTTACAGAGATTACGTCATTAAGCCGAATTTAGATTCTTATTGGAATGCGTTAGTTTTATCTACAGTTTTTTTGTCACATCTTCATCAATTTATTGGATGGAAGAATTTGTTTATCCAACTGTGTAAGCAGTTTAAGGAGACAGTTGGATCGTTAAACTCAATTCGCTCCACATGACACATGATACAAAATATACAGAAAGCAAAAAGCCCAATAAATGCTTAAACATGTGTATCTTTACAGTTGTACATTATAAAATTATAATATTCCTCTCCCTCGTATTGACTAATGTGTCCAGTCATTTGAAGGCTTCTTTTTGTAACTCATCTTGTACTATGCAATTGTAATACATTGGCAGTATTAATATTTACATTTACTTGCATAAATCATATATTTATTGAATGGATGGAGTTATATAGCTGTTGATCCCTGCATTAACTAGGTTAGCTAATAATAATAATAATTAGAATGATATGAAGGACAATAATCCTTGGTGACAAAGTACATTGGGTATCCTTATCCATTGTCACCTACTATTTACATACAAACTGCATTTTTACAGAAAATGTCTTGAGATTGTCATATCGTGAGCAGAAATGTATTTTTAAGCCTTGGATATTATAAGTTGCTAAAAGAGATTCCGAAGTACAAGAGAACGCCTACGACCTACTGCTTGCCATGATATCAATATCATTCATAGAAGTCTGGAAGAAGTCTACCTAACCAATGTAACCAACATTTACATACTTACGACACACTTGCATCTGCAGGAACAGCAGTTAAAGCAACACCTACACACAAACAAGAAGTTTCGGAAAGAACCAGCGAATATTCTGTCAGTATTATGTAACTAGTAGAAGATACCATTATTCCATGCTTACGAGATATATCTAGCAAAATATTTCATTTATTCAGTTAAGAAAAATCGCCTTTTCAGCCTTTAACAGATCTGTCCTTATCGGATCTACGAAAATGATTTTCCGAGTGGGGCTTCTTCTCACTGTTTTCCTGTCTTTGTTTTTCACGGGACAATGCAAACCTCCAAGAGTGCCCTGGTGGCAAATCAAAGTCGCTAAAAGCCAAGGGTAAGTTTTAAAAATATTTTACAATTCTTTAGTCTTCAGTGTTTTTCACTGGAATGATTTTTTCACTATATGTGTAGACCAAATGCTTGCATTGTTGAAGAAGTTCCAGAACTTAATAAAAAATATTGGACCGAGTGCAAATTCTGGCCTGTCAGAAAAGTCTGCGGCAGAGAAACGTAAGTTTTATAATAATTTTACATAGAATTGTTAAGTAGAATTTTTACGCAGAATTTTTTAGAGTTTCTACATAGAATTTTTACATAGAATTGTTACGTAGACTTTTTTAGGTTGATTCCATTGATAAATTGCTTGATTTCGAAATTGTTCGCGGAAGGATGATGAATTCAAAAGCAAACTTTAATTAAAAATTGTGTCAATTCCAGTTTGGTGCGGTACGAATGTTGTGAGGGATATCAACGGCTACCAAACGAGGATGGTTGCACTGGAGGTATTTCCCAGAAAAATTATAAAAGATAATTAGATTTTGGCAGTGTAAAAATGTTTGCGCTATGTACCTGAAATATGTTCTTGGTTTTCCAACCGGTAACAGTGAAACCCCTTAAGAATATAATCGAGACGGCACGTGACCTGGGAGCAACTAAATTTGTGAAGTACCTGGAGGATTCAGGGATTGCAACTGAGTTATCTCAGGAAGGAACGTATACTTTGTTTGCTCCTCTTGATTCGGCGTTTGAAGGGAGCGCAGGAGCTATTGTGTCCATGAAAATTTTATCGTTTATGAGTCAAGGTGATAATCCTGTTTTGAGATATCATGTTTCGGAAAAGAAATTGCCCTCCAAAGATTTTACTGGAAATACCGAGTTGGAATCCATGTATGAAAGAAGGAAACTCAGAATCAACAAGTATTCCACCGGGGTATTCAAAGTTTAGATATTTTACATACAGGAATTAATGTTTACTATGGTTTGAATTTAAAATCCTTTTTTATTTTTAGATGGAAACTGTAAATTGCGTTTTAATTGCCAGAAAAGATCAAGAAGCTTCAAATGGTGTTGTTCACATGATAGACCGGCCACTGGACCCGACACTATTCATGCCAAGAGATGTCGCCAGAGTAGTTGTGGAAGTAATCTGTTAATCAGTAATCCCTAGTTGCTTTATTTACCACTAGACAGGGACATAACATTTTAAATAACAAAAATTGAAAGAACCCTACTTCAAAAAACCAACATTTCTGCTAGGAGGCCGGTAGTGGTGTGGTAAAGCCTGTTAATGCTGAGGCCTTATGAGTATGAGATTGATTTTTTATATCACAAATTAAGGACTCACGAACATTTACTTACAGGATGGTCGATTTTCTCGAATGGCACAAGCAATGGAGCGTTGTGATTTTATGAGACGCTTACGAGAATCCGGAAAAACGTTTTCACTCTTGGCTCCTTCGGATGAAGCCTTTTTGAAAATTCCTCCAGCTCGTTTTGAGAAAATGGTGTCGGATAAACCTTCGTGCACGGGTACAGCTTCTAATTAGTGTACTTTATAATTAAAGTACTAGAAATAAATACTGCCGGATGTACATTAATATTGCCATTGTTAACTTCGCAGCACTTTTGGAAAACCACGTGATTCCGCATGTGATGTGCTTACCAGTGATCACAGAGGAACACAAAGCGAGAACAATTGGACCTGGCCGTGTAGGATTTGACTGCGACGAAAAGGGACACATTGTTGAAAGCAAGAGACTCAACGGAGAACTTATTCTGGGGAACAATGGGGTAGTGTACATGCTTGATGATGTTTTAATCCCTGATCGAGGTACAATGATTTGTCATTAAATTATTTTATTTATTATAGTTCATTGAAAATTCAGAAGACTTATTCTGACTTTAATGGTAATTATTGTTTGCAATTTTTGCAGCCCGTACCATTCTTGAGTTGGCTGAGTCAAGGCATATGACAACATTTGTTCAATTGATTCAAGTAGCAGGTCTTAAAGATACATTTAGCAATTTCGGTGACTATACAGTTTTTGCCCCAAGCGAAGCAGCACTTTACTGTAAGTATGTCTCGTATCATGTCTTTGGCATTTTTGTAATTAAAACCACTGATAACATTTTAAATCTTCAGCTTTGGACGAGTCTTTACTGGAAGAAGCTAAGAGAAATCCTGACTTAGCTAGAAAAATAGTTTTGTACCATGTAACTCAAGGAAGGATTTTCAGCAACAATATAAAGCACAACCAAGTAAGGAATTATTTAGTACTTATCCTCAAGAGATTGATAACATGGATAATTCAATTTTAAAAGATTTTGATTAATTTTATCAAAAGATCGGATTTTAATCTAATTTTTTTGTTTCCAGAATCTGATGTCCCTGGATGAAGAAAATTCGCTAAGACTTGTTGTGTACCGAAAAGCGTATGGAGTTGAGGACGCAATAATTGAGAAATCTGACATTGAAGGAATGAATGGTGTCATTCACGTCATCAACAAAGTCCTCTTCCCTGCAACCGAATCTGCTGGAGACATTTTACGAAAAACGAGCAATTACACGTAATAATACTTAAATATCTAATAATAATTACAAAATCGTAATTAAATCTGGATGCATGGTCAAATATTTGTTATGATACAAATTATTGATGTGAAAACATTTCTATTCGAAATATAGAATGTTTTTGGAGGCAATGGAGACTGTAATGACCGCAGAGCCTCAAGCTATTGACCTTCGCAGGGGCCAAGACACGTCCCATTACACATTTTTTGTTCCGAGTGATGAAGCTTTCAAAAGCATTGGAGCTGCCAGGCTGAGAAGAATGCAATCCGATACTGCGTATTTGACAAAGGTACTTTTATCCTGTTCTACAGTGAAGGGCATAAGTCACGCACCATAGGAAAATGCATGACATGGTTGAAAATGCTTCTCAAACTGTTTGAGAGGCATTTTCCAACATCGTGTCTAATGGTATTTCCATATGGTGCGTGACTTAGGCCCTTCACTGTATTTTAGTACTATTCTTATTTTAAATATTGGCAACAATGAGCATAAAATTAATTGATGCCGTGTCTGTTTTGATTGACAAGGTAATTAAAAATCATGTCTCAAGTTCAATGATGTCTTCGGGTTCCTTCCGTCCAAATTTGACCTATGATCTACCGACGAGGCAAAATGCTGTTGGAGTCACTTGCAACAGCAAAGGCAAAATGAAGGTAACAATCTCATTAATTTTACCTTAATTTTACCTCAACAAAAAATTATACGATTTCCTAAAATGGTTTTCCTTATCAGGTAAATGAAGCTGCGGTCCTCAAAAAGGACATAGTGAGTTCTAATGGAATCATCCATATAATTGACAAGCTTCTTCTTCCGGAGAATGAAAACTGAGTTAATTTGGAAAACCTTAAAACGAAATATTTACTATAATTAGATTAAAAATGAGTGTTTATGCACAGTATAGGTTTATTGCAGTTTACGCTCTTCGCTTATCAATTCAAACGCTGTGCTTTTAGATTTAGCTTCGTAATGACAAACTATGAGTTTTTCCAGAATATAATAATATTATTATAATTTCCTATGTACGGAAGCTTATATGCAGTAATAAGTAATCGATATTTTATTTGTATAACTACGTGGAACAGAAATTACTTGAGTAGAAAGGTACTAATGCTAACAATTATGGAACTACAAGTGTACTATTTATGTCTGCAATAGTATCAATCACATTTCTAAATGAAAACTACTTATTACTATCAATAAAGAATGCTTATGATTTGATAAAAGCTTTCAGTAGATAAATCGGGTCCAAAAATATACATATATTTACGTTGATATACTAGTAACTATTAAACTTACATATTTTTGAGAAGCAATACCATATGTCAGTAAATACTCACAGACAGTCAGAGAGACAAAAAAATGCATAAAGCTACGACTCCGCCGCTATTACCAAAGCATACATAATTATTTAAGTAATTTGACCATACATATCTACACATAACATTAATTGTTACAGTTAAATTCAGTCAAGATAATTTCCAAGCATCATTATTTCAGATAAATGAACCTTTTTGAAAGATGATTGGGTTTTGCTTCCAAGTTATTATAATCCAATTGTACAGGTACAAAATGCTTTAGGTATAATTTCTTAATAACAGGTCCTGCCTAGTTAGGTTATTTGTTTTTATTGGTACGTCACTGTTAAGGACCGTGTACTTAATACGTAATGCAAAATTTCCATTGTTGCATTTTTCAGGTTTCACTGTCTTCGAAATTTAGCAGCATGGCGACATTTTTTTGCGAAATGTCCTTTCTTCTGACAAAAGGTACAAAATGGAGCGCCATCCTCTGTACGGTCAGACGATGATTGTTCGGTAGATTCAAATTTAGGAGCATGCCAGCAATTTCTGGCTATGTGGCCTACCTTCTGACAATGAAAACAAACGGGAAGTCCATCCTCTGTTTGATAAAGTTCAGAGGATAATGGTAATTGTTCAGGAGATTCAAATTTAGGAGCATGCCAACAATTTGCGGCTAGATGTCCTGTCTTCTGACAATAAGAACAAAACGGAGGGCCGTAATCCTCTGTAAGGTCATACGATTGTTGTTCAGTAGATTCAAATTGAGCAGCATGCCAACAATTTTTGGTTGTGTGTCCCTTCTTCTGACAATAAAAACAAAAGGGAGGGCCATCCTCTGTACGGTCAGACGAGGATTGCTCAGTAGATTCCTTAGGAGCATGCCAACAATTTGTGGTTGTGTGTCCTTTCTTCTGACAATAAAAGCAAAAGGGAGGGCCATCCTCTGTACGGTCAGACGATGATTGTTCTGTAGAATCTTTAGCAGCATGGCGACAATTTTTGGCTTTGTGTCCCACCTTCTTACAATAAAAGCAAACGGGAGCGCCATCCTCTGTGCGATAAAGGTCAGCGGGTTTATCTTGTACAGCAGATTCATAATATTGTTCATTGTAGCTATCAAACTGGGGATTGGGGGCGTCGAAAGCGTCGAAAGGGTTCGGCGGGGCTTCGTAGTTAAATTGTTCAGTCTGCTCTTGAAGCCTCTTTTGCAACCTTTCCAACTTCCGACTCCGAATGACTGAAGGGATGTCTTCTTTGTTACGAGCTACTAAAAGTACGGGACTCCTTCGTCCGCTTTCCCACTGAGGTCCTCCTCCACCTTCATAAGAATGTTCAGGCATCCATTCGCTGTTCGAAAACGCAAAGGGACCCTCCTCCATTTCAGGTCCATGTGGGCCCTACATTATTAATTTACTTTCTTTAAATCTCAAATCTCCAGGAGATAATAAGATTAAGAGCAATGAAATTGTATACAGTTATATTTGCATATGTCACAAAAAGGGTAAAAACTAGTAAGCACTTACATATGAACCTTCCGACATTCCCTCGTGGTCATAAAATGAAGTAGAAGGCCCTCCCTCCATTTCCGGTACTCTGGGACCCTATTTGGAATTAATTATTGTATTCATTGAAATAAAGATTGGAAAGTGTAAATTTGTAAATATTAAAGAAAGAAACCACTAACATTATGCATAGCTCTTCTTCGTCCTCTTCCACGTGCAGGCCAGTGCACCCCTTGAGACCCTTGAGGCATCCACACGTCGTTAGAAAACGTAGGGCACCCTTCCTCTACTTCCGGAGCATTGAATTCCTGTATCATTAAATATTTTTTAAAGAAAAGTATGAAAACAACAAAAACAAAATATGACAGGTTATAAACATTGGGAAAATAGGGACCCACATTAGGTTCAGTCCATGGTGACGGTCCTGCATCCTCCATAGGGGTTATCCAGTCATTCGTCCCACATGGATTTGGTCCTCTCTGACCTCGTGAATCCTGTAATTACATTTCCCCATTAATATCCGCAATATTTATGTAAGAAAAGAAATAGTAGATTTAGAGGTACAAACATTCTGCATGGCTCTCCATTGTGGATTTCCAAATACTGGACTATCCCCTGCAGGAGGTCCCCACTTGTGGTCAGTAAAAGGTGCTGCTGCACTGGAATCCTATTCAAAAATATAAAATGTGCTAAATGATAATGATACTTCTAATTTTCCATGACTCATGAGGCTGGGCTTTCTTTGTAATAGGGAAACTTACATTGTCAGTTTTTGAATTTAGTGAATCCTATTCGTTTTATGAAAGGAAATATAAATATATATTTCCTTGAAGACAAACGTAATATTAAATAAAGACAAACTTTACCTCACTTAAAAATGACGTTTTGCTTCTTTTTGGTGGAGGACCACCATATCGCTTTGGACTGGGCTTTCCAAAGTTTTTGTCTTTCGCCTCTTTGGCTTCTAGGATTTTTCGTATTCTTTCCGGTACTTTAGAGTTAACTTCTCCGTCAGTAGGTCGTTCTTCTACATGGCTTTTGGCAATTTCGACTTGGTTAGTTGACAATAAAGGCAGTTCTAATTTTGGAGGTTGTATGTATGTTTTATGAAGTTCCTGTTGTCTTACTTTTTCATATTTGACCTCTTCGGCCTTTTTGGCCAAGATTTTTCGCACCTGTTTCGGTACCCTTGTTCGGATTTTTGCATTCGGTGGTCTATTAACACGACTTTTGGCAACTACGGGTTTATTATCATTACCACTCCTCCACTCTAACTTTGGAAATTCTTTTTGTTCAGAGCCTTTATCTTTGACCTCTTTGGCTTCTAAGATTATTTCTATCTTTTCCGGTACCTTAGAATTGACTTCTGGAGGTCGTCCACTTTCGGCTTGATTTGTTGGCAAAGAGCTTTTGTACTCTATCTTTGGAGGTTCTTTTTGCCCAAAGATTTTATCTTTTGCCTCTTTGGCTTCTACGATTTTTTCTATCTTTTCAGGTACCTTAGCATTGCATTCTTCGTTAGTTGGTTGTCCATCTGAACGGATTGCAGTTGTTTTGCCCTGATTAACTGCCAAAGTGTTTTTACAGTCTAACTTTGGAGGTTCTTTATCTACAATGTTTTTATCCTTCGCATCTTTGTCTTCTACAAGTTTTTGTATCTTTTCCGGTAACTTAGAATTGACTGCTCCTTCATTAGGTTGTCCATCTGAACGAATTCCTGTAGTTTTGGCCTGATTGACGGCCAAAGAGTTTTTACAGTCTAACTTTGGAGTCGCTTTCTGTTCTAGGCTTTCTTTATCCTTCGCCTTTTTGGCTTCTAAGATTTTGCGTATTCTTTCCAATACATTAGAATTGACTTCTCCTTGAATAGGTAGCCCATCTGAACGGTTTTCAGTAGTTTTGACTTGATTAGCAGCCGATGAACCTGTGCAATCCAACTTCGGTGGTTCTTTTTGCCCACAGTTTTTATCTTTCGTCTCTTTGCCCTCTACGATTTTTTGTATCTTGTCCGGTACTTTGGAACTGCATTTCCCGTCAGAAGAACGTCCATCTACACCACTTTTGACAATTTCGGCTGGATTAATTGCCAAAGAACTTTTGCACTCTGAGTCTAACTTTGGAGATTCCTTTTGTCCAAAAATTTTATCTTTCGTCTCTTTGGGTTCTACAATTTTTCGTATACTTTCGGGTACTTTAGAATTGACTTCTCCCTCATTAACTCGTCCATCTGGATGGTTTCTGGCATCTTCAGCCGGATTAACTGCCAAGGAGGCTTTGCAATCTAACTTTACAGGTTCTTTTTGCTCAAGGATTTTATCTTTGGCTGCTAAGATTTTGCGTATCCTTTCCAGTACATTAGAATTGATGTCTCCATCAGTAGGTCGTTCAGCTAAAGAACTTCCAGCAGCTTTGCCCTGTTTAGCTGCCAAAGTTGGTAATTCCTTTTGTCCAAAGATTTTATCTTTCTCCTCTTTGAGCAATAAGAGTTTTTGTATCTCTTCTAGTACCTTAGAATTGACGTCCTCATCAGTAGGTCGTTTATCTACACGATTTCTGGCAAGTTCAGCTTGATTAGTAGCCAAAGAGCCTTTGTACTCGGACTTGGAAGGTTCCGTTTTCCCAGAGACACAATATTTAGCATAATGTCCCCTCTTTTTGCAAAGATAACAAAGAGCATTTGGATTTGATATTGACTGTTCAGGTGTTGAGATTCGTTGACTGTCTTTAAATAATGTTTCTGTATTCTGTGATTTTTCGGGGCCCTGCGAACAAAAACAAATATTAGCTATTTTTTATCCCATACAGGTAATGCAGAATTGGATTGATTTCCAAGACAGAATTTGCCTCCATTCAATGCTCAAAGGCTTAGAATAACTCAAATGCAAACTTTTCAGTACTTTAGGAAAATTTCCAAATGTTAGGTTTAATTGTGATAACATCATGAAAAATTCCTTGGTTTAGATTAGTCGTATCCTTTCAGGGTACCTTAGAATTGTATTCTCCTTCAATGGGTCGTCCATACAAACGGTTTCTGGAACTATCAGGTTGATTAAATGTCAAAGATGCTTTGTACTCTAACTTGGGAGGTTCCGCTTTTCCATAGACGCAATATTTGGCATAATGTCCTTTCCTTTTGCATAGATAACAAAGAGCATTTGGATTTGATATTGATTGTTCAGGCGTTGAGATTTGTTGTCTGTCATTATATAATGTTATCGTATCCTGTGATTTTTCTGGGGCCTGCTAACAAAAAGAAATATTAGTTATTTTTATCCCATACAGAGAATTGGATATAGACTACAACTACAGAATAATAACGCCACTACAGATTCTCTTGCCTTGAAGACGGTTCTGCTCGGATACGAAGTACAATACTGCCATTGCTCCGACCTTATCGTCCTTTCCGGTATGTTTTTATAATATTCTTGTTCAGGTAAATGGTTTTGAGGTTTTCCTTCCTCAGTACGATACTGGTTTGAAATGTTATTATTACTAGTGTGATGTGCGTTGAAACCGTACGGAACAAGTGGCAGAGTTGGAATATTCTGCGCTGATTTATTTTGTCCTTGTGTTATTACATACGAACTCTTGGGTTCTTCTACTTTTGGATTCTGTATCTCTTCCAATTCATCATCTAAATCCATTGCATCGTTGTAGTATACTACCGAAGCTGTTTCTTTCGTCGCGGAGGCAAATGAAGCAGGACTAGGAAGTTCTCGGGATATTCCTGGAACTTGACCAACGCTCACAGTTGGAATTCCATAAACTTCTTTACGTAAGCCATTTGAAATAGGTAACTACAATACAAAGATTTATGGAATTAAGTGTATTTTGATTATTGGCCTCTATTCTATAATTCTATTATAAAGTTTGCTCACCTCATAAGCAAAAGTATTGGTAGGTTTAGGGTCGTACTGTTGGGAGTGGCCACATTTTCCGGAATTTCCATAGTGCGTATTATTTTTTTTATTTGCAACTCTTTCATTTACTTTGGAGTCACTACTATTGTCCTGGGAGAGAAAAGCCGAAGTTGGAGAGTAGACGTTTCTATCCGCAGTTACATTTTCTTGAACCTTCGATTCCGAGATTTCTGGCTTGGGTGTGGGTAAACCTGTTTTGTCTGTATTTGAAATAAAGTTTTTGAACAAACCCTGCACTCGCAAAGCAGAGTACTTAAATGGCATTCCGTGAACTCGCTCAGCCTGGACTAGAACACGGTCGTTTACCTGAGGAAATGGTCCTTTGACAACACTGCAAAAATAAAATGTTAACATTATCATTCGTTCGCAAAATTATAATGATAATTCAAATAAAAGTCTTATTTAAATGTACAGGAAATAACAATGACCTTTTTACAAAAAATACGTCATCGCCAACCATCCCAATACCATCTTGACTCTTTGTAACGACTCCAGTAAATGCAATCTTCTCGGCTGAAATGAATTCACAAGATTTAATAAAACTGTTTGTCATGCATAATTGTGGTGTTTCGCATTTCCCAACCTGGGAAATGCGAAAGTCCTCAATTGGACTTGCATATTAATTACAAATAAACATTACTGAAAAATTTTCCTTTAGTCGTACCTTTTCCGCTTGAACTCATTGTGCTTATTTAAGGACTGGAACCTGGGCGGTGGAAAAAATCACAAATGAGAACTTCTAAAAATTTAATCTTATCTTTTCCAACCAGGCATTGTTTCCAGAATAGATTTTCCAAAATTTGTGGATAGTCACTGTGAAAGAAAACTAAACATAAACCAACTATAATAATTTTTAATGTTTACATGATTACGTGAAGTGAAATCTTTGGATAGGAGTATGCAGTGTAAATTTACGCGCCTTTGACGGCAAACCAAGAATGACTCTTAGTTTAAGGGGAACTCTATTTGGATTACTGATTACGCGAACAGTGATCATTGATTACCATGCATGATTCGATTGTGTCACTGGTTTCATTACCAGATTTGATCATTGTTGTTGACATATTAATATTAAATTATAATGATATTGTATTATTAAATAATGACAATAATAAAATGAAAATGCACTCAAATTCCGATAAAAATGGCACAAATGACAATGCATTTTGTATCGTGCATAAAAACTTAAACGATCATTTCTTATATTCCATTCCAAGTCTGGTACATGCAATACAATACATAAATCAACAATTATGTAAAGATGACAAATGTGATATTTAAGTGATTCTTAATTTATCATTGTGTATTTGTACATATCTTTATTTGATTTGTCGCTAATAATATATTTTATCTGTATTTAACATCATCATATCATTAAGAAGTTGCAACAAGATTTCAAATCATGCCATCCACAATATTTCAGTCCTAAAAACGACTCAATGGAAATTTTAAGACATAAACGTGTGTAACTTCATTAAAAATCCCAAGAGTAACGGAAAATGAAGTAGAATTACAAGAACTAAAAGTAAAAAAGTTAAAATTGGAACTGCAATGTTCGTAAAACTTTGGTTTGTAAAACTCTTCTGTTTGTCAAGTATATTTTTAATGGTGTCATCACTTAATACAACGAAACTAACCACAAAAACCCCTGTAACAGCAACAACCGCAACAAAGCGTCCTGTGACTACTAAATCAACTACAAAACCTCCTGTCACCATAAAGACTTCTGTAACAACAAAAGCTGTTCCAACGAAACCCCCTGCAACAACAAAACCTACTCCAACGAAACCCCCTGTAACAACAAAAACTGTTCCAACGAAACCCCCTGTAACAACAAAACCTATTCCAACGAAACCCCCTGTAACAACAAAACTTGTTCCAGCAAAACCCCCTGTAACAACAAAATCTGTTCCAGCGAAACCTCCTGTAACAAGGAAGCCCGTTCCAGGGAAACCTCCTGTCACAACAAAACCTGTTTCAGGGAAACCTCCTGTAACAACAAAACCTGTTCCAGCGAAACCCCCTGTAACAACAAAACCTGTTCCAGCGAAACCCCCTGTAATAACAAAAGCTGTTCCAGCGAAACCCCCTGTAACCACGAAACGTGTTCCAGCGAAGCCACCAGTAACGAAATCTAAAATCTTACCCAAACCCCTCCATTCAGTGACCGCAAAACCCCCAACCCAGAAGACACCAATAAAACACATTCCTCCGGGTGTCAAACAACCCACGGTTCAACATTCAAGACCTAATGACCCTGCTCACTTTAAACACGATCCTATGCCTCAAAAGTTTGATGTCCCTCAATTTTCGCCTCCTCACCAAAATCGAGATGGACCTTATTCGGAAGAATTCGAACCTTGGATACAACAGCAATCTACGTCGCAAAACAGACGAATCTTAAACAATTGCGGTAAATATTATTGTGTCACCATTAAAATTGTGGGAAATTTTTAGGGTTACTTCAATTCAATTCAATTCGTATTTATTAACATGTCAAAATTAAGCCCATCTGCCAGAACACAGAGTTAACAAACAGAATCAGCACTTCCAGACAATTGGCTGCTGCACTACCCTTATAAGACATGAATGACTTGAGTATTTGTTTCCATTTTGTATTGTTCTCTTGCAACTTCTCCCTTAGAATGAGACTGCTCCATTTAAATGGTGTATAACACAGTTTAGAAAATTCCCATTTCCCAGGAAGTTTTGATGGAAACCTGAGAAATGTGGGAATAATGAGGAAATAATCCCAATTTTTTTTCCATTTCCCAATTCCTAACCCTTTGTCCATTTCTGACTTTTCTCAGTAGAAAATTTACCACTACAGTTATTTCCCAACCGAAACTTTGATATATGCAAATACTCCACCTGTCATTTGACATTTTTGGCATCGGAACGTTCAGGAAATAAATTCACTTGAATTTGAGTATGATATGCTCCTAAGTAGCAAAACGGGATAATATTTGTAATTTTTTGAATTCCGTGGTCATTAATTATTTTATATAGAATGCGGTAAGAGAAATGGCCCAAGTGGACAAGAGGGTAGAATCATCAACGGTTTTAATACTGTAAACCATGAATATCCAGTGAGTCTAACTGTATTTGCTATTGAATAATGATTATTTGGTATACCACTTTCCCAATGTACCCCAAAATGTGTAAAATCTATATATACCTATATGCAATATATATAGGTGATGCCCTGTAATATATGTTACCCATGTGGAGCTGTTGTTTTAGGATATGCAATTTCATTTTTGGGTACACTAGGAAATTGGTCTGAAATTTATTAAAGCGAAGTATTCTATTTTCAGTGGCAAACCTATATAATAGCAATAGAAAATCGGCAAACCGTGATAATTAATGGTGTCTCGAGTGTAAATTTCGATTTTAAAAGTTGTGGTGGTTCTATAATAAACGACATGTATATCCTGACTGCAGGTAAATTAGCAAAGTGCAAAACTCATAGAAATATGCCCTCAGCAGCAATAAATAAATTGAATTTACGAATAAATATCAGTACAATTATTGTGACAGCCCATTGTATGGTAGACGAACGACCTGGACAATGGCGAAAGGTAAAAAGTGCTTCAGATATACAAGGAAAAATTATGACTCGCAATTCAAAGGATTCAAACGCAAAGGATATTAATTTCGACATGGTTATCGTACATCCTGGATATTTGGCGTTTAAACCTATGCAGCAAGGGTATGAGTATTTATTTCAACATCTCAAGTCTTAATACGACCATAAAGTCAAATACAGTGAAGGGCATAAGTCGTGTACCTTAGGGAAATGCCATTAGGTACGATGTTTGAAAATCCTTCTCAATCCGTCTGAGAGGCCTTTTCAAACATTACTTACATTTTCTTATGGTGCATGACGTAGGCCCCAAACCCATTGTTATTTCCCTATGGTGCGCGATTTATGCCATACACTGTATTTCCATTAAAAGAATTTCCCCTTTATTGCGGATAGTGCCAGTGTTGTTTCAAATCTGTATGATATCGCCTTGCTGAGATTAACGGAGAGGTTGCCTTTGGATTGGTCACCATTTCTAAAACCGGTTTGTTTACCGGAATCAAATGACAACATTAATATACAGGAGGGGACCCAAGCAAAACTAGTTGGGTGGGGACTAACTAGTAGAGGACCCGGAGCCAGCGCTTCCGAAAATTTACTACAGTTAAATTTTGGAATGCATAATGCAAGTACCTGCGACAAATATTCTGGTGGCGATGCTAGCCGCTTTGTCTGTGGAGAAGATTTACATTCAGACACTGGCTCTGCGCAGGTCTGCCGTCTGCCTTATCCTTCTCCTAATATTTTATTTTATTTTTAGTTTCGAAACATATTAAAGGATTTTGTTAACTTTCGCAATAGGGAGACTCAGGAGGACCGTTGGGTAAGTGAGTATTCTTATAGAAATTCTTCATTCATTTCTAACAACTTCCTTAGTTCATTTTGAAAATTTCCACATGTGTAGTTATACAAATGGGAAGTGATCCAAATAAATTAATACAGATAGGTGTAGTTTCCTTCACGAATAGAGGTCAATTCACATGGAATGGAGCTGTGACCGAAACATACTCCTTAGGCTATTATTCCAGTGTAACATGTAAGGTCACTTCATCTCTACAATCCATTTAACCATTTATAAACACACAATTTATCGTCCATTTTCGATAGTTAATATTGAAATGGTTATAATTATCAATTAATTCGGGAAAACATACCATGTATTAATCAACAGAATGGACATTAATTACTAATATTATTATTGCAGCTTTTCTGCCATTCATTGATTATCATTCCAGTGCTGCAGGAGCAAATTGGTGCCAGAGAATATAAAGGCTTAGATTTTTGCGTACAATAAATAAGATGTATTCCTACAAGAAAAGGTTGATTAGTGCAATAAAAGGTTGATTCTCTAAATAAAAAGCTTACAATAAAAAAAGTACAAATAAAAGGCTGTAAATGTATGAATATCAATCAAACTTCCCTTTGATGAACTTCTTACGTCGGCGAAGTGGTTTCTTTATTGTCAAAAGGTGAAAGCAGATTAAACAAATTAGAGATTTACTGCATACTTTTGCCTGTTTTGTCAATTCAGTTAGGAATCAGATTATGGATTCTTTACTATTTTTTTGGTTACCCTTCGAAATGCTTTTGGAGTACCTATTTCACAAAGCCAGGAATGGATGGGAAATGTTTTTCATGCAAAGGGCTCCTGAAAATGGAAAAGAAGAACTGAACTACGTAAAAGCTAAAAAGACAATTTTGCTAAAAACAACTAATTCTATCACTAAAATAGAATTTCTGAAAAACGCCGATTACATTGTTCTGCTTCAGTGCGCTGAAATTCGATTTCAAGGAGCGTTTCCAGATTTCAAAGCTCAACAATCACAATTTATAAATATCGATTAGCATACTGATGACAAGACATGAATTGTGGAATAAACTTAAACACTATAAATATAATACTCCAAATCGCATTCATGTATTATTAACCCTCCATGATACGTATACGCAAGAAGAATCACCTGTTTGGTATTTCGTTTTATCAAGAGGCTCGAGTAGAGATTTCCACGTGGGGGTTTTGAACTTCCGTAAGGGACGTTTTTGGAAAAGTTGTCGGATCTTCTTGCTTATGCCTATGGAGAATAGAAGAGACTGAATAATATACCTGCATTTACTATACAATTGCCTTGGAAATCCTATTAGTAAATTATTTCGCGCAATTTCTTAATACATTCAATTTATTCGGTGACTTCGAGTTCGTAGGATAGATTTTTAACGTTGACACTATTAAAATACATTATAATACTAACATACACATTGTCTCCTAAATAGCAAGCACTACAATAAGTCAAGTACCCTATCAAATCTTGAAATGTGGTAAATGAAGATAAGATATCGGCTATAAATTCGAATCATTAACCACACTGCATTAGTAATTTGAATCTTGCAGGTTTCAAAATATTGATTTAGGAAAGAAATTGAGAAACACTAAGCATACCTTTAATATGACACTTAAGAACCTTTAATTTGTTTCTTTAAAGAACAAACTTTGAGAGGAAAAAATTAGTACAAATGTGGATGTAACTAAGTGGCTTAGAATGCCTCTGCCGTTTACGGAAAAGCCGAAATCCCCTCGAGAAACTGCTAATTGGTTATCAATCATTTCGTTTGCATGGATTTGGCCACTGTTATGGAAAGGGTACCATAGACAATTGGAAATGGAGGATATCTACAGGGTGCCCCCAGAAGCTAAAGCCGCTCCCATTGCAAAAGCAGCAACTGAAGCCTGGAGAATTTATTTGAAAGAGTGTTATTCTAATAAAAAAGAACCAAGTCTAGTAAGATTTCTTTCTCAAATCTACGGATGGAAATTCGTGAGGAAGACGCTTTTGTACTGCGTGAACGAATCCATCTTTTTATTAGGATGCCCACTTAGTCTCTCATTTCTACTGCACCAGCTGCAAGAACCAGAAGTGGGTAAAGAACGAGATGCCTATTGGATTCCTTACGTTGCAGCAACTGGAATTATTTTATCTAGTATCTGGTTCAACATTACGCATCATTATCTCCAATTTAGCTTTCAAAACGATTGGACTCATATGAGGATTGCATGCTCAGCATTAATTTATCAAAAGTGCATGAACATAAGCCAAACGTCTCTAGGATCTTCTTACGTAAGCGAAGCAGTTTCTTTACTGTCCACGGATGTAAGCAGATTGGACGAACTGGAGATTTACTGCATTTTCTTGCCAATTGCACCAATTCAGTTAGGAATCAGTTTAGTTGTTCTGTACATTTATTTCGGGTACACTGGATTAATCGGTCTTATCCTGCTCGTAGTTTACATGCCAGTGGAAATGCTCTTGGGATATTTATTCTCGAAGACAAAGTTGAATACATCGGTTAGAACTGATTATCGGTTACGTATTCTCACAGAAATATTCAACAACATCAAAATAATAAAAATGTACGGATGGGAGGAGTACTTTATGCAAAGAGCTTCCAAATGTCGAAAAGAAGAACTTTACCACGTAAAAAAGACGGCCTGGTTGCGAGCAGTGAATTCTGTCATGTCGTTTACTCTCACAAAACTAATTGCTTTTTTAACATTACTTTGTTATGTCATAACGAATCCTGCTCTGTACCTCAGTCCTAAATTAGTGTTCGTGACCCTTGCTCTCTACGAGAACTTGCGTTTCATCGTGACAACTTATTTTCCGCGAGGAGTAGAAGATCTTGTAGAACTATTACTTGTTTTAACCAGGATCCTACGTTTCCTGATGCTTAAAGAAAAGAAATATCGAAGAAAATACTCTATCGAAACTAATGAAGCAATTGCAGTCAATGATATATTGGTTGATATCCAAGATTGTACCTTTGAACCAGTTTGTCCTAGTGCTATACCCCTAATGAACATCAACTTGAAGAGAAAAGGAAATGGTCTTGTAATGTTAATTGGTCCTGTCGGTGCTGGGAAAACGTCGATATTGCAAGCCATTTGGGGGGACTTAGCGATTAAACATGGATCAATGGTGACAAGGGGAAATATATCCTATTTGTCAGGATCCGATCCGTGGGTATTCCGTGGTACAGTCAAAGAAAACATTTTATTCGGTCTTCCTTACGACGAACGTTGGTATAAACAAGTTTTAGAAGCATGTGCTATTATTGAAGTTATTGCTGCTCTTCCAAATAAAGAAAGTACTAGAATCGACTCAATTTCAATTAACAAGGGACACATGTGTCGAATTAGTTTAGCTCGTGCAGTTTATTCTGATGCGCATATTTATCTTCTGGATGATTGCCTAGTTCACATAGACACCCACGCTGCCCGAAGAATAATGGAAAATTGCTTCCGTGGAATTCTCAGGAAAAAACTTCTGATGTTTACAACCACCCAGTTGCAATTTTTGGAAAACGCTGATTACATTGTTCTGCTTCATCGCGGTAAAATTCGCTTTCAAGGAACATATCCAGAATTTAAAGACCAACAATCCCAATTAATTGAGTCACGCCTAAACGATGAATTGGACACATTATCTAGAGCAGAACCAGAAAATATTACTGTCACAGACGTGGAAGATTTAGAAACTGGTTCAGTTCTGGAATTAAATAGCTCTGATACAATACCAGTTATTCCGAATCGTGCACCGGACTTAAAAGCTGATGACTTTGGGTTACTGCATATCACCCGTTCTACTGAAGAAATGGATTTTAAAAAAGCGATGGGATTTAGAATATATACGAAATTCGTCCTAATCGGTACCAATTATTGTGGTTTCATACTTTTCATTGTAGTTTGTTTTTTTACGTTGGCTATTAACTCTGGGTCTGAGTATTGGTTGGAAATTTTTACGCAAACGGAGGAAAATCGCTACAAAAATGAAGTTAATAGTACCATTCAACCCAGATCGTCTTCTCACGCAAACAGCAAAAGTAATGAAGGCCACAAAGATATGCATCATGTGATTAAGGCTTGGTATCTTTATCTGGTGTCCAAAGACCGTACTGTACAAACTTTTGTATTTGGCGGGTTCATAATAGCACTGTTTGTTATTTCTTTACTTCGAACGATTTTTTTCTTCTGGGGATGTGTCAGAACTTCAACGAACGCCTACACGAATCTCATGATTTCCCTGCTGAAGGCTCCTTTGAATTTCTTTGATTTGAACACCACGAGCAGAATTCTTAATCGATTGTCCCAGGATATCAACACTATTGATGACCACTTACCACCATCCCTTTACGAACTTATTGACACTATAACCACCATTGGAGGAGTTCTTTTTATAGTTAGCGCAATTAATCCATACTTTTTTATACCGTCTATCTTTATCATCATCATCACGTGGCTCCTACAAGTTTATCACCAAAAGACAGTCAGAAGCTTAAAAAGATTGGAAGGAATATCTAGAAATCCTATCTTGACCACATTGGCAACCACTTTAAGGGGCCTTTCCACCATTCATTCTTTTCAGCAGGAGGAAATGTTCTACGAAATGTTTTACAATTCTATCGACACTCACACAGCCACTTGGTATCTTTTCTTGGCTTCTCAGAGATGGGTCGGATTTGTTATTGGATGGTTTTCTACGGGGTACATTGCAATTGTCATAATGACCTTTCTCTTCATACATTCGTATGACGACCCTGCTGCTGTAGGATTAGGAATTCACTCCGCAATTACCTTGACTCAACTATTTCAGTGGCAATTAAGAATGAAATCAGAAGTCGATGCCATGCTAGTTTCCGTTGAAAGAATTGTCGAATTCTCTGCAGTGGAACCTGAAGCGGATTGGGAAACCAAAACGCATATACTTCCTAGCGGTTGGCCGAATGCTGGAGAAATTGTTGTAACTGATGTTTCTGTTCACAACTCGGAACACCACCTTCTTTTGGATAATATTTCATTTCACATTTTACCGAGACAGAAAATAGGAGTTGTTGGTAAACATTTTTGAACTTAATGTATGAGATTGCCCTAAGAATATTTTTAATATTTCTTAAAAACTTTATTAAGGTCTAAATTGATTTTATTGATTTACAAGTTTTTTTGCAAAGGTCGAACTGGGTGTGGGAAAAGTTTACTGATGTCCACTTTACTGAGAATTATTGAACCATCATCGGGGACCATCACATTTGACGGTATTGACATTACAACTGTTGGACTTCATGACCTTCGCCGAAGTGTGGCTGTTGTGCCGGCAGAACCGGAATTATTTTTAGGTACAGTCAGAGACAATTACGATCCATTTGGTCGTCACGATGATGAGGAGCTTTGGGATGTAATTAAAAATACGTATATGCTGGAAGGGATCAAGTTACTACCATTAGGATTAGATACAGAATTGGATGAAGAAGTAACAACATACTTTACACTAGCTCAAAAACAATTACTATGCCTAGGCAGAGCTCTATTGAATGGTAGCCATATTTTAATATGCGATCTTAATCCGGAATCAGACGAATTAGTCCAAGAAATTATCTTGCGTAAATTTCGTCATTGTACTGTGATAGCATCAGCGCATCAGTTGCACAACGCAATTGAGTTCGAAAAGCTAATAGTGTTGAAAAATGGAAAAATCGATGATTTCGACGATCCTTACAGTCTCCTGCAGAAAACTGAGGGCGCATTTTCAGAATTAATACAGAATTTCAATCCAACTACTTTAAAAACACTAATTGCGACTGCAAAAGAAGTTCAAACGAACAGGGTTCGTTATTTAAACCGTCCATCCGTTTCAGCAAATCGTAAATCAACTAGGACTTTTTCTAACTGGAAAAAAATTAATTCTATTTAATGATTTTACTGATTTTTGCATTCATATACTTGTCATTATTGCATTTATGTCACTTATCCCCATATTGTTGGCAATATGAAATAAATATCGCAAATAACAAAGTTTGGATTTTGTCTGATTAATTTCACTTTTTTCAGACAAATGTCGGTTTGTCATTCAGATGCGTAAGTATGCAGTAACTTTCTCTCTCTCTCTTTCGTCTACTTTACAATTTCATTATTTGTTCAGTTTATTTTGTAATTTTTACAGTTTCACAGATAACGTTATGCTATACTATATGCTAACGAGTTCAGCATACGATTTAAACAAAAATTATGGAAATATCAAAAATAAAGCTCAAGTAATATTATTATCTATTAGTATCAAGATGAGTACAGTCATACCACCCTATGTACCAGAGGTATTTTTATTTTTATTTTAATCTCGAGATGAAGATTCCGTGTCTTCCCAATGTAAATTGTCTGCCCTACGTAAAAGGGTTTTTTCGGGTTATCCATGCCCTATATCTGTGTCCATGCCACTTACTGTATATAATAAATTTTATTATACTTGGTCATTCATTTCATATGACTAGAGATTTTTTTCCTGAGAGGTTATAATATTTTGGCATGACACTTTTCACAATAAAAATTTAACCCTTTGTTTCTATGGATAGAAATTGCATTTTAATTGTAACGTTTCAGAAAAATGAAAGTGCAAATCTTGAAAAATAGTCTCTAACCAAATGAAATGACCTACTAGTATCAAAGTAGTACTCTATTTTAGATGTTTAAGTGTGGTAATTAAGGGAACATCTATGCATAGTACATCATGCATAAAACCAAAAGCCTTAGTATCGTGAATCTTGAAAGTAAAAATACCACACATTAACAAACCAACGGTTTAGAATGCCTCTGCCGTTTACGGAAAAGCCGAAATCCCCTCGAGAAACTGCCAATTGGTTATCAATCATTTCGTTTGCATGGATTTGGCCACTGTTATGGAAAGGGTACCATAGACAATTGGAAATGGAGGATATCTACAGGGTGCCTCCAGAAGCCAAGGCAGCTCCCATAGCAAAAGCAGTGACTGAAGCCTGGAGAATTTATTTGAAAGAGTGCTATTCTAATAAAAGGGAACCAAGTCTATTAAGATTTCTCTTTCAAATCTACGGATGGAAATTCGTGAAGAAGACGCTTTTGCGCTGCGTGAACGAAACTATCTATTTATTAGGATGCCCACTTAGTCTCTACTTTCTACTGCACTACCTAGAAGAACGAGCAATGGGTAAAGAACGAGGTGGAGATTGGATTCCTTACGTTGCAGGATTGGGCATTATCTTATCTATCATCTGGTTCAACATTACGCATCATTATCTCCAATTTAGTTTTCAAAACGATTGGACGCATATGAGGGTTGCATGTTCAGCTTTAATTTACCAAAAGTGCATGAACATAAGCCAAACGTCTCTAGGATCTTCTTATGTGAGCGAAGCAGTTTCTTTGCTGTCCACGGATGTAAGCAGACTGGACGAACTGGAGATTTACTGCAGATTCTTACCAATTGCACCAATTCAGTTAGGAATCAGTTTAATCGTTCTGTACGTCTTTTTCGGGTACACTGGATTAATCGGTCTTATCCTGCTTGTGGTCTATATTCCCATGGAATTGCTTTTTGGCTACTTGCTCTCGAAGACAAAATTAAATACGTCAGTTAGAACTGATTACCGGTTACGTGTTCTTACAGAAATATTCAACAATATCAAAATGATTAAAATGTACGGATGGGAGGAGTATTTCATGCAAAGGGCTTCCAAATATCGAAAAGAAGAAGTTCACCACATTAAAAGGACGGCCTTGATACGAACAACTTCTTCTGTCATGTCGTTTACAATCACAAGGCTGGTTGCTTTCTCAACATTACTGGTTTACGTATTAACGGCTTCTGAATACCTGAGTCCTAAATTAGTGTTCGTGACCCTTGCTCTCTACGAGAACTTGCATATCATAGTGACAACTTATTTCCCAAGAGGAATAGAAGATCTTGTGGAAGTTTTACATGTCTTATCTAGAATTCTACATTTCCTGTTGCTTAAAGAACGGAAATCTCGAAGAAAATACTCTATCGAAATTCATAATGAATCAATTGCATTCGATGAAGTCGTTGTGGATATTCAAGACTGTACGTTTGAATCAGCTAGTCCTAGTGCGTTTCCTCTTACGAATATCAATTTGAAATTGAAAGGAGGTGGTCTTACAATGTTTATTGATCTTGATGGTGCTGAGAAGACTTCGATACTGCAAGCCATTTGGGGGGACTTAGGAATTAAACAGGGATCAATGGTCACAAGGGGAAATATATCATATTTGTCAGGATCCGATCCTTGGGTCTTCAGCGGTACTATCTTGGAAAACATTTTATTCCGTCTTCCGTATCATGACCGGTGGTACAAACAAGTTTTAAAAGCGTGTGCTATCGATGAAGTTTTCGCTGCCCTTCCGAACAGGGAGAGAACTAAAATTGACTCAATTTCAATTAACAAAGGACACATGTGTCGCATTAGTTTAGCACGTGCAGTTTACTCTGATGCGCATATTTACCTTCTGGATGATTGCCTCGTTCACATAGACACCCACGCTGCCCGAAGAATAATGGAAAATTGCTTCCGTGGAATTCTCCGGAAAAAACTTCTAGTGTTTACAACTTCCCAGATGCAATTTTTGGAAAACGCCGATTACATTGTTCTGCTTCAGCGCGGGAGGATTCGATATCAAGGAACGCTGGCAGACTGCAAAGCACAAAAATCACAATTAATTGATTCGCGCCTGTTCTTTTTCGACGATTTGGACACAATGTCAACTGCTGGGTCAGAAAGCACCATTAAGACAGTGGAGGACCTAACAAGTGATAATACAATACAGGAACACACTGGTGCAACGCAAATTCAAACTGTTGTTTATCGTCCACTGGACTTACAAACAGAGGATTTGTGCTTACTGCATGTCACGCGATCTACTGAACAGGTTGATTTTCAGAAGAAGCAAATGGGATTTGGAATCTACTGCAAATTCGGCGCCATCGGCACCAATTGGTTTTGGTGTGGTATCTTCATTTGGGTTTGTGTTTTGACAATGACTATTTACGCTGGGTCAGAGTACTGGTTGGAAATTTTTACGCTTACTGAAGAAATTCGACACAAAAATCAACTTCATGCCCTTCACGAAAGGTTGCACCCCGAACAGCCTCATAACGGCCCGGAGCATCATGAGGCTTGGTATCTTTTGCTAGCATCTAATGATCGTGAAGTACAAACTTTTGTATTTGGTGGACTCATAATAGCAATGCTTGTTATTTCTTTACTCCGAACGATTTTGTTCTTCTGGGGATGTGTCAGATCTTCAGGGAAGGCCTACACCAATCTCATGATTTCTCTGCTGAAGGCTCCTTTGAATTTCTTTGATTTGAACACTACAAGCAGAATCCTTAATATATTGTCCCAAGATATCAACCATATCGATGATCACTTACCGCCGTCTTTATACGAACTTATTGAAACGATAAGCACGATTGGAGGAGTTCTTTGCTTAGTTAGCGTAATTAACCCGTACTTCTGTATACCTTCCGTCTTTATCGTCATCATTACCTGGCTCCTCCAAGTTTTTCACCAGCATACAGTTACAAGTCTAAAAAGACTAGAAGAAATATCTAGAAGTCCTATCTTGACCACTTTGGAAACCACATTAAGAGGGCTCTCGAACATTCACTCTTCTCACCAGGAGGAAATGTTCTATGAAATGTTTTACGATGCTATTGATGTTCACACAGCCACTTGGTATCTTTTCTTGGCTTCTCAAAGATGGGTCGGATTTGTTATTGGATGGTTTTCTACGGGGTACATTGCAATTGTCATAATGACCTTTCTCTTCGTACATTCACATAACGATCCTGCTGCTGTAGGATTAGGAATTCACTCCGCAATTACCTTGACTCAACTTTTTCAATGGCAATTAAGAATGAAATTGGAGGTCGATGTCATGCTAGTTTCCGTTGAAAGAATTGTCGAGCCAGTGGAATCTGAAGCCGATTGGGAAACCAAAAGTCATGTACTTCCTAGGGGTTGGCCGAATGCGGGAGAAGTTGTTGTAACCGATGTTTCTGTTCACAACTCTGAAAAACATCTGCTTTTGGATAATATTTCATTTCAGATTTTACCGAGACAGAAAATAGGGGTTGTTGGTAAACATTTTTGAACTTAATATTCTGATATTACGATATTAGGCCCTAAGAATATTTTCAATATTTGTTAAAAGTTTTTAAGGCCTAAATTGATTTTATTGATTTACAAGTTTTTTTTGCAAAGGCCGAACTGGGTGTGGGAAAAGTTTACTGATGTCCACTTTACTGAGAATTATTGAACCATCTTCGGGGACCATAACATTTGACGGTATTGACATTACAACTGTTGGACTTCATGACCTTCGCCAAAGTGTGGCTGTTGTGCCGGCAGAACCGGAATTATTTTTAGGTACAGTCAGAGACAATTACGATCCGATTGGTCTTCACGATGATGAGGAGATTTGGGATGTCATCAAATGTACGTATATGCTCGAAGGGATCCAGTCATTACCTTCAGGATTAAATACAGAATTGGATGATAATGTAAAATCATACTTTTCACTTGCCCAAAAACAATTACTATGCCTCGGCAGAGCTCTATTGAACGATAGCCGTATTTTAATATGCGACCTTAATCCGGAATCAGACGAATTAGTCCAAGAAATTATCTTGCGTAAATTTAGAAATAGTACTGTGATAGCATCAGCGCATCAGTTGCACAATGCAATCGAGTTCGAAAAACTAATTGTAATGAAGGATGGAAAAATCGATGATTTTGACGAACCCTACACTCTCCTGCAGAAATCTGGGGGCGCATTTTCAGAATTAATACAGAATTGTAATCCAACTACTTTAAAAACACTAATTGCGACTGCAAAAGAAGTTCAAACCAACAGGGTTCGTTATTTAGGCCGTCCATCTATGTCAGCAAATCGAATGTCAACTATTAACTTTAATGTCTGGAAAACAAAGAATTGTATTTTGTGATTTTACTTATTTACGTTTTCTAATATTTTGTCATTATTTTATCACACTAATTCAGAATCCTCAGTTTGGCAATATAAAATAAATATTGAAAAAATACGAGTTAAATTATGATTCCTGCATTATCGTACACAAGGTACGTAAATTTATCTCAAAATGGGCACCTTTTTCTTTGTACAACTAAAATTGTTGAGAACAATCAGTTTTTGAATTGGTACTAAAGTTGTATTTATTTATTTTCATGACACGTTAATCCAAATAATAAATAAATTCCCAAAATTATCGCCATTTAAAAATAACGGGGAGGGAGACGAAAGATTGGTCTTCGTCTTGCCAGTGGCAATGTTCTTTCCCAACCAGAATCATCATCATCGTCGTCATCTTCATCATCATAGGGCGAATGGTGAACAATTGGTTTCAAATGGTATTTTGTCGATTTTCTGCAGACGTCAGACTTCTTCTTCTTCTTCTTACCCTTTCCGCCCTTCTTCTTTTTGCCCTTGTCGCCCTTCTTCTGTTTGCCCTTTCCACGCTTCTTCTTTCTCCTGATCTTTCTGGGAGTGCAATGACTTCCAGAGTAGTATTTATTTCCCTCATAGTAAATATTTCCAGTGGGCTTGGAAAGAGAATGGAAATGGTATGGGAAAGAATAGGGTTTCGGACCCTCGTATTTCCATCCGTGTCCCTTCCATCCAAAAGTCGCCTTTTTCCTAATGAACGGAACACCCCATCCAGAGAGTCCTAAAGTTGTTTCCAAACCGAGGCCAACGCCCAAACCTGCAAGAACAAAATTAATTAAAGAAATAATTCACCAATTCCTGTAAATATCCCTCCTCAAAGAAAATAAAGTATTGAAAATCGCCAATATTTAAGTTGGATTTTTAAAACTTTAACAGTACTGTTCTGGCATTTTCATCCTTACCATGATGTCCACCGTGTCCACCGTGTCCAGGAAATCCACCATGTCCACCGTGTCCAGGAAATCCACCATGTCCACCGTGTCCAGGAAATCCGCCGTATCCATATCTCCCTTGAGCCAATTTTGAACATTTTGAGGGATCCTCATAGCATTCATTTCCTTTCCATTTTATTAAAACTGGTTCCGCTTCAATCTTTTCCAATATGAAATGTTATCATTGGCAATGAAAAATAATAAGTAAAAAAGTTTTAAAATGAGAATACTTACCTGATCAGTATTCACAATCGGTTGATCAGAGATTTGACTGTTTTGCTCCCACAAGACGTCAATAGGAATCACTTGGCTGTCGTACTCCACAGGAATTTCCTCAAACTCTTGTCCAGGTGCTTCTACCGGGCTGTCGATGTAATCGGAAGTTACATTTGATTCCTGGATAGCTAAAACGAGAAGAATTCCTAGAGAGATCTTCGCCCTCAACGATCTTCTCCTTTCCATTGTCGAATTTAATATTCCTAACGAAATGCAAACCAGAAATTCATCTCGGCTCAGGTCACATCTCTCTGTATTCGTTAAGAGGATCCACTTAAACTGAACACAACACGGAATCAAATCTCAGAGTGAGAAGAAAGATTATTGCAAGCAGCAGAAATCAGAATATGTTTATTGTTCATTCATCCCGTTCAGCCACTTTAGGAGAACCACTTCAACCATGAAGAATGTGTTTTTATCAACAACAATCTCGATCCCGACTGAAGATGAATGTTCTCTCATATTGATGTAGCTATTATATTATATAAGTAAAAATATGACAGCAAACGACTTCTTCAAATGATCATGTAACCGTACTTTAATATCCTACAGAAATACTATAAATATATATGTATCTAAAATCAAGATTTAAAATATTATGCCACTTTTATATTCATCAAATTCATTTCCCTGTCCCTGACCTGCCATAATAACGACCCTGAAGTTTTAGGGTTTCAACAAGAAAACCCCTTTCTCAAAGATTTTGATTTTTGATACAATAAAAGTCACTTTTTTGGAAAACGAGGTTTTTTAAGACAAAAGTTAATAAAGCATTCAAATTATGGGTTGGCAACTTTCCCACTTTGCGGCATACGCTCCTGAGACCAGAGCAGAAGCTGGGTAAACATGTTTTCGTCTGTATTGCTCGGGTGAAGAATTCAACAAGATTTTTGCGACTCTGTGACCTCACTAGTAACAATGTAACAATGCAGGTAGTTGCTCTGCATAAAGCTTCTAGCATTTAATGCTGATTGAAAACAACCGTTCGTTTTAACTGGTTCTACACTTTTAGAGCAATGCAAGAACGCAAATCAAACTACTTTTCTTCTCTTTCCGAATATTTCTAACAAGCAAACATCAGTTTCGTCGAGACAAAATAAGATGCTTCCAGAATCGCTCATTTTTTCACCTCTAGTTGGCTTATTTTACGATATACGCCATTATGCGTGTCGTAAAAAAAGCCTTGTTAAAAGGCTTATCTTGATTTAATCGTAATTTGGTGGAATCATTAATATTTTGAAAGTCTGAAATATTTTACCTCGCATTATTTACTTGTTCTATTAATTTTAAAGGTGTTTATTCGATAATGACTTAGGGCATTATAATATTCATTTAAGACATTTTAATTATTATATATTTAAGGTTGATAACTTAATTTTTTCAGTAAGCATAGCTAAATAAATTCTGTGGAATTTGCGATCGTCGTAGATTTATCTTCCTTATATAAACAAGTAAAGTCTCACAGTATTTCAAGACATGCAAGGTGGAGTTTCTCTGTCATCGCATTTCGACACGCTCTTGAAATCTGCAAACAATAGTATTCCAAATAAGTTTTGAAATGTATCGTTACCGAATTACTAAACGTATTGACTAAATACAAATAAACAAAACCTGACCGTTGCGACATCGGCTTTAATAGAAATATTTGTAAGATTTTTCATGTAGCACAAAGCTAGGTAGCCCGTTACAGCGGTCATTAGGGACGAAGGGCAGCCATCAATCCTTAACGTTTGCAATTCTGAAAAATAATATTTTATTTATTGATTGGAGTCCCTTATTACAATATTCTATGAATGAATAACCTGTAGCAAGTTTTAATAGAAACTGAAAGGTCAAAGGTTTAAAAAATTGCAGAAAAGCATGGAACATGAGAAAGTATTAAGTAATTTACCAATTAAGTTGCAAATAGAAACATCAGTACGAATTATCTCAAGAACGCCCAATTCTACTTTAGAAAACATTTTTCCCTCTTGAATTCTTTGGCAGACTTCGTCAGGAATTCCGGTCATGAGGGAATCAACACTGTGATTGACCATGCTAAGACTGAGGGTGAGTTCCTTGATGTCCAGTAAATGAGTCCACACGGCTTTGATAACATCATCAGGAGCATTTCTCAAAGTCAATTTTCGGAGCTTTGGAAACATCTTGGCGATGCTGGACACAAGTGCAGGATCATTCAAACCCTTGCAGATTTCCAACTCTTCCAAAATGTAGCACCCTCTTGGAGGATCCACAAAAAAATCGTTGAAATAGTGAACTCCTGAAGGTTTCTCCTCCTCATGGTCGAAACAAAGACTTTTCAGTTTGGGGAGCTGTTCCGCATACTTGATAGGTGGACTAAAGAGCAGTTGTCTTTGAGCAGGGAAGTAGGGATCCAAAATTCTTAAATGGGTGATTTTTTCCAACAAGGGAAGTTTGATGAGAAGTGGAGGAGAGACGACCGTGCTTCTTTTTTGATAGTCTCCAATGGAGAGCAACTCCAAACTACTTTTGTGTTTGGTCAAGAAATTCTCCAATGTGTCTTTTTGAACATCTAGGGTGAAATACGTCAGTTGAAGTTTTTCCAGGTGGAAGGAAAATTCCGAGAGGATTCGCAAATGATTTTCTGTGATGTATGCATCCAGGAAGAGTTCTTTCAGATTAGTACTTATGGTTTTACTCTGGAGTTCCAGGGATGTCATTGCGATCAAGATTCGCCACACCAGTTCCGTATTGTGTGTCTCCACTTTAAAACTAGTAAGATTGGGTGTCATTTTCAAAAGTTGCTTCATGAACCCAATGCTGTATCCCCCACTGTTATCTGTCTGAACGAGTGAAATGGTCTTCAAACTATGGAAAATCGGTAACCTATCAAGCTCTTCCGGAGGAAATATGAATTCTTTCTCCGTTATTTTCGTGGGCAGGCTCAATTCTAATTTTTCAAGGTTGGGAACATTGCTCAGAAACAAATTTCGAATCTCTTCCGTGTAAATCCTTGTTCCGTGCTCCTCCTCACAATGAATGGATAAATGTTTCAAAGTATATCCAAAGGTTTCCAAGAAGTTGTCCAACTGAGGTCGAAATTGTTGAATCACATATCCAAGGTCGAACCTTACTTTCGTGAACAATAATTCATACTTATTATGACCAGATAACATTGCCGCACTGTTGAAACTCTCAATTCCTTCAACTTCTTCGTAATATGAAGAATCGATTTTCCATGGAAAATCCTTTCCGCGCGCATTTGCAATTTGCTTGTAAAGTTTATTGAAATGCGTCAGTTTATCAATTTTGTACCGATTATTCACTGTAAATGAATATTTCTTTCTAAGCTTTAGTGATGCCTCTTCACGCCACAAATGATTCACCAGTCGACACGTAAACAGATTTTCAGATGACAAATATTTCATTACGTTTGCAACAATCTGTCAATAATATCTTGTGAATATATTTTTATCTTCCAATTTAAGTAACTAAATTATTTTCTACTTAAAATATCTTACCAGATCAATTAAAAGTGGGTTTTGAGAGTTTCGACCTTCATTCCATTCACCATCGCTCAAATCTTCCTTCGCTGACTGTTCACTTAACAAGAATCCATCCGTTTTTTCGTCCAGAAGTTGTCGATTGCATTTGCATTTGCTACAAATGGTAGGCTACAATATTCCGTATAAATTAACATCTTTATTTACTGGAGAAAACTATTTATGTTTGCAATTGTGTATTATAAAAATATTCTACTTTATTTTCAGACTGCTGGGTGAGAGAATTTAAAGTGATGAGAAGATTTTCTAAAGTCATCATTCGCCTCATCATCCCATCCACCTGAATTTGCAGCTGTTGATTTTGTTCATCTGCTTCGTTGATTTTTTGTTCCAGTGATTGATTTTCTTCTTGGAGTCGGCGGATAGACTTTATTTCCCATAAAATTGCAAAATTAGTATTTGCGCAATTAACACCACATAATCATTAAAACTGTAAAATCGATTCTTACCTCTAGCATCCGTTCAGGAATATTGTTTTCTTCAGAAATCATTTTACAAAGAGAGACTTAACTGGACACAGGGGAAATTAATGGACAAGATTTCATGCGAGAAGGGCCATAAATGCCAGAGAGCAAAATATTTATTGGTAATGAACCGCTTTGAACCCAGGAACAAAACATGAGTGTTGAGGATGAGGCGAATCGTAGATGAAAAGAAATTGCCTCCTCCACTGAAAACTAAAAATAGACGCTCCCTCTTCTCTCCCACTTCGGTCTTTTCATTTATCCTATCTTTTAAGTAAGTATGAATAAACTTTGTGGTGCATTATGGGACGTAAATAAATATCCAATTATATCTCTAGTATGCGCTTTAATAACTTCATCGCATTGCCCAACAAGTATTTGCATGTATTCCATTTGCAAATATTCCATTTGCGAAAATATTGCATTTTTAGCACTACAGATTAACATTCATATCCTTATTGTAAACTTTTGCAATAATTATTTCTATTTATGGAATCTTTCGTGTGCAAATATAAATAGCAATTTGGCACCGAATGAAAATGAATGCAAGCGCCACCCCAAAAATTAATACATTATGAGATATGTTTTCGCATATGCCTAAAGTTTCGGTAATCCTGTAGGAAATACGTTTTCTATGCATGTCTGCCGTTTTTGCGCATGTAAGCATTATTTCAAATGAACTTAATTAAGAGTAGTATTTATAACAATAATTGCTGGCATAAGTATCTTTGAAATAAATGAGAAATGAATGTAAAAATAGAAACTGCCGATAGAAATGTTTTCATTGTAATACAATTCTTCATTTCAACTCTATCAACATCTCCGTTTAACATTAACGTTACATCAATATGCCATTTCTTAGAAAACAGAAAACCTATATGTATTTAATTATGAATTATGATTGATTGTCTGGAGGTACAATTTTGTAAAATTATCTCTAAGTATACATAATATAATGTTTAAAAATAAAAGTGTTCACAATTTATATCTGCAACTTTTTAATTAAAACCTCAGTGTTTTATCTATCAGTATTTTTACATTTGAACAATGTATTAATGTTAATGTTTTGACATGTTCCATTAATTAAAAATTTAGTAAAACGACTAAAGTGTCATAAATAGAACTACGGTAGAAAATGTAAATGTAAGAAGTAAATGAAATCCCCATCACACCCTCACCCACCTCTACTTCTCAATTCCCTTTCTTTGTATCTTTTTAATCACGCTTCCCAAATAGAAGGAAATTTTCCTCATTTTTATTGGAAACTCTGAATGACTATTTTTATTACCCCTCTCAGATATGAAATTCAGTTACCCAATATTTTTTCTAAGTCAATATCTACATTTCATGAAGACAAAAAGTTGTTCCTTTTATCGTTTCTCTGGCACATATAATATTATTGTAGCATGGGCAAGTCTTTTTCTCTGTCTTGGCTTTTCCTAATTGCAATATATAATAACAGAATTTAAATGCTTTAGAGAGCAATTCAATCAAGCTTAAATAGTTGCCTGCTGTCAACAAATACTCCTTTAATAATACTCCTCGTGAAAATCAAAAGTTATGTTATACATAAATTAACATAATGGTGGTTCAGTTCCCAACAACTGCGAAAGGATAGCAAAAAGCTATACATAAGTAACCAACAGAGTAATAAGCGTGTAGCTACATACAGCTAGCAGGTTACAAGCAACTGATGACCTTGTATTACTTCACAGCTATCTAGTGCATAAATACCTGTAATCAACAATCAAGAAAAATATTTCAAGGAGTCAAGAGTAATGTGTAGGCTTGTAACTCGGCAAACGGGGTGTCCCAAAATCATAAAGAGTGCGATTAAACTCACGGCTAACCAAGAAATGTAGACTTTAAACTTTTTATTTTGCAACCATATACTATATTTAAAATTTCATGAAAAACTAGTACGCTTACTAGTTTAGCGCTCACTTTACATTGAATAAGATAGGAAAATGGGATTTTTGGGTAGTAAAATATACTTCTCCGCTTCTAGTGGTTTGTTGAAATGTTAGTACAAATAATATTTTACTCTATTCCCACTTTATATGGATTAAGATAGAAAAAGGAAAAGAGGTAAACTAACTATTTGAGGGTTTCAGTTGTAGAAAGCGGTAAGCTAATTTTTTGGGTATTTCCACTTATAGGAAGCGTTAAGTTAACATTTTGTGTGCCAATTTTCGTGTTTCTTTGACAGTTGCTTTTAGTTACTATAAAACATCTGCCTCTCTAAAGTTCACAGGCATTCCATTTGTTATTTGTCATAATTTTCCTTCGATTGCATGTGTAGTTATAGCTATTTTATCCATAAACCGAAATGAAACGCATCCCTTATGGTTTTGGGTCACCCTCGGTAAAAATACAAATTTCTACATACTGTTCTTCGCGTCCTCGCACACCTATGCCTATAATATTCTCATTTTTTCATTTCAGTAATTCATAAGTAATTATATACTGAGCAAATATGTAAATGGTGACAAAATGAAGAGTAAACTAAAATATTTGGAGGCAATTATCACTTTACATAGTCACAATAGTTTTCAACCAGAATTGTCACTTTTGAGTATCAAATATCTCAATAGAATCGAATTCTCAACCAAATTCTGAACTTATAAGTATTCCAGATAATATCTCAATTATGTAAAGCTATAACAAATAACATACATATAATTGCATTATTTTATGCGATAATATGGTAAATTGACAAACATGCGTGTGTACCAGTATGGTGTACCACGGAATTTCCCTTCCGAACTTAAATTTTAATTCCATTTCGTTTTAACGATGTTGATCAAAGCATCTCCAACTCGAAACGAAACGGCCTTTAAAATTCCAGGAAAATAAAACACAGCATTAAATATGGAAGGGATAAGGAATGACTAGTAATACAGGTTGATGCACAAAAGTTCTCAAACGGGGCATCAAATGAACTAATGAAGGTTACATTTTGAGCAGTGCTATAAACAAATCTTGAAATCTTTACCTTAATAATTGCAGTATTAGGTACCATAATTGTTAATGGCAGAAATAGGTGCGTTCTATAACATTTATCTATCATTTACACATAATATCAACAATATCAAGGTATAAATCAACATTACGTAATAAAACTTCGTCCCTAGAGAACTGAATATTGCTCTCTATTCTTATTGCCTTATTCTTATTGCTAAATTACTGTCTTTTTATACATTAATTTTGTGATTTCCCACCGAATTACCAAACAATTAAAAAATTGTTTACCGTTAAGAAAATTGATTGCGCCATGCCATATAATTAAGGAGCGGTTCACTGATGGGAAATTCCCGATTCCAGGAGAACGGCGCACCTTGGAGTAGTAAGGCTTTAATTTTTGAAATCTACTCATATTTCTCTGTTAAACCTGAAATCGACTTATTAAAAAAATTGAAGGCCAAAATATAAGATGATTTGGATTAAGAGAATACATGGAAAAATGCATTTATTTCCATTTTTAATTCATCTTTAGGGGGTTATAACTCAAAAAAGCGCTTTCAGGTTCTATAGAGAATTCCAAGGTTATTTGGAACAGATTTTAGAACAGTGTCCCTTACAAAGTCTTGGAATTTGGAAAATGCAATTTTACATGTAAATTTTTGGTAAATGCTGCGAAAAACTTTGAGACAATAAGAAAGACTACAAAATTACACACCTCAACATTAAAACTTTCGTCAAACACGACCTTAACTAAAGGAAGTTTACAGTCTTTCGTCTTCAGAGGATGCATCGACAGATGGCGGGGCGGGGTTAGTTGGAGTGGGAGTGGAAGCGATTGTGATGATAACAGAAGATGGGGGTGAGGGGCACTGGAGGTGGAGATTGGGGGAGGGGGAAGTAGCTGGGGAGGGGATGGTGATGGAGGACTGTGAGGAGTGGGTGCACTGGGGTTCATCGTAGGTCTCTGTAGCCACGGAGGAGACGGTCACGTGGTTCTCCAGGAGGTTGACATTGCGCTGCTGGCGGGGAGGTTCATTATTTGGTTCCTTGCGAAGGGTAAGGACGGCGTTAGCGTTGTTTTCGGTGGGTTCAGAAGAATCGTTGCTGTCGTTTCGGTGGAAACTGTTGCGGTACTGCTTGGGACGTTTGAATTTATTGTAGTGGAGTTTCTTACCGTAGAGAAAGAGAATACAGAGATAAGTGACTGTAATAAGGAAGTTGGCGACCAGAAGTCCCACCATCACTGCCTGCCAACTCTTTGTTAGAATGTCTACGAACATCACCGTGAAAATGAAGTGGTTCAGAATTACTATCATTTGGAAAATCCCGAAGCATCCCACAGACCATTTCATTTGAATCACAGAATCCTAAATCATTATTTATGAATTTTAGTAGAAATTTGTAATCTCATGCAAAACTGCTGAAGTCATGAAGAAATTAAATCAAGACGTGTGAATAGTAATTTACCATGTCGATTGCTCTGTAAATAAAACAAGCGAAGACAGAGGCAGTCAGAGCATATCCAGCCAATAGAAGAGGAAATTGAGAAACTATCATTGGATTGATATCCTGAAAAATAGAATTGTTTGGTATAAATCAAAAATTATTAATATTACTCTTATTGATTTCTGCAATTAGGCATTCATTACCAAATCTGGATAGCCTTCCTCGGGAGGATATAAAAAAGTATAAATGCTTTTGGTAAACATATAAAACGTTCCAATCTGTAAACAAAAGCATAATTTAAGTAATTAGCACAAATAAATAAAGGTAAGGTAAAACCGGTGGTGATCTGTATAACTTAATTAATCGCATAACTAACTTAATTTAACCTGAAATTAACTTTAATTCAGCAAAATCCAAAACTATCGTAGAATAGTAGAATTAATGAAATGCAGTTTCCCATTGAATTATTGACAATATGCAGGAATGGCCCAGGAATTAAATATATAAAAAGTGATCCCTAACCTGAAAGGTTGAGTAGAGTAGGTAAAAATTGTTTGCGTACCATGTGGACGGTGACCATGTAATAAACTGTGCCCCGGAGGGATGTGCAGCAAAAGCAACACATCACGCGGGTTTTTCCGTCTTCCGCCGTCCCTTGACCGTTTTGCCCACTTCCCAAGACAAAATCACAACACGAAGCTCATTCCTGTAATCTATTCACACTTTAAATATAAATGTGCATGCAGGAATTAAATACTCACTTAGGTAAACCAAAATAATTAGTATGACAATTACTATTGAAATAGTTGTAAGAGGAAAACAAATGGGAGCAATTAATATGCTCTTGTTTTATTGTATTGTTAAGAAATAGTGTCGAAGAGTAAACGAGGAAGAGTTGCTGCTTTTGCCCTTTGCTATTTCTCACCGGCTTTTTCAATGCACTCTACTTAGTAATGAAATCACGCAATTTCCAAGGGATAGTAAGTAGCCACAGTACTATGCATACTCTGAATACTTGTTTCTGTGTTAGTATTACGTAAGCAAAGAATGTATGAAGTGGACAAAGACTATTGTGCAGGTGTAGGTTAGGTACTCCAAGTTACAACAAGTGTAAGTGTAGTTCACTACATTTTTACAATGTGCTCAAACCAAACTATGGCCTCAGGCACCGTAGTAAGTAATATAAATTCTAATTGCCTTCTCAGTTGTACTGAACAAAATCAAAAGTGAATCAAACGAAGAGTGCCAATAAACGATCACAATTGAACTGTAATGATGAAAAAATTGTTGTCTAGCTGAATCCAGAAAATGAAGACGTCATTACAGACCCAAAAATATGTACCTGTGGTAATTGACGTTTGTAAACGACAACTATTTAAATTCATGCAAAAGTAGGAAGGTACATCTAGTAACAGAGTTTCGTTATGGGAAAAGGAAAAGTGAATAGTGTGTACTCTTCAATGCTTCGGCTGGGAAGGTCCAAAATGATGGAAAAAACCCATTTGTCAAAATATTGCTCAACACACTGTGAATTACGTTTCGCCAGATTGATAAGATAACAAACACACTTGTGTGGGAAGAGGGAAATATAGAAACACTGACCGTTTTACGATTTTATGCCTAAAGTTGTTTACAATTTAAGGTGTAAATTTAAATGTTGTCATTAGGATTGATTGCTACCCCAATTTAAAGAATTTCCTAATGCGCTGACAAAAAGTACTTAAAAATCCACGCAAAAATTGTATTGAAATCCACTTTGGAAAGGATATCCAACCAAACTCGATTGCCGAGTTCCATTTTTTCCTTAAGGAATGACGCAAATATCTTATAGTTATAAAACTCTTTTAGAATACTGAAAGTGGGAAATAATGGAGTATATAGTAAATTGAAAAAACATTGAACAATGAATATACGGGAGATGGAGTGAGAATTGACGACAAAAATAGAAAATGGAAAATAATGAAAAATACACGAGAATACTTTGAACAAAACGGGAAGTGGAAAATAGGCATGTAAAATATATTATGTAATATTATTATTGGTAAAATATATTATGTAATATATTATGTAAATATATTATGCAGTAAATTGTATATGGCAGTAAAATATATTCCTTTTGGGCTTTTTATGGTTATTATTTCTCTTGTTTCTACCCCTAAGTGTGTTTTCTTAAGAACCCTTATTTGAGATAGTGTAAAAAGTGACATTTATGAAACCCTGATGGGTTAGGTTGCTTCTCCTGATACTGACTACCATCACGATGTATAGATGTAGAATCACACAGTAAAAGCTTGTTCTTACCTTAGAATACAATCTATACAACTGCTTAAGTACAAAGTATTGTGGTAATAATACTGCACTCTAATGCAATATACACACAAAATGCAATGTTCTCTAATTCGCAATCTAATTAAGAATTCAACGATCGTCTGCCCTCTAAATTGGCAATAAACGCAATAAAAACCTACTAACGGACTTACAATCTGTGAAAAACATTTTTTTTATCAACAAGGAACACAATAATCGTGGATAATTTACATTTACTTTTAAAATCGTAGTAAATACTTGTAAATCCTGACTCGATTAGGTATTAAATTGTTCGTCTTAAAAAACCATTTATTATTAGTCTACTGTTGTGGTTTTGTCACCACCTTAGGCATAATTTCATTGATTACTGTATTTACACCTTGTTCTAGGTTTTACGCACTTGCAATTTTCCATAAAGGTTTAATCCTAAAAATATTATAATTATTGTAAGTGGTAAAGATATAACAGAGTTGCAAATTCCTTACAGAGTAAAGATTGCGTCATAGAAGTTGTGAACATAGAATTTATGCATGGAAAATATTGCTTAAGGGTTAAAGTTGAAGTTGAAGTGTTCAGATTCTATAATGTATAAATAGGATGTACGAGCATAAGATACAAGTCTGCTTGATAAAAGTTGTTAGTGGGTATAAATATTGACTAGTAAATTGCCCGTTCTACGAACGGGAAAATAACAGTAAATTAACCATTTACAAAAGTTAGAAAAACCATAATTAGCAGTTAGAAAAAATTAAAATAACTAATTCAGTAATCATACATTTTTTGGATAACCCTGGAGTTAAACGACCCATCGATTTTGTAATTAGTCCAATTTAAGGAATGAATTGTAAACCCGGACAGACTTTGACTTGTGCCTTAAGTATTTAGATATTCCATCTGATTCCATCTACTCCATCTGATTCCATCTGACTCCATCTAACTCCATCTGACTCCATCTAACTCCATCTGACTCCATCTGACTCCATCTACTCCATATGACTCCATTTACTCCATCTGACTCCATCCATTCCATTTGCTCCATCTACTCCATCTTACTCCATCCACTCCACCTACTCCATCTAACTCCATCTGACTCCATCTAACTCCATCTGACTCCATTTGACTCCATCTACTCCATCTGACTCCATCTACTCCATCTACTCCATATGACTCCATTTACTCCATTTGCTCCATCTACTCCATCCACTCCATATGACTCCATTTACTCCATCTGACTCCATCCATTCCATTTGCTCCATCTACTCCATCTTACTCCATCCACTCCACCTACTCCATCTTACTCCATCCACTCCACCTACTCCATCTTACTCCATCCACTCAACCTACTCCATCTGACTCCATCTGACTCCATCTGACTCCATCTACTCCTTCGGACTCCATCTACTCCATCTAACTCCAGCTACTCATTTATATGGGTCATTGCTCACGACTTCGCCTATTTGTCGATGCCCACGGGTTCTTGCCCACATCTTCGCCTAATTGTCGCGCCACCGGGTCATCACGCATGGCTTTGTCTAATTTTTAGTGCCCACAGGAGAATTACCAACCGCTTTGCCTAATTTTCAGTGCCCTTGCCCACAGCATCGCCTAATTTTTAGTACCCACGGCTTCGCCTAATTTTTAGTACCTACGGCTTTGCCTAATTTTCAATACTCACGGTTTCGCCTAATTTTTAGTACCCACGGCTTCGCCAAATTTTTAGTACCCACGGCTTCGCCTAATTTTTAGTACCCACGGCTTCGCCTATTTTTTAGTACCCACGGCTTCGCCTAATTTATAGTACCCACGGCTTTGCCTAATTTTCAATACTCACGGCTTCACCTAATTTTTAGTACCCACAGGAGAATTACCAACCGCTTTGCCTAATTGTCAGTGCCCACAGGAAAATTACCAACCGCTTTGCCTAATTGTCAGTGCCCACAGGAAAATTACCAACCGCTTTGCCTAATTGTCAGTGCCCACGGTTCATTGCCCACAGCATCGCCTAATTTTTAGTACCCACAGCTTCGCCTAATTTTCAATACTCACGGTTTCGCCTATTTTTTAGTACCCACGGCTTCGCCTAATTTTTAGTACCCACGGCTTCGCCTATTTTTTAGTACCCACGGCTTCGCCTAATTTTTAGTACCCACGGCTTCGCCTAATTCTTAGTACTCCCAACTTTTCCCAATTTTTCCACGGCTTCGCCTAATTTTCAGTACCTACGGCTTTGCCTATTTTTCTGTACCCATGGCTTCGCCTAATGTTCAGTACCTACGGCTTTGCCTATTTTTCTGTACCCATGGCTTCGCCTAATTTTCAGTACCCACGGCTTCGCCTAGTTTTTAGTACCCACGACTTCGCCTATTTTTCAGTACCCACGGCTTCGCCTAATTTTCAGTATCCGCGTCTTCGCCTAACTGTAGCTAAGTACCGGGTATGCTGTAGCTAACTGTCGGATATACTGTAGCTAAGTGTCGGCTATGCTCTAGCGAACTGTCGGTTATGCTGTAGCTAAGCGTCGAAGAGAATAAGAGAGGGAGAGAAAGGTAGGAAAGGAAGCTTGGATTGTATTACAATATCCAAGGCAACTCAACACCACTATACTACAGTATAGTGTATCAGCCAATCAAGTCAATTATAAACGGCGTAGGGCGTGGTTTCTACGTGCTATAGTATATAGATGTTGAGTGAGAAAGAGGATGTTGGATAGAGTGAGAAGCCCTTAGGTTGCACAATGACAGATACGGTCCTGAATTGCGTATAAAAAGTGGCAGACAAGTGATAAATAATTCTCATCGTAAGTTCTCTCTGTCTCTGTGCTCCTCAATCTCATTTGCATACACTCGCTCTTTGTAATGGACACACCTGTGTGAGAACTGCCTTTGTAATGCAATCATGCATTCATCGTGCGAGCCAAGCAGATTTACTGCAACAGTCCATTTGCAGATCAAGTCCATCCATGGAATCCAAATGAATTCTTTATTGCAGTGCAGTCCCTATCTCCATCCAAAACAACTCCAGTTCCTTCGTCGAGCACAATCAATTCACCTTTGAACACACTTTCAGTAAACTCATGGTGAGACTACATTATTTCATGCGATAAGGTAGTGCAAATCTCTAGCACCTTATCCACGCAGTAAAATACGAATTATTTATGTACTCGGCGAGAATTTATAGTATTTAATATACGATGTGGAGATTTAATTAAGTCAATCAACAAAAGGAACGTCGGCTACCATCTTTTTCCAAATCCTTTTATTTTAATAACGGTTTTACTAAAGGGATTCGGGGAAATGACAATCATATGATTTTCAATTTTTACCTGGAAAATATTGGATAAATGGATGCTTGCAAATAAACTTGGCAAAATATTGTCATTATCATTTTCAAAAATAATTATTAGTTAAACGGTTAGAATTCTTTGGAATGAGAAATAAATCCCAATTTGAGTAGCATATGATAATTGCAGTTTGTAAACCAGAAGTAAATTCTCATACTAAATCTTTCCAGAGATAAGTAAAAATAAACATGATGTCACATTCATCTAAAAAATTTGTTTGAATAATTTGTTAAGAAATAAAATTAAAATTTTTCATGAAAATGGTATTTACAGATGTGATTATGGCAAGAACGAAAGCAGGAATGAATATGTTGGTCCCTCTTAGGATTCCTTAGGAAATAATGCAATTTGGCAGTCTTTATTTCATTGCTAACTAATACTCCGTTGAAAATCAGGGTGAAAATAAGTTTTTAGTTTTACTTTGTTTTACTATATTTGTCAACAAAAAATCGAATTTATAGTGACGAGAAAAGAGTTTGACGAAGTATTGATTTTACTTTACGTCGAAACTTGAGGTTGTGTTTTTCTGCACAAGGGACCGTTTGGACAAGTCTTGCCCCATTGATCAGTGTCCGGGTGTATCACAGGGGCGGGTCTTCTGACAAAAGTTGCCTCTGAGTCATCCTTAAAAATTGTGATGTACTTGTCATCTTCGTCGAGGATAACAAGGTCAGGGTTCTTTGTCAATTCTGTCAATCCGAGTTCCAGTTCCTTGACAAGGTCTTTACGGAATCCCCCGAGGGGCTGTGCTTGTCCGGTGTGGGAATTTTTCCAAGCAGTGTCCGTAATTGTGATTGAGGCCCAGATATCTCTAAATACCCGAAGTGTCATATCGTAGCGACGGTTCTTATCCGTTTCTGCAAACTTTATGGTGGGTGCACCTAACCGAGCCTCCCAGAGAACATCCTCGGTGGGAAATGCCTGGCCCCCTATTTTGACACTCTCTGGAACAAGGTCGAACTCTCCACTAAGTCTAGTCAGCTGGGAAGTTCTCACGTGGGTCGGGATTTTTACCGGTGCCTTTGGATCGGGGATTTGAGGAATTCGGTTGAGAACTTCGCCTAAGAAATAAAAAAATCGTTTCCTTAATTATTTTATTGATTGCTTACGATTTTAGTGCCATTTTTCATTTTAAAAATATAAAGGTTTCGAAAATACTTACCTATATCTGCAGTTGAAAAGTTGACTAAGTAAATTGTCCAAAGACAACAAATGTGAAAAATGGCAGCAGATGTCTTCATTGTTACCTAAGATAATTATTATTTTAATACTTTTAGTTATTTTTTATATTTTTTTAATTTTAGTTATTTACGCATTTACTAGTTTGCAAAACCTTTTATGTTATGGAATAATTTATGTTTTTAACAATTCCACTTTCGTGAATACGGACCCTGAAATTAAATTAGAATTTCTTTATGTTTGTCATACAGTTAAAAGACCTTTACCTGTTAGAAAGCTCCAGGGAATTTAGAGGTTAAACGGACAGCAACCTGTGAGACAATGATATCTGGGAAAGCCAGTTCATTCTGTTCAGATGATTTAATCAACTTTTTTTGTAATTGCATGCTACTTTATTATCAATTGTGGAAATTCAGAACAGACGGGATAAAAGGGATACTTGTAATAAAAGTAAAACACCTTTCAAACCGTATTTTCTTGCTTTGGAACTGCAATAGAGTATTTTTATTGAGTATCTTTTCTTTATTTGTTAGAATACTATACTATTTTAATAGTAAAGACTTCATATATTTATTGTTCCTGGAAATTGGAAAAACGGTGGAAGTGTGAGGAGTAGCAGTAGATAATAACATATGTACATTAGCATAATCTTCATGAAATTCACGTTGAACATAATTCAATTGTAATCTACTTACTAAACATTGTAATGTTTCAAAAGCAGCTCTGCATTTCCTATAATATTCTTTGGTAATCTTCAAAAGAGTGTTGTAATCATTGCGATGATATTTTATTTTTCCCAGAGAAAAAGGGCAAATTTTTCGACCCGGATGGCTAATAATTCTCATGTGGTCCTCTGAATAGTTTTATAAATAGTAAACCATAACTTAGGGATTAGCAAATATTTTGTTTGCCAATTTTTCAAAAAAATGATTGCATTATTTATCGCAGTTTGTAAAAAACCGTACTCCGATTTTCGAAATAATAATTTGGTATAACTCATTTTGGAAGACAGCGAACGAAATGTTTTGCTTCAATTAATGTGGACGCAGAACTGCATTTGCAAAGCTTTCCGTACCTTCTTCATTACAATACGCAGGTAGACTAGCGTATTTATATCGTTCTGTTAAGAATAGCTACTGTATTTGATGAAATTAGCATATAAAACTACTTTCAGATATACTTATACATGCTTCACTTACCGTATTGGTCAATTATCTTAAGAAATTTTGAACAGAAACAGAGTACATATGAATATTGTGAGAAACAAAGATGAAGAAACGAAAATTAGCATATAAAGAGCGTGTGTCTATCCTTTCTCTGGTCATGACATTATTAAATCATGAATGATAATATAAAACACGATGAACAAGATGTTGAAAAGAAAAGTCAGACAAGGACGTCATCTTTCTATGCTATCACGTTTATCTCTCTATTATTGCTACTCCAAAGTGATCTGGCATTAAAAGTGCTAGGAACATATCGACTTTTCATTCGAGAATAATTATTATTGCAAATTGCAATGTAGAACTAATGTCACTTACATTTAGTTAAGCAAACTCCTACTTTTCATTGTACAGTGTTTAATTTTTAATTTCATTTCTTCTTCGACTCTTCATCGCACCACACGAAATATAGACAATCCCATTTTATTTTTCAGAGCGACTCTTCCTTGTAATTTGTAAATTTCCAAAATGGTTTTCAAATCGTATTTACTAGTCCTGTTTTCCGCAGCGGTGATTTTCCAAGAAGTAAATGCCTTTAGTAAGGGTGCTCCAGATAGTGACGTCATTTGTAACACTTTAACTCCAAAGCATAAAGACAAAGTGCCCCAGACTTCAGATTCCCCTTATTCCATATCCCTGGACAAAACAAATGTCTCTCCAGGAGATACAGTTACTCTCACCATCTCGGGAGACTTCATAAATAATGTCACAATTAAAGGAATTCTCGTCCAGGGAAGAAAATCCAATTACGAAATGGAAACTGCTCCAGTCGGCACTTTTCTCCTGGACGACAAAGCAATGGAAAGTCATCGCGGAGTCACCTGCTCCAATATCCAGAATGCAGCAGTCACCCACATTAATAACTCGGAGAAATACGAGGTCGTCGTCAAATGGGTGGCCCCTCAAGAAAAAGGAAAATATGTTCTCTTGTGAGTTACCCTGTAGTTTTCTTCAGTGTTTTACACTTTTTTAATGTACGTGAAAAGAAAATTTTATATATTTGTTTTCTATTTTTCTAGATCAACTGTAGTGAAGGATGGATACACTTTCTGGGTTAAACAACCCTCCAAAATCATCACTGTAGCTTAAAATATAACTACATCTAATAAATTATTTAATATCGTTGTACAAAATAATTTATTTGTATACTTCAAAATATATGTGCATTTTTGTATATCCAAATCCATAATTTTGTAATTTAAATATCGAATCATGTCAATTTATTTATGTGAGAATTCACAAAGTATAGTTTTGAATTTACTAACTTGACTATATAAGTTTTGATATAGAATATCAGTCCAGGAATAGAAAGTGTTGGAGAGATCGAATAGGTAACGTCTGCTTATCCCGTATTAATCGGTTTTGGGACATTTAAATTGGAAAAAGACTTAAACTAGTGTTTAGGGGCGGAGCTTAATAAAGGGGAGGGGTTTTCATGAAAGTTATACCTAAAGTATGTTTTACAGTTACTTCAAATTTATGAATATCGTCTGTGTTTGAAAGTATGCTCTTTTGACTTGGAATTATGTGCCACGAATGAATAATAAAGCATAAATTGTAAATTATATCTGTTGTGTACCTTGAGTCTTGAAGATAAATATAAAAATCCAGAACTGTTTGATTATTTTGTAATTACTCCAAGGTGTTTATGAATTGCTATAAAACACTTTAGGTAAATAATCAATTGCATTGTATTTATTTGGTAAAATATTTCCCCAGGTACTTAATTAATAAATGTATCGTCATATACAGCGTTGCTCCTAAGTCGCGCATCATAGGGAAATGACATTAAGTATGATGTTTGAAGAGGTCTCTAAAACTGTTTGAGAGGCATTTTCGAACATCTTACCTACTGTCATTTCCCTATGATGCGTGATTTGGGCCCAACCCTGCATTTATAAAGACTAACATTTTTCCCTATCCTGTCTGTATGCGTAAAACATATCCTTCGTCTTAAACAATCCATGCGTACTATCGCGAACGTATTAAAAGTTAATGAAGTCTTTATTTTTACATAGTCTTCAAAACATGAACTTATATAAGCAACATAATAGAATCGTACATGTTACAGCGAATCGCTAATTTTGTATTCTTATCATATACTTGATTATTATGTAGAAAACATTTTTAATGGTTTTTACAGCTTATTGTGAGGTAAACAGAGAATACAAGTACGAAGGATTTGTTAAACAGCAATAACAAACGAAACGTTGTTGTAAATAATAGGAATATTGTGATAAATCAATCTTGTAGGCATAATGCCTTGTGAATTAAAGGTGATCATTATTCCATTTGGTGCACTACTGCAATAACAACACTATAAGAGATTTAATTCATTGCTGTGCGGACTTGCAACGGTTGGGCAGCTATTTAAAACGTGCTAGATGTGTCCATTGATAACACTGTAGACAATACATATGTATCCACTAAAACTGCAAGGCAATCCATACATACAGTCACCAAACTATTCCCAATGTGTGTAATGATTCGTTCAGCACTTTTCTTTTCAATTAATTTTTTTCTTAGATTTATTGTTAACTATACTTAAGTTAACTGTGCTTACTTATGTAACTTATTTATTAAATAGCCCATTTAAAAATACAAAAGCCAATTGCTACAACGTTGCTGCAAAATAAACACAAAATTCCTCAAAAATTCCTATCAGCCAATTACCAACTTGCAAAAAACGGAATGCTACGTAATTCGAGGAATTAATGGAACGCCTATTTATTACGCTTTTTTAATTTTGAAATTTTCCACAATTATTACAGGGTTTTGGTAAAAATGTCAAAAACCGTCCGAGAGAATTTCCAAAATTAAATTTTTAGTTTTGAAGAATTTAAGTAAAAAGTCCCTCATATAAGCGGACATTGTTTTAGGAAATTTTTGTAAAAAAATTTAAATAGAACTGTCAGTTCTCGAGAATATCAAGCTAAAAATTTAAATTCTTTTTTGAACCTCAAACATAATCCTCGGCTTATACTCGCTGCTTAATGGCTATAAAATCAAAAATTTCTTTTATAAAACATTGTTGGTGACGTTAGTGGCATAAAAAGAAAGTTTTTTGAAACCCTGTACCCAAGTGCTGCAATTATGTATTACCTAAGATTATTGATATGAAGGGATTATCTTGTAGATCAATGAATGATAGGCTCAGGTAGCATTGCATTGGAAAGGCTTACAAGTTCAACCGTTGCACATTGAACGTTTCCAACAAATTGTTTATGCATTAGCATTTTGCATTCATTGCCACTGTTTTGAGCTAAGAGGACAATGTTTAAGTAGCAGTCTTAGTCGATCAGTGGACAATCTTGTAGAAAAACGATTTCAAGTTCTTGGTGATCGGATTAAATGGAAGGTGACTTTTAGATATAGTGTTTAAATATTTGTTGTGACCGGACACTCGTTAACCTTTAAATTACATGGTGTCTCTAATTTATAGATAATGATAGACACAATGAAGTCTTTTTTCGTTTTGTTATTGTGTGGTGCATTTATTTCGGTTTCCGGTATTAGAAGTTTACCTCATGTAATCAATGACGGAGCAAGTCACGAAATCTCATTATCGGGTTTCACAAGTGGAGGAAATTTTGCCCAGCAACTCCAACTCTCATTTCCACACATCTTCAAGGGAATTGCTGTCTTTACACACAGTAAATCGATTTTTCTAATTATTTATTACTTTTATTGAGGTATTTCAATTTATTTATTAATCTAAATTCTTTCATTTGCACAATTGAAATTAATTTTGCTAAAATAAGAATTTGAGATACGTCGTTTTACAGACGAGCGCCTTAATTAGCCTTTATTGAATTATCAAATATTGTCATTTTTCAGATTACAATCTTTTTAATGATTTAATATTTGCATACAGCATTTTACCGCTGTGGACCAGGCAATGGAGTAGCTGCGGACTTCAATAGGCGGTGCACAATTCTTCATGGAAATTCTACAAACCTGGAACTTCCAGCGTTTGATGACCTCAAAATATTAGAAAGAAGGGGGTTAGTTGGAAATCTCCCCTATTGGTTGCGAGATAAAAGGCTTTATGTCAACGTTGCACTTCAGAGTCATGTTTTTTCTCCATGTGAGTAAATAATTTACTGAATGTTACTACACACTAATTTTAAACATTTAAAATTACGGTTTATTAATTTTCTTTTCAGCCCAGACTCTGAATATTGTTAATTTGTATCAAAAGTACATTCAGGACCCCAAGGATATTAAAGTGCGATTAACTGACTCAGCTTCCGTGTTTGTGAGCCAATTTTTCGTAACTCTTTATTTGCTTGATTCAAGGATTCTTAGTCACAAATAAAATAATAACTTAAGAAATGCAATCACCTTGTGGAATTAAATAAAGACTACTTCCACAGATAATAATATTACCATTCTAAAGAGTAGTTATCTAGCATGATGTTATCGAAGCTTTTCTTGATCAAGAATTATTTTTTGCTTACGCTAATTAGTTTTCCTGGAAAAACAGATAATTTTCCTGAAAAAAGTCGTCACTTTCTGTGAAATTAATTAGTTTACATGAAAAATGAACAGTAGAATTTTTCTGTAAAAATTAATTAGTGAAAACTAAATTGTAATTTTTTGTTGAAAGTAATTATGACGTATTAATGATTGAATGGTGATAAACAATAATTATTTATCATTGCAGCCAACGAACAGTTACAAAGTGCCACCATGCAACATAAGAGGTTCTCCAAAAAGCGCTTATCTTGGCAATTGCGGATACTCAGGGGCTTTTGATGCTTTGAATTTTCTATTAGGCAAAAGAGTTTCATATGAACCGAAAGGTAAGGTAATCATCATAAATATTTACATTGTCATTAAATTCTGTTAAAAAAGTAGCTCTTAGCCAATCCATACCTATTGAATTGAATTTTGGTTGAATAAATAATTGTTTCCTTGTTTTTAAAAGTTTTAAAATATTTGGAATTGCAGAAGGCGAGGTGATCCATTTATCTAAACTGATTGAGTATGACCAATCAGAATTCACAAAGGGTCTCAAAAATCATTTTATGGACAAAGTGGGCTACTACTACATTCCCGCAGGATGCCAGAACCACAAGGAACTTTGTGCCATTCATATTTATTTCCACGGATGTCACACAGGAAGGTCAACATTTCATTCTTATCATTTCAATTCCAATTGTACTATCAGTACTTCATTTTTGTCCCATATTTGTTTGATTTACTCCGAAACGTTAAAACAAAGGAAACTTTACTAAACCAAATAATGATAGGTATTTGCATTTTTGATTTTTTTTATATTACACATTTACAACTGCTTCGTTGATTTTCTTAGAGAGTTTTTAGGAAGTGCTCACGTGGAGTTCAGTGGATATCTTGAAGTGGCCGAAAAGAACAATATTATAATGATTTTTCCTCAGGCTTTGTCCAGCCTCCCAGAAAATAAACATGGCTGTTGGGATACTTTCGGTATCGGGGGCCCATTATATGGTTAGTAAAGCTGTAGCAAAAATTATCCAACAAATTTTCCAATTTATATGAACTTTAACCTTTCATCATTATTATTAGTTTACAGACAATTATTATATAATTATGGTGTACTTAAAAATTATTAACATTTTTATGCTAATAGAAATAATCTTACCGATGTTGCAGAGCACAATGTTTTTATCTGCATTATATATTGCCGATGTTCTATAATTTTTAATGTTTAATTTATTTGAGACATTTCCTGCCATCACAGTATATTAACAATGAGGTTTTTTATTTGGGGATTTAGCTACGAAAGCAGGACCACAAGTGAGAGCTGTGATAAGAATGGTGGACAGATTAATTGGTTCAAGATTTCGAATTGAAGAAAAAGACAGAAAGTAATAAAAGGCTGAATAAATGTAAATGTCTGCAATGCAATTAATTATTAAACAGGAGTCAATGGTTTTCGTAAATTCGTGTCTGCACCAGAGAATGTATTTATTGATAAAAACGAGCTAAAATGAAGTCAAAGTGTAGGTATTGCTACCATCAATAAACGTCGAAAGAGAAGCGACATAAAATATTATTGCCTAGAATAGTCAATCGATCCCGAATTAGTATGCGAAATGAGTAGGATGTAAAGATTTCAAGTTCTTCCAACCGTTTATATAATAATAATGATACATGTTCACTTTGTTCACGGAATATGTTGATGAGTATGATGTAATAAATGAACACATAGTTGTCCATTAGCAACAGGCTTGTAAATAATCACTTTATTTACATTCATTCGCTTAAATGTATAACTGATAAAAATGAAATTACAAACACTCCTATGTGTGCGAACAACGAGAGTCCGCACTCCTGTTGGATGGACATGAGGTAAAGACTACAGAGAAATGACAATTACACATACACTACGTGACATGACAATGACAGCAATTAGTTTGTCTATTTACGTACGAATTACTCATGCATTCCATGTTTGAGCAAATTTTAATTAGTTTACCAATGCAACGGACTTACTTAAGGTACTTTAAGATTACAAGAGAGTAAGAGCGGATGAGTCTACGTTTGAAATTTGGAGATATACAATCCAATAGAGCATGTGGAATGCAAAGAACATTACTGGAAACACAACTCGACTGTACCTGAAACATCAAACAGTATTAGGTCACTATTAATTGCTATCTTTCCTATAGGACGGGTACTTTACTAGTTCATCATAAAAAACTATACTGCATCTCCGTTCCGTTCGATGGGTACTTTACTAGTTCATTATAAAAAACTATATACTGTATCGCCGTTCCGTATGACGGGTATTTTACTAGTACATAGTTAACAGTAAAGCTACTACTTTATATTCTTCTGATTCTGTGATTCTTGATATTCAGGGTATAGGAAAAATCTACCGTATGTTTTCTTAGAAATACCATATAACTTGGGAACTATGAAGTGCCGTATGACTAACTTATGGCAAGCTGCCAAAGTCAATACTCTGTTTCAGAGAAGACAACTCTTGACACGAGTTTCTGGGAATCGCAGACTGAGTGACTATTAAATTAGATGAAGCGGGAGAAAATGTCATAAAATATATGTAAAATGCATTAAATGGGAAAAATAATATTCTGTCAAGTGTGTCGCTCTGATTTATTGAAAAATTATTTAATTTGCATTCCTTTAAGTATACCTACATGTGTTACTACACTGCACGCCTAAATTGGCATGTTTTAAATTTTATGATCTAATTAAAATTGTCATGTATAACGTATAAAAGTTATTTCCACTTTTCCCTAAACCAGTAAAAGGAAAATTGGGAAGTTTTATGCATTGTTGTGTATTGATACTCACTTGTCGATATCGGATGGTGTGACTCCGCAAATGTGATTTGGATTTCCAGCAAAAATTCTTTTAATTTTAACATCCTCACGAACATCTTGTGGGTCGGCGAGTTCCGGAATGGCAACAGCCTCAAAGTCCTTGCGTCTTCCTTTGTTAGTGCGATGCATCGAGTAGTATTGCTCTTCCTCCTGGGGAATCAAACACGTTTTCGTATATTTGAAGTTAAGAATTTAAACAGTGCAGTAATAATTAAAGTAATTAAACTATTAGGGAGTTTGCGTTATAGCCGCAAAACATACAAGTTGTCGCCTGAGATTTTCTTTTTGAATTTGAGCCTCTCGTTTTTTCTCCTCTAGCTCCTTGGCCATTTTCTGAAGAGCGTCGAAATTGTTCTTTAGAATTTGAATCCGTTTTGCCATGTAACCGACGACAGCATATTCCAGAAGGGCAGTGAATACCATAAGGAAACAAAAACCGAGGAAAACGTCAATACTTTTAATATAACTTATTTTCGGTAGCGCCCGGTTTGTCGATGACATCAGAGTTGTCATTGTCAGCACCTGCATAATAATGAACCATCATCAAAGCAAGTTATATTTATTAACAACGCTACTTTATAGGGATAACATTATGTTTCGCCGCATTCAGCAAAACTGAACGAGATTCAAGGTAGTATTTGCAATTTCATTAAATATTAAGGGGAATGGCGTGATAGCTTACTGTAGTGATTCCCAGATAAACACGAGCAGGTGCGGCATTTCGGTTGACCCAGAATGAGACCCATGAAATGACGACAATCAGAGTTGCTGGGATGTACACCTGAATCAGGTAGAATCCCATCGTCCTCACAAATTGAATCTCACAGGCCAAACGGGAGTAATTTCCTGAAATAATTTAATTAATTGATTTCAATTCATCGCCTATTTAAGATAATCCAGTTTTACTGCCCTGTAGACCGGAATAAGTGTAATTTAACAAAAAACTTCTAACCGGAGGCCAGTACGAATAGATTTTCTGTTTGTCGGTATCCGAATACTTTGAATTGAGGCAGAGATACATCACTTGCAACACCCACACTTTGGGGTCCTTTTGCCCAAACGTATTTAATGTCGCTCATCGTGTATCCATCTATTTTGAGTAAAGAAAAAGTGTAATTATTACCAATACCAAAATATATGACAAAATTATTGTATTTTTTAATTAAGATGTACAAGACTCAATCTCCAGGGCACACAGTTGTGAATCCATGGGGAAGTATTGCAAATTCATGTAACACGTAGCCGTCACTGTCAATCTACAGTAATATGAAAATAAATGGCATTTAAGTAATTGCGCCATTAATTTCAAAAGATTCACAAAGGATGTTACCTCATAGACCGCAAAATCTCTCCAGTTCTGGAAATGCGCAAAAACTCATTAGACGTAGTTGCAGTGTGAAAGTACGATGTCTTCTCATTCACGAAAAACGTATCAGGAACCCACATGGTTTTTAAGAAATCGGAACTGACCTAAAAGGATAAATTAAGGTGAACAACACAATTGGGTCAGATCACACCGTGCATTAAAAGCTTTAGTAGTATGTATAAAAGGAATAGAAGCTCACGGAAATAGTGTCTACTCCTGGAGGAGCCGGAAATTGAAGCCGTGGGTCTTTCCATAGTTGACGAAAATAAAAATCTAAAGTAAAATCCTGAAAAAATAGGAGAATTGTAATGTGTGAGCTTAGCGGAACATTTTCCTAACTCTTTTATGCCAGTTAACTACTACTCAAACACAAAACATGAGTAAATGGTTTACAACATCAAAAGTTACAGGGACAGATTGCAAAAAGTGATTTTTTGTATCTTTAAATTCTTTTAGATATTAATAACTGTACACGTTTATAGGATTATATTCATTCAGCAATCCAAGGTAGGAATTAGAAGCAATTAAGATTTAGATTCTTTATCTCTGGCAAATAAAATTTGGGGAGCCCTTAAAATTTATTTAGAAACTTGGCAAAATAAACTGCATTTTCTGTATTCCGAAATTAAATTTTGCCGAAATAATTTTTAATAAATTATTATTAATAATTTTTAATAATAAATAATTTTGGCAAACCATTATTATTTAGCAAAAGAGATAAGAAGTATTTCGTCCCTTTTGTTTTGCCTTTTTAGACATAATTATTTGGGAAAGGAGAGTTTAGTTAGGAAGAGATGAGCAAAATAGAGTTTGTCATGTTATGTCAAAAGGTATCATGTCAGCAGATGTTCAAAGAGAATTTTAAAGTGCTCAGCCCATTGTATTGAGTTAATGTATTCATAAACTGGGAGCGAGGAAAGTAATTTTGGAAGACGGCTGATAAATATAATCCGAAAACGGCAAAAGATGAAGGTACCATGAATGAGGTGAAAATGAATAATTTATTGGCATTGTGAACACAGCACCTACACACAATCACAAGCTACGGATTAGCAATGTTGATCTCACGTAGTAGTCGCTCGCTACTGAACCAATAAAAGCTCGTCTGCGAAACGCTTTGATAAAGTGTAAAATATTTATGGCATTAATTGAACAGTGCAAGTAAAGTGCAGCAAAACTGGGCCTAACCTAAATTTCAACGTATCCTTATCCTTACTAGCACAATTTACAACTTTACACCACATCTCTAAATTTACAGCAGATCAGGTGCTTTTTCTTTTGCCATCAAAAATTGATCATATTAAGAATGCAGCAAAACTTGCCAAAATTATTTATAAATAATTCCACATTTTCTCCCAGAAATCCAAAAACAATTAATTAATAATAAAAGTCCAGGCACCTTTAGATTTCTTGCATTTCCGAAATTTCCCAAAAGTTTGAAAAAGATTTGTAATACATTGTTTTGCAATAAAAATAAATGAAAGTTCCCTGGTACGGAGAAAGTTAGCAATTGCGACAAGAGTCCCAATAAACGTTTTGCTTTGAGTAAAAGTTTTGTATTGAAGTGGGAAATGGGAGAAATGGGGACCGTGTGGGCACTTGCGTTGAACAGCACTTATCGGACAAGCTGGTGGATAAAAAAGCAAAATTTACAACAGAGCATTTGTTTAAAAGTACTTAAGTTTTAAGTGTCGTGTAGTGCATATTATTCTGCATTGTGCATTGCATAGCGGCCGAATATTGTTGGCTGGCACGAACCTCGCTGGAAAGTGTGCAAAATGCTGTGAAAACAATGTAGGTACTATGAGTAGAAAAATATCGATCGTGAACACGAAGAGTGTAATAGGCTCAAGTAGAGTACAATTAGCACGCTGATATTTACATCTAGACTGGAGAAGACTGGAATCTGGCGAATTCACCAGCGGAGCAGACCAACCACTGTTCTACTGTAGAGGTTCTCAGTCTCGCTTGCGTGTCTTGTAACGACTAATCTTATCATCATAACTATAACACCCTACTGCCACTACGGAACATTACATTACATACAACACAATGATACCCAATACATTTAACATTAGATTGCATTGAGGTGTACTGCTGTACTACCTTAAAACACTCAACGGACCATCCACTAATTACGCCAGGCCTCTAAACACCTTCAAATTATATTTCCTACAAAGACAAAGACAAAGAAATGTCACTTTAAAAGTATTCCGGGTTCCCGAAAAATGAATATCCACAATTTCCAACTTTTTTCCAGGTAAAAATTGGCAAAATTTCAGAAATTAGCAAATATTTTAACTAGTTTTGTCCAAATGAAATATGGCACATGTAAATAAGGCGGTAGAAAATCAGTAAATAAGAAAACATTTTCTGAAATAATGAAAAATAGGAGAAAAATGAATTTTTAAGTATTTACAATGCCATTTTGCTTTCGAACTGTGGTAAACTAAGTATAACTCCGAAGAATACCGTTTGAATTAATTAAAGCAAAAGTTTAGGAAGATAGTGTCGATGTCGTTGATTTCCCAGTGAGGTTGTAATTGTATGGTAGGAAGTACAAGGGGAGTTAAGTAGTGTCGTAATTAATGGAGAGTCCCTTGAGACTAAAGATACAAAGATAATAGTGAGTGACTGGGGGAACCCAACCGAATTTTCGGGAGGTCTGCTGGAATCGATGCCGTCCAAGCTGCACATTTCGGCTTTGATAAAATTTAAAAGTTAACTTGCTAGTAATGCTGCGGACGGGTATTTATTGCCCAGTTTGTAACTATTCGCTCGCACAAACACGAAGCAACAAAAGAAACCACAGAAATAAAACAAATGAAAATGAGTTACCGATTCTTTAACCATCCAGTTTGTAAACGAAAACCATAGTGAGATTTGGACTGTATCGAGAAATTCTGAAATAATTATTCTTATTATCATTTCTCTCTTGATTATTTTCAACTCAGTTTAGATTTGCTATTTGGCAGTGTGAAAGCATTTTAAGTTTTTCCGTGTGCACGCTTTCAATTCATCTGCTCGACTTACTAGCTATGTATCATTAACAGAGAACGAAAATGCCTGTACCATTTTGACTTCCGAAAAACTCGAAATGCTCAGTACGAACATTGTGATTCCAACTTCCACGGCTTCCTCTGTCAATTCAAAAACAATCATTAGCATTTCCCATTAAAAACTTAGCTACCTTAACGAAATATCCAATATACTTTTAAAGATTTGCAATATTTAGGGGTCATGGAAGATTTTCTGCGTAAAAAGTTTACTTTCTTAATTTTTAAAATTGATAATTTAAATTTGAGGTTACATAAGAAAAATCTAATTAAAAAGATGCTTTTTGATTTTTGGAACCTTGTGCTAAAGATTTTGAGTACACCTTAACAAACCTTGTGGAAAACAAGAATGGTTATTTATTGTCATTGATTAAAGACTAATTTTGTTTCAGTTCAGGCCGCATAGCCCCCTTAGATTCACAAAGTGCGATAAACAAAGATCATTGACAGAAACGATCTAATTATGGCCCATGGAGGATAAATTATTTCTACGCTATAATAAATACATGAAGGTAGCCGAGGAGAGTTCTGAAGGAATCAGGGAAATGTTGACTCTTGGTTGAAAAGCGTTTAGAATTGATAAAACGGTTGGTTTATATGTATAAGTTGAAAGAGAGACTTACTTCCGTAGTTAGGCCTAACTCGTTTGTCATAGTTTTTTGATAAGTTGTCCAAGGTATCTGAAATGTTTCTACTGAGGGCTTTGAGCTCTTCAAAACTACGGTATTGGGTTTCACATCTAGACAATAAAAGGAAAGTAACGGTAAAATACGAACTCTGTGACGATTTGCATTAATATTATACTACATCAAAGATCAAAGGAATAACAGAACACAAAAGCAGTGCATTTTGCACTTTGGAGCAAATTAAGTTTGTCTGGAAAGGGAGGAAAGCATAAGGTGACCCAATTTTATGATTTGTATACCAAAATGAACATAATTATCTATTTAAAAACTTAATTCTACTTTAAAACTAGGAAATTATAAATTGTTTTCGTTAAAATAATTAAAGTATTGAAAATAAAGTATCGGTTTTCAGGATTATTCTGTTTTTGGGGTTACCTTTAGGTTAAACCATTGTCTTTGATCTATTCCGTGTGTATTTACCTGCATAAATTGTGTAACTACTCAATCAGGACTGGTAATGGAATGCATAGGGGAGGAATCTACTGAATTTCGGTATTCAAAGTCCCGCATGCTGTGTAAATAGCTCACCGCAGCAGATTTTATAGCATGCATGCCGAAATTCTGTGAATGACTGTAAGTTGGATTTGGCAATCGCCATAATAACTGTTTCCATTAGTGGAATTCGGGCGTTTCACCGTTCCAGCAGAGATAAATAATTTAGAGCATGTAGTTTTTATTTACTATCGCGGAACTAATTTAATTATTGTACTTGTGTCGGCCAGGGACAGAGGAAAGTGAGATTTCTTGATTAATAGCTCTGCCAAATGCATTCAACCACCTCAGCTTTCCTGCAAGCAAAATATTCTGCTTTCCCCGTCCCTTTCAAAAATTAATGGCAAATGTCTATCTAAATTGCCTCACTTATTTTTCACAGTTCTTTAAGTTAGCGTTTGTTCCACTGGGATGATTGCGAGATTGCGAGCTCAGGAGTAACGAGCAGCTCTTCCATTTTCCTATTCTCCCCATATCCGCTCCCATTAATATCCCGCTATGCCGCCGACATATCAGATTGAGATATAACCCATCATGACTACTATAAATAGCACAGATATGAAATATCAATGAAAATTCAATTCCTTTGCGCAGAAAGTGGAACTCCAGGCTCCCTTAAAATATATCCACTCTAATTTCACCTTTTAAATCGCTTTGATGCAAAATATCTACCCATAATCCTTTCTTCCCTACGTTTACAAGAAATAATTAGTTCCCTTGATCGTATAATTTGTAATAATTCGGTGAGCATCACGGTTATTTAAATTAATACAAAGTAATTAAATGCTAAAGGACTTTTCAAGAGATTAGATGAATAAGTCAAAGGATACTTTCATATTCAATGCATGAAGCAACAGCAACATTGCTTAGATTACAAGACATGACGTAAGCCTCTGTCTCTGACAGCTTAAGCACCGGATTACTTTCCATAATATTGACTCTACCTAACCTATTCCCTTTCAAATACCAATTAGCATTTCACAAAATAATTCCGTTTTACACGGAAAAGTGGAATTGCTGCCAATTAGAGCAATTATAACAAATGTGCCATTTTTACAATTTAATGTTAACTCTATATAATATTATTATATGCCAATAAAGATATTAAGATTTCTTAGTTGTCTGACAAAATTAAACATTTGAGTTATCTTTAGTGCGAATATGAAAACTTCAAAAGTTGGCAAAACCGAGATGATAAAACGTTCTCTGGAATTATATTCAGACACAAATTCTAAATTCAAAAGAGAGGCAAGCTGTAAATGTAATTTTAATGGCCAAGAAGTGCTAAAGTGTATCTAAAGTGACACACTTATAAAAATAGCTACCCTGTAAAGTCTTCATTTCTTTGAACCATACTAAAACCTGATTTATTAATTGCATTATGATTTGAATGATTTGCATTAAAATCATTTGCCATTATTGCTTCATAAGTACAGAAATGATTTTAAGAATACCACAAGAATAGAAATCGATCGCCATAATTTAAACCCACAAATGTCTCAAATCTTTTATAATTTACGACCACTTTAATTTATCTCCCATTTTACTACAAAATGTACCCTAATTATAAAATAGAACAAAAATGATGATAAATTTTACTATAAATTACAAAATTTTGCTTAAAAATTATAGGAAACGATTTGCAGTTTTGTGATATTCTTTAAAAAATATGCGGTTCTTTATATGTTCATAAAGCAAATTTTATGGTAAAATGAGTGTTTATTTTACGGTGAAGGTGAGTTTTTATTATGCCTAAAACTATGCGATAATAATTAAGAATGAAATAGAGAATAAAATGGAAATAGGTAAAGAGTGAGTAAAGCGAGTGGAAATAAGGGTTATTGAGGTTGTTGAGAGTTTAGTTAGAGTGGTATGGAGTCAGTACTTATAGAATTGAAGAGGTAAAGTGAATTAAAAATGGAAGGAAGCGTCTTTATGGTCGGGCGTGGAAAAGGTGTAACTTGGGTGTTCAATTAATAAAGTGGTGTATTGTTTATGAATTGTTTTGGGCGCATAAAGGTGAAGTGGGCATTTAGGGTGGCTGGGCATTTAGGGAGGAAGACGGAAATTCGGGAGAGAGCTTTGAACTGCACTGCAGTGCAGTGCAGTGCAAAGAAAAGGAAGGTTCCTTTGTGCGGTGTGCCCTGCCTGGAGATAAGAATCAGAAGTATCGATTATTTTTCTTAGCGGAGCCACCTCCACATAAACTGCAGATAGAGACTCTGCCTATTAATGTAGTGGAATGTGTGGCGTACATGGCGCCCTGGATTATAAGCCGGGAGTGTTCACCGATGACCACACACACGGAGATCAATAATAATCTCTGGAGCAGGGCGAAACCACAGAAAGGGTTAAGGCGCGCGACGGTGTATACAGAGAGACAGACAGACAGAGCGAGGAGATAGAGAAAGAAGAGCAAAATGAAAGAGAAAGAATTGACCTGGAAGTGTAGAAGAGGGAGAAGAGTATGCAGATAGAAAAACACTGAACCATGCTAATCACTACTAATTAGTGGAAACCCAACAAGGCAAACACGGTTTGGTAGAGTGCAATGCAACCTGGGATTTACATGACTTCTATCCAGAAGTATGAACCAAAGTTGGATGGAATCGAATGGAACATTCGCGGATCAAAGCAAGAGAAAGACTGACTCCAGAGTACAACGGCCAGATTGTAGCCAGGATAAAGTGATCTGTCATACGAGCAACCCAACCAAGAACTTGGACTCCAGCAACGCATGTTTACTTTCCAATCCCAACCAACAGGGTTTCCAACTAACCCACATCCCCACTCTCAAATATATTATATCCAGGAACCTTAAACGGATCTTTTTTACCTTGCACCTCTAAGGGAAACTCACTTTACATCAAATAAACACTCGTTTTACCACAAAATTACTCATTTCCACCATAAATATTCGAAGAATTATAATTTTAAGAATACCACAAAAATAAATATCGCTTGCTACAATTTAAATTCAAAATACCTAGTTTTACTAGCATTTCCACATCAATTACATCATGGTACATTTTGACTAATGGTTGATGGATGAAAATCATGGCAAATGTTTACAAAATTAAAATAATAAATAATTTTCAATTTTGTGATTTTTATTAAATGATGACCTTTACCTTATAATTTCATATGAATTTGTGAGGCAAAGGAGTTATTTTATGGTAAATGAGTCTTTATTTTATGGGAACTTGTATTTTTATTACGGTTCATTAAATGCAAGGTTTTATTTATTATTATCATTGAAATTCGTACATACGGCATTTTCTATAAAGCTCTCCAAAAAATAATTCTTCAGGATTCAATGCAAAAGCTTACAAATTACAGATAATTTAATTTATCATTTATTATAAAGACATTTATTTCAAAATGCCTGGTGTGCCAACACTGACCACAGAGTGTATATGCTATTGCACTCTGTGAGATAAGCGCCTTCAGGCTTGCCAATTATTTGCATTCATGTGTCAACGTCATTGGAGTCATTCTGTATGAGTACTTTGACTACAAATAGGACTAAATTAACAAACAAAAATTGCCTGCAGGAAGTAAAAGACTTTCACCATTGTCTACGTAAAATCAAGCTTATTATCTCATTATCTGTTCAACAAAGCAAACATTACTTATTCCTGTAGTTAATAATGGTGTCTATTTAGCTTACTAAAAGGATCATTAAATCAACTGCCTACAGTATTACAGAAACATCGTAATCATGGGAAAAGGTTTATGTCATTGTAACTCTGAAATGCGTCATTTGATTTCGATGAACCTGTGGAATCTTGTTTTAAGTAGAGGTAATCCCTTAATCTACTTCTAATCTGACTTAATATTCCACAATATCCGGTTTACAGATTTCAGATTGGGTAAGGCAGTTTTGAATTGTAGAATAGATAAAATTTACATCAACTGAAATCTAACTACATTTGGAAATCATTTATGGAACAATTACTTAAATTATTAGTGTGGAATTTGTATTGGGGAAGATTTTTCAAAACGGTTTTAATTTTATGGGTCCCTACTATAATTACTTGTGTTGACAAATTTGATGACATTTTTAAAAAACTTTGTATTTAAATCTGTTTCCAAAAGATATTTAGTATTTACGTAAGGTAGGATTGCTAGGATGTTGTTAATATGGGAAAAATAATGTTTTGGGAGGTTGTGTGGAAGTATTTGTAAACCCTGGCGTGAGCAGAGTGATCCACTAAAGAAATAAGACAAGAAGTTTTTATCTTGAGGCAGGTAGAGCTATAGTTCCGTTTTTCTGTTCCGCTTGCTACTAACAAAAGTTTACCCATTGTTCCTTTTATTCCGAAAAAATCTTATGTTGTAGCAATCTGAACTTTTAATTAATTATGCTACTTGCGTCATTCCATTCACTCTCCATCTAAATGTCATGTCGGAACTAGTCTGACTGAATAAATATCTGTCCTCTTAAACAACCGTGCACATCAGCCATACTAAATAATTCACTTTTTATAGAAACTTATAGCGTAGAATCTTGAGTAGAGCAAATCTTCATTATGCTCAAAAATAGGGATTTTGTCAAGATGCATTATCATGAACCAATTAATAACTTAGAGAAGCCAGAAATCGCAAACTTTTTACAAACGATGCACAAGAAAATTTTCTTATTATGTTTTACAATATTCAAAATTGGAATTTAAAGTTTGTAGTATTGCTTAATTATAGTGCTTAAGGATTTTAATCGGGTATACTATAATTTTACTTAATAAACTACAAGCTTTCGACCTGAAATGATGGTGCATTGCAATATAAAAGAGACAAGCAGTATTTCATATGGCTTCGGAATGCTTTCTTCAAGGAGAAAGCACGAAAGGTGTTATGGAACACTTAAATACCTAAATTGTTGGATGTAATCAATTTTTACGACCTGGTATATACGTTTACATGAGTTGACTTCCTAATGTCACTTTTTATGAAACCGGCTTTTACTTAGGGATTCGCAATATCTCTATCATTTGGTACCTTAACCAAACTCGCAGTTTTATTACTACCCTTCCAACTAAGATTTTATAAGACAAGTCGCAGTATAACGTTTATTGCCTTTCAAATATTATTGGGTAATTATTGTTTACCATTCCTTGTTAGATTATACTTTTTGAACTCAGGCTGTTTCGATATGCTATAAAATATTTATTCATTTCGCTAACGATGGATTAATTTAATCCTCAAACATCTGGCTAAATTAAAATTTACTGTATGATAAAATACCTATCAAAAGTAATTAACACTAGCAGAAGTTTTTAACTTTGAAATTTGTCGACATTTTTACAGAGTATACAGAGTATTCGAATTTAATGTTTATGAACCCATTAATATAGTAAGTCGTTCACAGGATTAATAAAATAAAATCAAAATGACAAGCCCAGTTGCCAAATGGTGGATGCAAACATTACTGTCATTTTCTAAGGAAAGCAGTTTAGTGAATTGTTTTCGAAGGACTGTTTCCTGTTTGGAACTGCTTTCCGTCTTGGAACTGTTTTCCTGCTTTTTCTTCCTTAGAAAACATTTTCTTTTCTAATATAATAATATAAGTGTATATGTTGCAAGCTATAAGTGATAAATCCTGCCGTTGGATAAATAATTCAATTTTTCAACAATTTTAACTCCAATTTTGAGTGCTAATAAAAAGTAATGCAGCATTTTCTTAATTCTAATGAACATATAGAGATTAAAATCTGTGAGTTTTTTAAGCCACAGCAGAAATTCAATTTGCCATAAAAATCTGCATATCATAAAGTACATGGAATCTATTTAGGACAATACTATAAAAACTATCGCAATAATAATTTTTAAGTCAGTTTACTTCCTTTAATTTTGACTAAATTTGATTTACTTAACTTCAAATTACTTCAAGTTAAGTAAAAATAATTAATATGCAAAATAACATGTAAATAATAATTTAAATGTAAAAGCAGGCAAATTTTATTATGATTTTAAAAAAAATTTATTTTTATTATGAGCTAAACACTAAACATTAAACCCAACTACTTAATTTTACTTAGTACTAAGCTTAAGCTACTGTATTCAAACGCGATGTCTGTCTGTATGTTTGTAGATACGATAACTGAAGAAAGGTTTTAAAGCTTTTGGTCAGTCCTTTTTTTTTTACTAAATCGAAAATTCAAATAGCTTGTGACCTTTGACCTTTAGATATAAAATCAAAAACCTCAGAAATTAAATAAAATACTTTGCGTATTATTAGAGTTGGTGTCAAGAAGGTTCTAATGTTTTCTGGTTCTTGTTTTGCTTTTTTGCTACGCATATACAAATGAGTTTGCAAATGGTTTATTGGTATTTTGTACTCTGATAGCACACAGTTTTCAAATAGATAGCTTATTCTTCTCGTGACTATGTCCATTAAAATAATTATCTAACCAAATGGCCAAACATAAAGAACTTTTGATGTTTACTCAAAAAATATTAATAATAACTTAGCTAGTGCATTTCTAGAACTTAATACCAACATTAACATCAACATCAAGGTTTTCATTTTATCCCTACGCCCTAAAAGAAATATTAGCATTGCAGTAAATGCTTGTATGACATGAAAGCAAAATGTTTATTTCATTTGTCACAAGTCAGTTATTTTGTACCTATAAGTCCCATGAGTGCAACGCAAAATCGATTAATATTGCAGAAGATACAGAAAATACTTTACCATTTAAAAGCCATTAGAATTCCGGATACTTATATTAATGAACATTTAAAATATCATGGAAACTCCAGAAAAAACTTCCATAGATATCGGAGTTTTTAAATCCTCGACTAAAGCTTCAACTTCAAATTCAGAAAAATTTTATTTTCCAAAGGTTATAGCAGTAGTAATTAAATGTGGGTTTTATTTTGGTTTTCTTCCATTCCGGTTGGAATTCAGAGAAGTTCAGAATCAATATTATTTCAGAGAAAATTGTATTCAAAAGGTAAGCAGGATATTTTCGTTCCTGTCGAGCAATACGAATTTTGATTCACTATTTTATACCTTTTTTAGTACCATTTTAACACAATATGACATATAATATTTATCTACAGAGTATTTGCACAGTAATTCATCTCTTGAGCATCGTAACTCAATTAGGATTAATTCTGAATCGACTGAATGACAAATTGGAAACTAATCCGACTATGGTGTATGAATTCTTATATGACATCGGTCAAGCTTTTCTACTGTACTCAGTTCTTCACTTTGGCTGGTCTGCCAAAACAGGAGTTTTAAAAATTTTTAACATGGTGGATACTCATAGTCAAAGTAAAAAGGTTACTGAAAAATAAAAACGTAACAAAACTTACAATTTAGCAGAATGAAAAAAACTTACGTGTTTGTTTTTAAATTTAGTTTCGTCCACGAAACCGATTATAACAACTAAAGTTATAATTAGCCATCATAAAAAATTTGTTTTAAATGATTAGCTTATATGTATACGGATAAACAAAGGTGCTACAAAATCCCTAAAATCCGTTTTCGTTTTTTATTGAATTTTTCATTTATCCGAATTTCTTATAGCCGGTTTTAAATTTACAGTGCAATATATAAGATTTTTCTTCAATAAATGATAATTGTGGCATTTTATTTCTAGATTTCAGCAATTGCTCACTGTTGCGTGGCCTTTCAAGTTGTGTTACAGTTTTTGGTTTTTACCCACTATAACCGCATATTCAATCCGGCTCACTTTCGAAGGAGAGCAAAATTTGTTGCGGGATTGTTTCAAACGGAGATTCTAATCAATGGAAACGGCGAATCAATACCAATGTATTTAATTGCTTTGACAATTATTACGTATCTTCCCTTTTACTTCCTTTTCATGTCGTTTGGATATGGTCAACTTCTAGGTGCTTCTTTGATCTACACGATTTATGAAATTTCCAAGGATTTTGTCAACTCAATAAACAGTGTAGATTTCAATATACTGAACCCAATCACAATTTTCGAAACGACAAAATCGAAAGTGTCACAAATAAATAAGGTGGCTCGATATCTCTTTGTCTGTGTTTTCCTATTTGCGTTTGCTAATATGACTGAATTTTTATTCTACATTCTGAATTCGAAATATTTCATTGGAGAACGTATGGTTTTCGCCACATGCGCAGTAGTTTGGATAGGAATATTCTGGATGGCCGCAAATGCATTTCAAAACGTAAATAAATTCATCCAGTTTAATTATTTTTCAAAAATCCTTCTTGGTGAAACCCTTCCTTAATTTCAAAATAATGCTGTAGATGGAAGAATGCAAAGATGTAGTTTTGGACAAAGTTACAACCGACATGGTCAATATTGGTAAAAGGTCTTTTGAAGAAACGCAATCCCTTCACGGCATTTTTATGTACTTTCGAACCAATTCTATGCTGGACTTTGGGGTTAAAGCTTCAAAATACTTTACAGTCACTTACAGTTTTCTAGGAATGGTAAAATTGTTATTCTAAGAAATTCAGTACTATTTTATAATTTTAGCAACCTAAAATATATTTTGTATTCCAAATAGGTGCTGAGTGTGATCCTTACTTACGTGCTGGTACTCATCCAATTCAATATTCCCACACCTGCACCGGGTATTTGTGGTAATAGACCCAGTAGTGCTACAGTCTAATCCAAATTGTGAGTAATAATTAATAATGCTATCTTTCAAAATTCACCTTAATGCATTTTCCTTCCGAAACTTTCCTACAAAAACTACAACTAAAGGAAAACTTGGAGTTGGAACACATGGAAATACATGTAATCTGCATTACTTGGCCTGTCATTACAGTTTTTTCATACATTTGTCATATGGCAAATTACAAATAAAACATTTTATTCACAAAATTGAGTTTAATTTAGCACACATTACTTTAACCGCAACTTTTAATGCTTATGCACGTCACGCCCTCCACAGAGATATGACACTTTAAGTGATTACGTCGCATATGGTGCATACTATCAAAAGCTAAATATTTAGCAAGTTGCTTTCACAATTGATTTTCATTTTTATCTGTCTGTGCCTATGCGTGGAGAGGTCAATACGGCAAACGATTAAAATTGTAGAAATACAAAGCCTCCAAGATAATTTATACTACCTAAATGGAAAATCAAGAAAAAAATACACTAGGTATCGGAGTTTTTAACTCAACACCTTATACAGATACATCGCCAATGGAGGAAGACAAAAAGTTTAATTTTCCAATAATTTTAGAAGCACAAATTAAAACCGGGTACTATTTGGGCTTCATTCCATTCCGATTAGAATTCTGCGAACCCAAAAATCAGGTTGTCTTACAGAATAATTGTATTCAAAAGGTAAACAATAATTATGATTTCATTTTTCATGAACTATAAAAGTTCCACACCAATTCACTATATTGATTACATATAGGTTATTTGCGGAATTCTTCATCTCTTGTGCCTCCTACCTCCTTTAAGAGAATTTTTTGGCTATTTTGATGGCAAACTTAAAACGAACCCATACGTACTGTTTGATATAATATTTGATATGTGTAATTGTCTTTTACAATATTCATTTCTTCACTTTGGTTGGTGTTTTAACAATAGAGTTTTGAATATTGCTAATCTTCTAGTGGCTACACATCATCGCTCCTCTTCTCAATATAAAAAGGTAACTAGTAAGTCCTATTTTAAAATATAATTTTAACGAAAAATATTTTATTTGTGATTTATGTGTACTTCTAGATATCAGCAATTACGTATGTCGTTGTGACCACACTAATTACTATTAATTCTTCATTTTTCTACTATTATTGGCACCCTTTTCAATACCAGAAGGCCTTAGAACGCACAGAAAGAATGTTTTTCATGGACAACGGCATAAGTAGAAGCAACGACCCAATGCCAATGGGTTTAATGCTCCTCACAATTCTTCACCATATCCTATTTTACTATTTCTACGTATCCATTGCTTTTACTCAAGTTTTGTGTGGTTCCTTGATCTACGCAGTTTATGAAATTTCAAATGATTTCTACAGTTCAATCAGCATGCAATTGAAGGAGACGAACTCAAATCCGATTCCTATATTCAAAGCCATTAAGTCAAAGATAACTGAAATAAATGACGTGGCTCAGTATCTTTTCCTCTTTTTTTTCCTCTCCACATTCTCCCAACTTATATACAATTTATTCGATATTCTGAATTCTGAAAATTCTATAGGATATCGTCTTACATTATGTAGTTATGTAGTGGCTTCCATAATACCGTTATTGATGGCGGCGAAAGCATTTCAGAAAGTAATTGTCTTTTCAGTGTGTCTCCTATGCTAATGTCGAATTTCCTTTTAACTTGTCGCTATTATATATGGAGTAATTATGAATTTATTGTCTTAGATGGAGAAATGCAGATCTGTTGCTGTGGACAAGGTGACAAATGACATGACGGATGTTGGAAAACGATCTTTTGGAGAAATGCAGTCCATTCATGGAATGTTCATGTACTTACAAACTAATTCTATGTTGGAATTTGGAGTTAGGGCTGCAAATTACTTTACGATCACCTTCAGTTTCCTTGGAATGGTAATTACTACTTAATTAATGCGAACTCCTTCAGAAAATCATGCTTACTTCCTCATTCTTCACTTTTAACCTTTTAATATTTAGATTTGTAAGTAAATGCTGGCCAGAAATTTGTAGTAACAAATTTAAAGACAGCTTAATTTTGTTTGATATATTTTCAGACTGTGAGCGTTTTAATGACATACGTGCTGGTTCTCATTCAATTAAAATTCCCTTCATTGAGCTATGAGCACTGATTAGATTTCAAAATTCACTGCTGGAGTTTGTGAAACATATTTTGCAATGTTTGTCTATCACGAATTAACAGTACTCATTGTTATCCTTCAATAGTATTGGAAATAATTTGCAATTTTTTGTTTCTGGGATACATTATAATGCATGTACTGTAAAATACTTGAAGAATTGCGTAAATCCGTAAAAGATGAGTGATGAAGTACACATAATTTATACACCCGGTAAATCCATAGCTTTGTCATCACATCATTTCGGCCACCTCCCAGAAAAGCCTGCCCACCGTGACTGACTGTTCGTATTTTATGTATGGGGTTTGCATAGGAAGAAATAGTGTAATATAAAAGCAATATATTGGATAATGTGTGTAGGATACATTAAACTGCCTGATTTAATGGGAATAGCAGAAGATTGAGTGGAGACTTTGAGTTGAGTGTATTTGGATAATAAACACATATAGAGGGAGGAAGGGGAAGTGTTTTTGGAGTGGAGCTGTTCAAGTTGCAGTGCAAATAGCAAATAATTCCGTCTGTCTGTCTCTGTGAATGGGAAATGGCAGAAGAGACGAAACTCATGATTTCCTCAGCAAGATCATATCTCAGACATTTGACACTGAGTAAACACAAGTGCAACTTGATGACACTCCCATGCCCGCAACTCAAATCCCAACTAACCAAATCATACGCTTTTTCTACCAAACCAACTTCCTAAATTCCATTACAACAACAACCGCAAATCCTCTCCAAATTAAAATATGTAGAAACTCCACAGTACAACAAAATACATCACTAATTATGCAAAATAAAAATGAACTATTCAATAATAAGCAAGAAATGAAAGAATCAATAATAAATAATATGGTAATATTATTAAGAATATTTTAACAGATGTAATAAAAAATTAGGTGAAAATTATAATGCGTATTGTGCTTTTCAAAATCAGAGTAAGATTTCTTAGTGTAAATACAAGTCTTGATTCTATAGAATGGGGTATATAAAAGTGTGTAATGTTCTCTTCAATATTTTCCCCTACAGAATCATTGACCTCTACACTTTAACTACTTCTTATCTCGAACTCCAACCCAATAACAGTTCCAGCAAAAAATTGACAAGTTATAAATACAGTAGTACGACTCACGTATAATAAAATCGGAAAATAGAATGTAACATTTATTTAACAGTTGTTGCTTTTATTTATGTACAGGACAAAAAATCTGCTTAGTATAAATACTCACACAGATTTATTTCTTCCATGTATGGCTACACAGAACAAATCCAGGCAACCCTCTGAAACAGAGAAGCTTTTGTTGCTCTGTATTATAAAAAATCATGTACACTATTTTGACCTCATTTCCTTTACTCTTTACAGTTTCAATCAAGAACATGAACAATTATGTTGGAAGCAAGGTTACTATTAGGTAATAATTACATTTCTTTTGTGTAAAGTGCAATTATTGGAGTTAGGTCTGTAAAAGTTATTGCACTTTATACATAATATTTAGGTACCTACCCTTAAGTATGTATAATCAAGAAGTGTAGTGACTAACATTTCGTGCCGATGTAGGTATTTCGGAGGCATATTTATACGCAATAGACTTATTTATGGCTTTATGAGTCACTCTGGTCGGATTACTAAAGTCTTCCTACTGTAGCTGGAAGACTTAAGGAGGACTTGCAGTCTCACTTAAAATCTTAAGTTTTCCCTACAGTATAATTTCATTTTCGAGCAGCATTATAATACAGTACCACATTATCTCGACAATGTATGTGTATGTGAAATATTTGGTAAATATACATTAGTATTACATAGTATAAAAAATATAATAGTGTCGCACAAAATTTCAGAAAGAAACTATATATATCACCGCCTCTGAGAGAGAACAGACAATGAAACACATACCTCTCTAGTTTAGTTTCTGACCAAACAAATCCATAGGTTAGCCTTTAAGGGAGCGGCATCATTCAGCCTCTGAGAGAACGTTAACTGAGAGATTTATAACAATGCCATATTCATTACCTTTGAATATTATTTGAATATTATTCTCTCAGAGGCTGAATGATGCCGTTCCCTTAAAGGCTAACCAATGGGTTTGTTTGGTCAGAAACTATATATATAAGCTATATGTCTCATAAGCAGCGTTTTTTCAGAGGCGGTGGCATATATACACAATCGAAAGACACTGTAAATATTACTTCAAAAATATGACAGAAAAATGCCATTTCATTTCTGCCTTTCAATATCTTACTCCAATTGTAAATCGTGCAATTGGGATCAGCAAAGCAAACAGTTAGGTCCTCTTTAAAACAAAATATGTATTTCATGTATGAATAAAGTCATATACTATTACAAAACATAAGAAACACGTGTTTAGGTATACAAGGCGAAGGGTAGGTCCTTAGAACGAAAGAATTGCACTTTGTATTCCGTCTAGTCCCATATTTCCACATAATTTAGGTAACTGTGTTCTGTAAGCGAGGAAATAGAGGATAATGATATAATAGAGAGTGTTTCCTATTAGAGAGTGAGTAGTGCATGAGAAGTAGGAAAGTGAAATAAGAGCATATTGATTTGGAGAACATGTCCGTGACGAAATTAGGGGCAATAAAATTTGACGACAGAGAATAGTGTTGCAAGTGTGGAGAGGGAGAGCGGAATCTGTGAATGACTTTCCTGTTTGTTGTGGGTGGGTTTTGGTGAGTCAGAGCCACTTGTCACTTATTGTTCCTTCGTTAGTTCAACAATCACTCAGACCTATCTGCTAAATACTTTTACACACAATAAATAAAACCCACAAGAAACCAACAGATTGCATGTGGCACACAATATTGCCCATCTGTCCTTCCCTATCCAACAAATCTAAATTACCAACCATTAGCTATACTCACAATTCCTATACTCAACATCCTAATCCACTCTAAGCACATATAATCATAAGCAAAGTGCCACATGGACAAATCTCGCTACTTTGTTGCACCTGCAGGGTCTCTACTACACAAAACAAACTTCCAATCGCATAAAAAATACACAACATTAAATACTGGTTCCTACTACACAGTGGACAAACTATTTTTGCCAATGCAAACGAAACACTGACCAATAGTGACACAAAATGTATGTAATAAGTGTAAAAATGTTTTTCAAAATATTTAGATTATTTGTAAATTACAGCAGCGGAATTACTTATTTACGATATTTTGTCAGTTTAGAAAAACAAAACGTATTTTAGTGAAATATAATTTAAGCAACTTAAAAGGGCGAAAATGATTTTAATTGTAATATTTAGATAATTGCTTAAGTAGTAAAAATAAACTTATAAATTTAATTATATTGCAATTTTAGAGATTTACGGAGGTTATCAGAAAATGTTTCATGAAATATCTATTAATATTAAATGAAATTGAAATTAGAGATTTACGGAGGTTATTAGAAAATGTTTCATGAAATATCTATTAATATTTAAATGGAATTGTTTTGATTATTTCCCATTTGCATTGGGGAATTTGTTTATGAGGAAACCCTGTTTAGTTGTACAGAGAGATTGAATAGTTCTCTTTTATTTTTTCATGTGCAAGGAGGCGAGGCAGGGAAAAGCAAAGGCACATGTGGAATCAATCTCCGTTTAGTTTCAGTTGGCTTTGCAAGGATACGTACGAAAAACAGAAATTCCTATAGATACTATTGATACAAATATTCGAGTGTAGATACACTTAATTGACTTTTCTCCATATAATGTGTATTCATAACAATATTGTGGTCCTTCTCTTCATATCTGCAGTGGGTCCATGCACAGTACAGATAACCTAGTCTAGTGTTATGAGTCTCGTAATTCTCATCTGAGTCAAGGCGCAGACCTAAACGCAATAATATGCAACGTCTGTATTTAAGACTTGCATTTATTTCTTCCACTTAAATTTAGTTAGTCGACACTCACCAACCAGTCCCTGTCTTTTCATCTGGAAAATTAAAAAGACCTTCAGCATCAATTAAAACTCAAATCGCAATGACAGACTCCTCACTCTTTTTCTATTCCTTCCTACAAGTGGACCAATCATTTATTCCTACTCCCTCCGTTTGTTAATAACATTCCAGCTTCTAATATACTGTGAACACAAAACATACGTTAGTAAATTCCATTTAAATTAGTGAATATTGGAAAGAAAGTGAAAATTACGTAATTAACCAAATTCTAGTGTATAATAATAATTACTCCGGAATAAATTGAAATTTTATTTCTCGGGAAAAATGAGCAGTCGATTGAGTTCGATGAAAACTCGGAAGACTCAGATTACGAGTCGTGGGAGAAAAGGTTTGTGCAAAAACAATTTCACTGGATTTTCTGTCTGTGGCAATGAAAGTGACAGTTTATCACCAGAAATGTATGCAGGGATTAATGATTCGTTATCGTCGTATCCACAGAGAACTATGTCAGCATCATCAAATAGCAAATTAAGATTTGGGAATAAGTTACTCAGTAGTAACAGTGTTAATAGCTCAGGGAACTTCCAAATAGCAGGAACTACTCGAGAAAGAGAAAAAACCCACAGGTAACCAATATTTATACTTTTTACCATCTATTTTATTTTATCTAGAGATTTTGACTAATCTTATTTTTTTTGACAAGTTAGACAGCGTAATTTTTGCTTGACATTTTCATAGTGTTTTAATGCTTGATTTGAATGATTTGTGATTACAGTGTAAACATGGCGTTTACGACTTTGAGGATGTTGATTCCAACAGAGCCAGCAGACAGAAAGCTATCTAAAATTGAAACTCTTCGGTTGGCATCTTCCTATATTTCGCATTTGTCTGCCCACATTCTTGATGGTACGTCCGTACGTCTCACTTTTCTCTAATGAGTTTGCTGTTGTCTGATTCAAATGCTAACAAAGCAAAGTGTTAAAATATGGAATTCGCCAATTTCACTTTGTATAAATATTATATTGATAATATTTAAAAAGCAACACAATAACAGTTCTTCTTTAAAATAGAAATTAAAGTTAATTGACTAATTGGCTTGAATTAATGAAGCAATAAACAACACTTTGGAGTTTGGAGTTAAATGACTCATTTTGCCCCATGCATAGGATGATGTCTGAGTTTTTTCATATAAAATATTAAAATATGAAAAACATATTGTAAAATTTATATACTTATCAAAATGCTTTGCCACTTAGGGGTTACCACCTAGGGGGTGAATCCATACTCACATTTCTCCTTCAAACATGAAATAATAAATAATAAATAAAATGTCACATGAATTGATTTTGTATGATTTGTTTTATTATTATTAAAGGGAAATTAGTGTGTCAAATATACAATGGAGATCAATCAGAAAGTCAGACACGCATTTGTACTTTTTGCTTAGCAGAGTCAAAAAAATTGGTAAGCAAAACTTAACTGACCTCACTTAACATTAATGAGTAATTTAATTAATGTTAATACATTTAGTACTAGTATTACTTCCAACCCTTTAATGCTTTTTCCCATGATTACTTCTTGTTCTTCGATTATGTTTGACTTGTCATGTTTAATACTTTTTGCTTTGTACAATTAACAGAGACAATCAGCTCCTGGGAATTCCTGTTCCGTGGCTGCCACGGCAGAGACCACAAGTAACTTCTTGCCTTCTTGTCAACAGTCACCTAATTTTAGTATTTACTACTGACTATAATTCGAAATGTACACTGGACTATCAATTTTGTGACCAAACTCAATTTATATCAAATCGATATTTGAATTTTAACATTTAGAATGTGAATTTGTGACTAAATAACACAAAAAGTTTTACAAATACACCTTAAACCTAGGACTACTATTATATACATGTTAATACATTTTATTACACTCAAAATAGAAATAATAAATAAAATACAATAGAGAATTTTTTAAATGTACATACTGTAATAAAAATCTATTTAAGAGAGCTCTCTCAAGTCAAAATATATTTTATCAATTTATCAACCCCAAATTACGAGTATGATTTCACGGAAACGGAAATCCTTCACCGATGCAATTTTCATTTCTATTATTACTTACAATGGAACAATATGTTTTTGATTTTTAGGGGTGAGTATACAACGGCATAATTAAAATCAATATTTACATTTTGTGAGCAATATTGGGTCTATAAAAGATGAATCCTTAAGTTAGTCCAAAGAGGCAGCTTCCATTTCTCTTTTCGCTTTTTCAATCGATTCTGATTGAATTTTATCCAGCTTTTCCATATTGAAAGATTTTAGAGGCAACAATTTAGGTTTGCAGAGAACAAACGTGAAGGAATCTTCCACATGAAGATAACCTTTCCGAGGGAGAATTTCCCGTATTGCAGCTTTGGCGGATTGAGAACTCGTTCCAGCCGCGGACACCGCCGCTGCGGAGCTCATTCTTCGTCTTGGAAATAATGACTTGTACAGTTTTATGATCTTTCACACCAGCTTCCCTTTTCACATTCCGAAAAAGTTAAAAATAAATGTGTTACCATTTAGAACCTGAAAAAATGCATATTGCAAGTCATCTCACCATCTCCTACATAAAAAACTTCTACAAAATGATTTTTAGCAATCTAAACCATAGTTGAACTAATCAGAAGTATTAATATTCAGTTTTACAAAATACTAATAGAATTATATACAAAATGTAAAATTGTAAAATTACATTTACCTATTTTGAAAATCGATGTGTCTGGTTGGTTTGTTGTGATTCCGGTTACTGGGAGACTGCTACAGTAATGAAAGAGTCTACTGGACCTGGAGAACTGAGACTGAGACTGAGGATGAGAATTTGCTGTGGTGGACTGGAATGCTGGAATGGTGTCTAAAGTCTAAGTTGAGATTTCCTTGTAAATACAAAGTTTGATTATCCTGAGCGCGAAGAGAAAGAGAGAAGCGCGGAGAAGCCTCCACAGAAAATCTCAGCATCAACGGTCACATCTTGATTGTAATATATTTTCGATTTTCCTGCTTTCTTTTACCTAGAGGGGAAATGTAAGTAAAATAATCAGAACGTGGAAAATAAGGTTATCTAACAGCAATTATGGATAAAGGAAGTTATCGTGCTGAACCGTACAGAGCAACTCGTCTGGTAAGTATTTATCTAAAAAGTATTCATTTTAATTGTACCTACTCAAAATATTCATCACTCATCAGAAATGATAGCAAAGCATTTTTAACTTCCGTTCCGGTATTAACAACTATTTTTGCTTTTTAGTGGTTGGAAGCTGTTGCAATATTTCGTAAAGGCATTCCTCTTGGAAAACACCGAAAACAATGGAAAACGTACGAGGAGTGCTTCGTGGCCCAAGAGGCAATTGATTGGTTTAACATTCAATTGCAAGAAAAATTTGATTCTGCTATAACACGTCATCAGACACTCCAGTTACTGCAAAAATTTTATAAGGCTGGAATTTTTAAGGAAGCCACCCTTAAAGTACTTACGTTAAATAATAGTGCCAGCCCTGCTAAAGAGACTGACTTCAAAGACAATGGAAATTTATACGTGTGAGTAGTAATTCGTAATTAGATTTAATGTCAAAGTCAAAGTCAAAGCAAAATCTTAATTGCCAATTAATTCGTGGTCTAGACTTGCTGGTTACTATTCCACTAGTGACGAACCAAAGAAGCCTTCGAAATCCCCCAAAGTCACCACCTCTTCCAGCAGCACTCTACCAAAGTCAAATTCTAAATTTAGCGTCGTCATCAATCCCTTGTCCATTGAACAAATTCATCAAGTTTGGCGAGATGTTTTCTTAAAAAGGTAATTAAACTTTATTGCATGTAACGCAAATTATAAATTCCTGAAAGCCATTTTAATGTACATAATATTATGTCAATGTAGCATTTCCCCCTGGGTTCAGAAAATTGCTAAAAACCTGGAATATGTGTATTCTTTTGTTGTAGATTTGTTGAAGTTGTTGGTTGTGAAGTGATTCACACTTTTCAAAATCAAGATATAATCCAAGGCAGTTATATATGCCAGAATTTAACTCAATTGGGAAGATATGGTGTTGTCCTTGTTAACAATTCAGCTGACGAAATTCCTTCATGGCTACTTTCGGCAATGAAATGTTTATCTTCTTGTAAGTTTTCATAAACTTGTGTTTTTGTCTGCATTTGATAGTTTACACTTTTATTACTGATTATATGTTTTTGCTCAAGGGCCAAATGGAGGATCGTTGAACCACGTAAACTACCCTGGTTTTGAAAATGACGTGTTTAAATTGATAAGTGACTATTTCATTAGTTACAAATCTGCGCCTTTGCTTACCTGTGAGCTTTACGATGCCTTTATCACGACTTTCATTCGTGCCGAATTATTTGATTTCAATTCTCGGTTATATTCGGCGAAAACAAGTAGTTCCCGAATCGGAGGAAATCGTATAGGACCAAACACGCCGAGCAATTTCAAGAACTTTACCATTGAAGACAACTATCCATTTAACGCTTCTGACTCTGTAGGGAATCTTTTGATTGAAATTTTAACTCCAGCAGCCACACGCGGAGTACGAGGAAGTGCCCGAACTAAAAATATAGTTCCAAAAAAGATTCTTCACGATGTGAATACAAATCCGGCTGGAGACGACTCGATTGTAAAAGCGTCAAAGTTGGTAAAACCAATGAGTCCCAAAAGCTACGGAATCCAGAAGTACATTAACCCATTTTTTTACGAAACTGCTTTTACCGGGGACGGAAGTCCAATCACCCGGGTTGTTTCTCAAACGGAACTGAAATCGACCTTGTGTACACTTCCGAGGAAAATTCGCTCAGGTCCAGTGAGCAGTCCCGCACGCTTTGCCTACGAAAACCCGAATTTGGAACTTTCTGCTTCGGATATGATAAATCATCCGAAATATTCCCGGGTGTTGCCTTTGCATCAAAATCACAACGAATCTTCCTATTCTTTCTATGAATACTCTGTGTCAACTGAGCAAAGCAGTTCGGCAGAGAGCACTTTCATGAAATCTGCCCACCCCCCGAATCGGAGTCACTCTGCTGCCAATCTTAGTGATGGAGTCCGGGACAGAAGTCCATATGCCCAGTCCAAGGGATATCAATTCATGCAGAGAAAGACCACCGCGGAAATTGACTACGCCAACTCTCCAAGTAAGAGTGCACGTCGAACGCTGGATTTTTACTATGGGGCTGATGCTTGTGTGCCGGGTAATTTATATCGTGTCTTGTCTTGTCTCTAATTGTCTGCTAACTAACTACATGTTACGCCCAATCAATTTATTTTAAATGCAATTAATGTTTTAACAAATCAGGTTTGTGCGCTTCTTATAATTGTACTAACCGTCTGGTGTAAATGTTTTCCATTCTTGTGTTGTCCCAATGTGAGAACCCATTTGCCATTATTCTCAAGTTCAATTTTATTTTCTATATTTACATGTAAATACAGAAAATAAAATTGAACTATGTATAGCATTTCTCCTTACATTTCCCAGAATACCAAATTGTGTTTGTATCGTGTGGTTTTAAATATTTTTTTAATTAACTAACTTTTATTTCTTCGGCGAAAGTATCACGGAAGTATTTGAATCGTTTGGTTTTTAGGACTTATGACAACAGAAGGAAAGCGTATGGCTGTAGCTTCTTTCCGTTTGCTGACGCTGCTACTTCCGCCTCCCAACCGTCGTCATCTTCAACTTCTTCTTCGTTGTATGGCCAAAATATCCAAGAATGATAAACTGATGTTGGACGTGGCGATGACCACCCGGGCAATTGTAAATATTTTTTCATCTACATTCTAAATATGTTTCATATCACAATAATAATTATTATTATGTTCCATTTCTTAATCCGTGGTTAATGTAAATGTGTTTGTCTAGGTTATCAACACTTTCTTTAGAAGTATTATGCTTTCATCTGAGCCGGAAGAGTTTGACGAACTATTGGCATTAAGAATAATCACTTTTATGATGGACAATGACCAGGATATTTTTGCAATTGCTCAAGAAGAGGAAATTGTTCATCAAGCTAAAGAAATTATTTCTGATCAACAAATCACAAAGGTACGTACTCTGATACTATTGTGTTTCAGCGTTTTTAAATCACAATTCCTTTAAGATTTTGGTGCATACTAATTACAAAAATATTTCACAACAGATTCCAGAAAATTCTCCAAAAAAGAAGAAAAAATCCAAAGTACAGGACAAAGAAAATGTTCAGTTTTGCAGTCGAATCTCTTTGGACGAATTCGATGATCAGCGACTTTTGGCTCCTGGTGGAACTTCAGAACAATTAAGATCTCTTTTAAATGACATCATATCTTCGGACAAATTGGCAGACAAGGAAAGAAAAAAACGCTTAAAAGACGTAAGCAGTTTTCAAAGACTTTTTAGTATTTAAGCATATTTAAATATTTAACCATTTATTTGATCCTGTGGTTTTGATCCGATCGGTTGGAAAAGATTTCCAGCGCATTATTCTTTTTCCGTGAAACTTTAAATGGCAACCTTTTTATTAAGTTTAATATTAAGTTTAAATCAGATTTATGCTTCAGAAAATTTGGAGGTAATCAAAAATTTTGCTATTTAATTTCATTTTTGTTTATTTTAGTTCAAAAATACGTATCCACACATCTACAATGAAAAATTTGAATATGAGGTGGATCCGTTAAATGCAACAAGAAAGTCCAACTCAAAAGCGGATAAAAAGGAAAGAAATCCATTTAAAATGCTTTTTCGTCGCTAGCTTAACAAGTGCCAGTTTCAAATGCCAATATATCGTTTGTGTTCGTAATAGCGATAAAGATTGCTGTTACGCCTCAGTTCAAATTAAATACTATGATAAGGTAAAAATTATGCATGTAAAATTAAAAATCCAAATTTTAGTTTATTAGACATTTGCAATAGGTTTTAATGTTTGTTTGTAATTACTAATTACGTTTGAATTTTTGTTATGTTATATTTTGTTTGCTCATTGTATTAATGCTTAGTTCTGTCTAAACTAGTCTTTAAGAATTATATGAGCAACAGTTGGGCATAGCTAAGCATCAGCTTTTTAAACTTCAAGACAATCTTCCTTCAATCATGTAATTACATTAGTATTATTTATTTCAAATGTTTTGTTAGATGTTTGTTTTTATTCTTTAAATAGCATTCTTCGTATACTTTGTATGATCAATAAAATTATCTATTTAACTACCTTAAGAATATTATTTGTAAATATTTTATTCCAACCAATTTGACTTATTCAATCAACCAATTATTCCGTAATCAATCATTAATCCGTATAAAATTCTTATCTGTAGAAAAGGAATGATTAGCACGATAGAAATTTATTTAACCACAGAGAATTTGGCGATATATTGCTGGATATTTTCATTGTTTTCGCAAAGGACTTGACAGCAATGGATGCAGGCTTCGCGAATGAAGGGATTGCGCGCATCGTAGCGCATATTATTCAAGATCACTGGCACCAAGCCGCACTCGTGAACTAAATTCTGATTTGCAAAGTTTTTGTGGCATAAACTGGTTATGATTTTGACCAAATCACATTTCACATTGACAATTCCATCGTGCTGTCCCATTTTCTTTAAATCCTCTATAGAGCGTTTTGGTTGGCAACACTCAGATTCAGAATTCTCCAGCATTTTCAAAAAATAAGTGACACTGGTGACAAATGCGTTGTCAATTTGGAGCTGGGAATGATGATGCGGGGAAACGAGAGCGAAGAATTCCGTAAGCGTTTGTGTTAATTGAATGTTTTCCAGATCCACTTCACTTTTCAAGATATCATCGATAATCTTTTTGTAAAGGTCCTTTACTTGCTCTAAAAATTGAGAAGAAATATTTTCGTGCACAGGAGGATGATTATTAATGACTTGGACAAATTCTGAGAATCTTGTCTTTGTTACAAGAGAAGTCCCAGGTAAATTTGATTTTACAATATCTTCGGCAACTATCAAGGGAAACTCCAGATGAATATTACTAATGACTCCGGAAACGAGTTTGTAATTTAACTCAAAGTCATCAAAACTCCTGTAACAATTGTGGATACACATGTAAATTGCATTTACCATTCTTTCGTCAGCAATCTCTAAAATTTCCTCTACTGCCGACAAATATTTTCGGAACACCCTACAGTTGCACAGAGTCGAAGTTGCGTTTGCTATGAATTGCCATGCCACATAATCATTTCGAATAAGGTCCACCCCTTCGCTCAAACAGTAGGTTACAATAACTTCGGACCTCATTCGGTTTTCTTCACTCTGGCTACACAAATTCCGAAGTCTTCTGAAATTCTCGCTCACGTTTTCCCTATTCCGCAAATTAAGGAACAGTCTTTCCCATTCTTCGCTTTCATTGGGAACTACTTCGTTCGGATAATTCATTACTACGGATGACAAAGTGGCACGACGAAAGCAGAACCCGGTTTCATGGACTTGTAAGTTACACCGATTTTCTTGCTCTCCGAATTTTCAATTCAAATGATCCCACTCTGCAAATATTGTTTATAGTCTTTAAAACCACCCGGGTATTTTGCTCTCCCCAACTCCCCATCCCAATAGAAAATATTATTTGCAAAAATTATATTTACCTTCACTTGGACACAATTATCATTTAACAGGTGCAAATTTGGCTTAGTTCTTCGTAAATATTTGATTTCATGTTGTGTTGAAAGACTGTTTGCTTGAATTATTTGCCTCCAGCACATTGGTTGAGCAGGCTCACAGCTGACGATCTATTATTACATAAAAGTTTGAAGTAAGGAAGTTACAAGGTGAAAAGTTTACGATGAGTGATATTGGCTGTTCAGAAATGAAGGCTAAACCTAAATTACGTCGCTTATACCATTATGTAAACTGCCCATTGACAAATTAATTGGAGCTGGTTAAGAAACAAGTAAGAATTTTAAGCTACTCTATAATATGTTCAGTTAATACATACGGAATACTGTTTTTAGAGGTAGAGGAATACGCTGTTTTTGCTATTTCCGTTCTATAAATAACTTCTAAATGGGTATAATTTTCTTGATTTAAGATATTTGTTTATTTAATCAATATAGGACATTGGAATGCGCCTTCCTTTTCGTTTGATCAGGCATGGAGCTCAATCCGGATATAAATATTCCAATTAAATTTGACAATCACATTGAATGGACGGAACACTCACTACTGCGAGGTACAGCAAACCATAATAATAAACGTAATATTGCTAATAAATAATACTTTGCAAATCACGGTTAATATGTTAATATTAAAACTCATTTGGGCGAAAATCTTATAAATAGTTCTATTTACATTTAAACAGAATACATTGGACTAAAGTGACTAAGCAATTGGTAAACGAAAAGGCAAAAGGAATTCTTTTCTTCGAAAGTCGAAAGATTAACTTGACATTTAAGGATATTTTAAATTCCTAAGTACAATAATATAAATTCTTGTTCAATGGACACTCCTCCCCCAAAACGTAGTAGATTTGAAGATGCAGAAAGCCTGCAAATTCCAGGTAAATAAAGTGAATATTTTTGCGATGTATTTTGAAAACAGCCTGAATTATGATTAAAGATTATATTTATATTCTAGTCGACAGTCCTGACGAAATCGGAGAAGTTGAGGAGGAAAGACAGTCAAATATTGTTGACGATCTTAGATCTCAATTGGAGGACAGCAAAAGGGTTAGTAATTAGCACTACTATGTACCACAGATAAAAATTAGGGAGAATTAGAGAAAAACGGTTTTTACTTAAAATTGGGTAACTATCCTATTTAATTGAATTTTAGACGATTCATCAACTGAAACTTAACAATTGTGAGTTAACACATAAAATTGACTTGCTCGTCAGTCAAAAACAATTGCTGGTCAAATTAGGAGAACAGAGAGACAAACTGAATTACCAACTGAAAAAGGTCTTTTATACTTTCATTTACTAAATGTCACTTTTTGGTGCAGACTGTTTATTAAGAAGTGGAAATTTAACTGTAATTTCTATGTCTGCAGCAAAATCAACATCTCCACTACGTAAGATTAAAAATGAAGAGCAAAAATGAAACGAAAGCAACTGAACAGCAGCTGAAGAATCCATTATTGCACGATGTGGTAAGAAATGGCGCTTTAGATCTATAAGGAATTTTGAATAGCCTAACAAATATATTAATTTCTAATTTGAATGATCTAGTAAATTTATTAGAAAATTTTGAATTACCAATTAAATCATATTACCAATCCCTTGTAAATTTTGTCAAGTTGTTCAATTGAAATAATCCATTACATATTAATTTTAAATGGGTTGTATGAATTTATCAGTAAATATATTGGTAATGTAAATGTATTGTAAATCCATTTAGAAATGAATTCCTTATTAAAAATTTGAAAATACTGTTAAATGATAAATTCAATTATAAGTTACAAAAATAATTGAATTTTGAATTATTTGAAATGCGCAGGTGGTGTGCAATATTTTCAAGTACATTGACGACGGGTCAGATCTGCTAAATTCCAGATTAGTATGTCGAAAGTGGAACCAGTACGCTGTTCCTGGGTTACGAAAAAAGTTTGTGAAAACGTTTATTGGTCAAGAAATTCAAAAACTTCCTCTTTTCGTGGACGTGATGGAGCGAACAAAAGACTTTCCTATAACTCAATTCCAAATCGGTAGTTTTCCTATCCGAAACTTTTACAAGCCACTGGAGAAATTTTTCCTCGTGTGTGGTCCATTCCTGCAGGCAATTAATTTGAAGCTGGAAGCGATTTCTTCTTCTGAGCTGGACGACTTTTTGTTTCCGTTTGTTCCAAATTTGGAATGCTTGGCTATTGTTTTGCCTTCTGAAATTCCCAGTACCCCGCCTCCACCCCCTGTTCCCAATGCGGACAATGCAGATATTTCCCTTCTGTCTAAACTGAAGAAACTGGAAATCATGGAAGTGAAAGGGAACAGGATTGACGCGACTCTTCGGGAAAAGTTCTGTTCCACTTTGTTCCATCACAGTCCGAATGTGAAAGTTCTGGAAGTGCGCACTGGATACTTGGATACAATTACAAATGTCCTCGCCTCAATACAAACCTTCAATATTACACTCAGAGAATTGTATCTGGACTGTCCAATCAACGAAAAGGATTTGGTCACCCTCAACGAAATGCGTCTCCAACTGAACACTTTGCGAATCGGATACTTTTGCGATGATGTTCAAGAAGACACAATCGAAAATCTCTTGACCACCAGCAAAAAGACACTGGTCAATTTATACGTCAGTGACTACGTCGGAAGTGGCGGGAAAAGCCTCGTCATCAATTTCCCAGAAATGGAAAAATTGAAATGCTTGGAAATGCTTCAGCCTGCTGGACTCACTCGTCCCAGACAAATCATTTTCGTGGATTTGTTTCGTAAGGGACAATTTCCTGTACTCAAACGACTTGTATTGAGATATTCCAATTTCGGAAATGCAGATCTTACGGATGTATTTAGACTTAATGAAGAAAACATTCTTATCTGCGAAACGCTGGAGGATCTCGGTTAGTTTCCTTTTATCATCTAACCTTTTTAATATTCCAAATTAACTCACTCAATTAAAATATCATAAATTTCCAGAAATGCCTCGTTCTTACAAAGCAGTGGCGACAATTCAAAGTGTATCAAAGACATTTCCAAATCTGAAACGATTAAAAATAGAAGAGCCGTCTGATGATGTTATTCGAGCTCTTTACTTACACTTAACAACCTTGGAAGTACTTTCTATTCGCCTAACGCAAGCAAACCAGTGTGCTGATTCTATTATCACAGGAATTCCTCCGGAGATCTGCGAAAATCTTAAAGGAACTCAACCAGGCTACATGACTGGCAGTTATTCTGTAGATAATAGAAAAGGCAAAGACCAGTTCGTTCGAATTGTTACCACCAAATTGGCCATTTCGAATCTCAGTCGTAAGAACCTTTAAATTTTATAGATTTAATATAATCATCGGTCATGTACCCTAGTCATACTTAGCTTTATTACAAGGAAATTTGCTATTTTTTGCAATTTCTTAACTTTTTAACCGTAAACATATTTACTAGGCCCTTGATTGATCTTAATTGTACTGGAGCATACTCTTTACTAAAATAATATTTACCATACAATGTCTTCATAGTGGACAGCTCAAAAAATAAAATTTTTGTATTTCTGAAGGTCTGAGTAAATTGGAATTGATTTGCCATCCTGAGCAGCCATTGACCGACGTTGGTGTTTATTTCGGTTTGTTCTATTTGAATAAACTGACAGACCTCTTCGTTAAGTCATCTGACGTAAGTATCCTTATATAGCTCGAATTTAAATTAGAATGAAATTTCTGCTTGATTTGAATGATAATTTGGGATCGAACTAGATTTCAAAGGAAGGCTGTGTAACTCTGAGGAGACGATTGAATCGTTTGGACTTGGAACCTCCCAAGGAGATCGCCCTGCCCATCTTTCAAGTCCAGGACTAATAAGTCTGGTTATCATTATCATCACTCCAACTATGCAATCGCACCATTTTTATATTTTTTCGTTATTTCTCTTCTTTCGCAATTATCGTATTTCTATGAATTTACTACACTACAGGGTGACCTCGATGTCCAGAGTGATTCACGGGACTAACATACCACCCTGTAGATATTTCACGTTGTTTTCCGTTTAGATTTATTTATTTAACGACTAACCCATTGTAAATAATTTCATTAATATTTTTTATATTTCGAGTTGAATTAATTGCCTATAATAGATTCATTATTGAATGTAATTCAACAACATTGTTTTCCTGAGAAAGCGTAGAGTATCGTATACCTGTTATAGTGTAAATAAGAGGTTTTCTCCTTCGAAATTCGTGAAAGCGATTTCTAACCTTAATTATTATGGATTAGGCTATAAAGGTATCTTTTTGTACCCAAAAGTTATGAATTTTTGAACTATGAAAGAATTGAGTCAATTAAGGGAATAAATAAGTATGCATTAAATGGAATGTATACATACTAGCCTGGGATTTCTGGCGGTACCTATCATTCGACAACTACTAACTACGATTCAGGAAAAAATACTAATACAAATCAAAGTTCAACTTTAAATAAGACAAAACGAACCTATGACCTACTTACACTAATTAAGACAGTAGTTACCTTTGGCTATTGACCCAATGTAGAATACTATAGAAATTAGAAGGAGTGACCTGATTCAGTAATAATTTTTCAAAGAAACCAATAATGCTAATTAAGAATAGATATTGTATATTAAATACGAATTCCTGGTGTCAAAAATTCAGCTTTGACAAAAAATCTTTCGGCTTAAAATGCATTTCTGTGCACTCCACTGTAAATCAATTTGAAATTCTCTTTTAGGTATTCCTTAACCATTGGAAAATTTCTTATTTCTAATTAATGGAATTAAATTCTTTTTTCTTTCGCAAAGTAGTATATTGATTTTTGAGGCATTTACTTACTAATTGAAATCCTGGGTACATAAAAATCATTTTTGCCGAACGTTTATTTTGTCAAAGCAAGGAAACTGTTCTAAATCGTACAAATACAGAATAAGTGTTACTATATAGTTCTTGAGAACAAGTTGTAATTACTATGTAATCCTGATAGCTAGTGAATGTAGTGATTTACCTCTTCTGCTTGAAAGTGCTAGAAATGAGCACAATTACTGAAATTCAAACGAATCTACCTGCTATGTCTGCACTAATAGCAAAATGAAATTCTGCAAATTGTCGTGATGTTGTGATGTGAGCAATAATTTATTAGAGCTAGTTAGTGCGTTTCCAATGCAAATACCAAGTACCCAAATATTGTTCTTGTATTTTCTCTACTTTATTCTACTGCTAACCAATTACGTTACACTTTACTACCCGGAGTCCCAAACTGGCTCCATTTTTAGCAACTGGCTTGGATACTCCTAGAAATGAAATAAAAACGCTTTCGGTGTGATTATGCACATTTTCATCTGGACTATTCTTCATTAGGGAGTTTGCGCTAAAGAATTTTTATATGCAAAATTATTAATTATCAAATCATGTAATTTTTTTAGCACAAACTCCCTAGTAAATGTTTTTCTATCTATTAATTGTATTTATTAATTCGGTTTAATAATTAATTTATTCATTAACCTAGATGGCAAACTCAATCAATGAACAATTACTATATTCAACCAATGATATACAGTATGGTGTAAGTAAGTAATGTGAACTAATAACTGGGTCTGCCTTTGAACTCATTAAACGGAGAACTATGGAATTCTGGGAACGAATAATAAAACTCTGGTTTTAGTTGCTTCGCCGCCATAATTTATGTTTATCCCTTTACGCAAGGTGGATTTAGTTTGCAGAAATGGTTTACGTGCTAATATTTGTTTGGATCGCGTGTCAGCAGCTTCCACACTACACCTAATTTACATGACAGGTGTGCTTGCATACATATCGCAGTACTTCATGAACTACATTTTGCTTTGTGTTGCTTATCTGATGCAATCCAATGATAAGATACAACAGAAACACTGAAGCGTATTATAGGTACTGTAGTTTACAATGTAAGTAGCCTGTCTCCGTCATGCATTACAAAATACCCCAAGAAATACGTAAGCGCTACTAAATACCCATGTAGGTACCTTGTTTCTATAAATTCTGTACAACTACCTTGGGTACACCTAAACTGGACATTCTCTGTAGTATTCTAAAGGGCCGTAGATAATAATAGGATATGAAGAATATTCTGTGAATGTAATAAAGTTATCTGTACACTGATTTTTCAAGAAATGCGATCCAGTCATCAAGATTCTTATCATATCCTCCCTCGCTTTGTCTGTTTCTTTACTCTTTATCAATTAATCCCTTTTCTCTTGGTACACAAAGTCCTAGTAATTAATTTTCGTCGTTTTTCATCGCTCTTACGCATTTTAACCTTTGTAAACTGACATGAAATCCTTATCTCGCTCCATTTTCACCGAATTAAGATATCTGCTGTCGACATTGAATAAAATTCCTCAGAAAAGAAATTGATTATTGTGTTGTTCTGGCAGAAACGTGGTATTAAAGGGTAAAACCCGTGCCCACGTCTGTGTTTTCCTCAAAGGACACGACTTACTATTAAATATTCAGTTATTTACTGTCTCTAACCATAATTTCGTATTAAACATGTTATCATAACTTGTATTTACTTGGTACCTAACCCTCTAACCCTGGCCTCCTCTCCATTTCCCCTTTATTCGGTCAAATCAGTCAATTCTAATGTAAATGGAGTATGAAACATGAATAGAACAGCCAAAAGAGTTTTCCAGGTAAAATATAAAGTAAAACGTTGTGAACTAATGGGGAACTATTAATTCGTAAGTACTACAACCGGAGAAATCAAAACAACTATTTCTTTATTGGAATTATGAATAATACATCCAGTTCCAAGAGTTCAAGAAACAAGAGAAGGTACTCATAATCTAGGAATAGAAAATAACCAAATTAATCATACATATCATAAGTTACATTCTCAATATATTTATTGTTCCAGACACGAGGACATTAAGCTTTCATAAGCCAATTTCTCATGCAGAACATTGTCTACTACTGTGATTTCTTTAGAAATGAAGGTGCTATTTACGCGTACATTGAAGAAAGGCTTTAGTTGCGCTACTAAGCTAATGCATTTCAAAAAATTCTGTACAAACCAACACATTTTTTCATCACGCTCATTGCAGTTGGTTCTCAATTACTGAATAACAGACAGGAATCCCCGAGTTCAAGTACAGATGAATCTGCATGGATTCTGAATAACTTATAAATTTGTCCTGTTAACTTTCGTGTAATGCATAATCAATATTTTTCTTAAGAAAATAGGTGTAAATTGTTAGAAATGATATTCCCATGATGTTATGTCAATGTTTTTACCCATTCTAAGTTACTGTGTGCAAAAATACTAGCAGAAACTAGAAACCTCTATTATACAACAAAATTCGACTTGATTTCCATCGTAATTCATTTAGGAGGAATTGCCAATGAGGAAAATTGTCCCAGTAGCATTAAAGACGAATTCGCCCGGATTCTTAATAAATAGTCAATTCTTCTTAATTTACTTACCCCAAGTAACCCATAATGACTCATGGCTATAATTCAAATTACGTTGAAATCTTCTTTATTTATAGAACTGCTTTGCTAGCAAATACCTGCAGAAGCTGTATCTAAAAACTGCCGTTACTAAAACTAAAAATTTTCAACGAATTCCAATTCCCAGTAATGCATGAGGAAAGGTTGGTTTAAAGAAGAATTTGTATGAATTCTTAATAAACAGATATATTTCCTGAGTAATTGTCATTTAATACTCAATTTACTCAATTAGATTTATAAAGCATTATAGAATCACCTTGTACGTGCACTTAAATGCTAGTACATAGTACATGTAATAGAGAAATGCAAACCGTAAAATGTGGTATCCTCAAAATTGCAACGTTGTGCAACGCAACCATTCTTACGCCCCTGTTCAGAGAAAAGTAAAGGTTATTTTGGATGATTACGGGTTAAGATGTACAATGTGAGTATGGTAGGATTAAGGGATTTGGAATTGGGCGACCCTTTTGGGATTGGAAAGGAGTTTTGTTTTGTGTACTCAAATGAATCATAAATCATTACATGAGAATTGACAACTTTGTCATTCCGTTTCTTTGTATTTCCGTTTGTTTTGTTTTTCTTTTGTATTCTATGGTTGCGCACGTAGTGCGACTAAGTACCTATTGCATGTACCTCCTTGTCTTCGTTTCTCCTTAAATGTTCATGCTACCTTTGCTTATTAACTTAATAACCTTCTTCGCCAATTATTCTAACTCTAACTTAATGCATTACGTGTTCGCTTTTCAATGAAGACCCACGAATTATTACTAAACTGTGAATAACAGGAAAAGAATGGACGAAACACTTTTACCACCACTTACAATACTACTTACACAGATTTTAGGTACCGTGCTCCATAAGAAAAGATCCTGAATGCTCTGCTACAATATATTACGTCATGTCATAATAGTGGAATACTTACGTTAGAGTACACTGATTGTGACTGACAAGACAATACTCTGCATAATTCCTCCCAGCATTTCTTAAAGCGATTACCAAGAAAACGGTGTAATTAACAATAATTACCTAATTTAGTTCTCCAAAATTAATACTCCGTAATGGCAATGTAAACAGAAACGGAATTCACATTTCACTCATTTACCACAAAATAGGAATCTCCTAAAAATCTACCACAATCGTAGCGGTTATTATCCTAGTATTTAATTTTTATTAGGCAAAATATACATATTGGGTCATACAACACAGTAATTGTGGTAAATAGTTCAAGATAGGACCTCTCATTCAGTTTCCTCTTGTTTGTAGGACTTTCATGCAATATTTCCTCATGGGGCTCCTGACTGACTGACTCCTGGAATCCTATTTCCGCCCGTGGTCAGTTGATAACCGTTAAAACGTAGCATTCTGTTCTTTAACCCGAGGAGTACCGATTTCCCATGCTAATATACAAAAACAAAGTTGACTAACGCATCTCACATCATTTTCTTCACAAGAATTATGCTTCGTGTATTCAATTAGATTAGGAGTGATGAACAAAACAGTTCAAGGGTCATTTAATCCCAAAACAGAGCATTTTTCGAGAAAACAAGTCAGTTCTAAATATTATTATTATAATTTGGATATACAGGGTCATCGTCTGACTTCATAAAGTAGAGGCTCACTTTATGAGTTTAATAAACTTAAAGATAAATACAATCTAAGCAGTAGTAATAATGAATACTAACTACTTACGTAGAAAAATGCAGAATACCTAAACCATCATAAGTGGAATTGTCATGCACATTTAACTCCAGCAGTTTTACACTTACGAGCTTAAATACGTAGATGAAGTGTCCTTCAGATGGAAATATCAACTACTACCAAATGACACTTATCTTTACCCAGAGATGGTGAGGAGCGGAAAAATCCAGTACCAGTTAGTGCGAAGGTAGATGCATTTTTAGTTGGCTTGTATCACGGAGTACGTGTTTTAAGGGTAGTTGCGTCATTTGGAATATTACAGACACGCAATTGAAATGCATGGTGCTAACCCTACCAGGTGGGACATAATTAGCTTATACGAACTTCTTAACACATTCACATGCACTATACAATTGGCAACTTGTTAATAAAGGAAGATGGGCAAACTATTAGGGAGTTTACCTCTAAATCCCAATTAGCGAGAACCAACGTATATAACTGTTTTACTAGCCATATGTTTTAGTTCTTTTCAAATATTGACAAAATATGAAAACCAAAAAGTGTCATTCAAAATTTTTAGCAAAATTGACAAAAAGATAATATAAAAAAGTCAATAAAAGATATAGAAAACTTGCACACAAATCTTATAACCAAATTCAAAAATCTCCATAAAAAATTTACAGAAAAAGGTCAAAACATCTAAAAATTCGTAAAAAGGATGTAAAATTTTTTATTGAAAAAAAGAATAGGAAGGGCCAACATAAAAAATTAAAGAAAAGAGTCAGGCATATAAATATATTAAAAGTGCAAATCAATAATAAAAATTTTCGAATTGCGGACTTTAGGTGGAACTTGAAAATATTCATTCTGTATTTCTAATAGGTTTATGACAAAATATAGTGACCATATTTTGTCTATCAAAAACCGAAAGTTGCAAAGATTTCAACCTATGGAATTTATAACGCTAACTCCCTATTAGTTTCTAAATCTTGGTAAGCTAATTGTATGGTAATTGTTTGTAATGTAATTTCCGTAGTCCATGTAATATGTACTTGCTTAGTAGTAGTAGTAGTAGTTGGAATTAGTACCTTTGCCAGGAAAACTATGGATTAACCAAGGTCTAGTGCCTGGATGACACTTATCGAATCCTGCGGCAATTAATAAAAGATAGAGGGTACCTTGAGATTTGACAAGTAGGAACCACAATTCATGGTTGAGGTTTGCAAATATCAATACTGATAACATCATGCAAAAACGCTGTACCAGCAGGATGCTATCGTTTATTCATACTAATTACAAATGCCACTTAACTAAGCTCCAAGAGTAAATTTGTCGGAATTAAATATTTTCAAGGACTTTCGACGGGATTGTCCGGTTTTAAGTACACAATTAGGTCAATCACTTTACAGCTCTTAATTAAATCATTCTAGCATCGTGGTTGTAATAATGGCTCACACCATAATGAACATTAAACTTACTAAAACGTTTTTGCTTGTTCTGCTTCCGTTCTCAAACCATTTAGGCAAACTACACAGAGTTATCTATTGTATAACGTCAATAAAAATGTTTTTGCTCATTTTTTGTGGTTTAGTAATTATTGTATACCCAAAACGTTATATAGATACGGATTGCTCTCACGTCAGTAAAGACAAATTACTAACTTTTTATACGTAAGTTCTAGACAGGTTATCTATAGAGATGGTGGTGCTGGACACAAGGTCGATTAATAGAGGAACGTACACAGAATATACGCTTGCACCTATTACGACATTGATTACGCGCACCATTATATCATCGTCGTATTAAATACTAGTTTTTCTGAACCAAAGTGCGTGGAAGCTACACGGATAAACTCGGTTGTCTCTAACTCTGCTGATGCAATTGGAAACTTCAGTATTCAACTTGTAAAACGAGTTCCAAAGTGATTTCCATTCGTCCCGATCACAGTTGCAACTTGGGCTGCAACTTGCAATTTTTATGCGTTAGAATCAACCAAGAAATCTATTTTTTAACTCCAGGGTTTTCACCACTGTATGAATACTAATGAATTCAGATTCAGGGGGACCTTTGCGGATTTTATCACTCGATTTATTAATCCTTTTTTGCAACACGGTATTTATTGCTTCATAAATATGATGAACCACGGTAAACAAGTAGCGGAATTTTTGGTAAACCCTTTCCAAAAAACGTATTCCGTATTTTTTTATGGGAGACGACATTTAATCATCGAAATTGATTTCCCATAGTGGAAATATATTTTTTGACAAGAAATACTATATTACTTGAATACATGCAATTTAGGTATTCGAGTCTCAAATTTCTTGGTGAAACCGATTAGTTGATGGGTTTCATTTTCCTTCCTTTGGATTGAACCACCCAATAAGTTTTTAAAGGTTTAGTTGCATTTTCTCAATCACATTTTGAGTTGATAAGCGATTGCAATGACTCCCTCATTCTCATTAACAGTTATAGAGAAACACAAAGCAGAGACGCACATTGAATTGAATTGAATTGAATTTATTACTGCATATCACCCTCGGTGAGGTCATTACAATATCAGGAAAGTATATACATTAACACCAGCATACATATACAATCCTGCATAATACATTAATAGTATTAAATACCTAGTTCTTAAATATTACCCAATGCAACATCCTCTATACACGAGTAATTGAAATTAGAATTTACATTTAGTCTAACATAATCATCAAGTTGACAAGATAATAAAAAATTCTTAACACGCTTTTTAAATAAATTTACATTACTACTACTTCGAATGGTTTCAGGTAGAGTAAACCATAGTACAGTGCTACTAAAAATAAAAGTTTTCTTGTAGATTGCTGAATTCCCAATATAATCAGGATAAGTATATTGGTTGTTACGAGTTGTAGTAGTAACTACATTGTCATAATTCAAATAATTATAAAAGTACGGGGGGCATGAACGGTGGTACATATTATATGACAGTTTGAGAATTTCTTCCTTATACAAATAATTAGGTAGTAACCATTTTAACTTGCTAGTAATATCACTGAGTACACTATCATATTTAGAACATTGTAAAACAAATCTACCAGCTCTTCGTACTATTTTATTGGTTACCTTAATATTATAGCTAGAGGCAGTACCCCAGATAGCACACATGTACCTAATAATTGGCATCAGCAGTGAATTAATTAATAACTTACGATTAGGCAATGACAAATATTTTTGAAGAGGGTATAAAGACCATATTATTGAATTACATTTCTTATTAACTAAAGATATGTGGTCTGTCCATTTTAGCTCAGAGTCAATAATAAGTCCTAAACATTTAACACTACTTACAGAAGTAATAGTAGTATTCTGAACAGTAAGTCTTACTTTACCTAAACTCTTAATAATATGGGGTCGACCTACTAACATGAACTGGGTTTTATCAACATTCAATTCCATACGGTTAAGTTCCATCCATTCTAGCACACTCAGCATGTCTTGTTCTACTGCCTTAATCAACATTGACATACTATCAGGAGGACCACTAATAATAAGAGACGTGTCATCAGCAAACATAATACTTAAACTATTTTTAACAGCAAGGGGAAGGTCATTGATATACAAAGAAAACAAAATAGGCCCTAATATGCTTCCCTGTGGAACTCCCAATGATGTATAATTGACATCAGAAATGTTACTATCATTAATATAGACATACTGGCCTCTATTCTCTAAATAGGAAACAAACCAATGAGGCATTATATTGTACCAACTAAGCTTATTAATAAATAGTTCCCTTGAAATCTTATCAAAAGCTTTACTAAGATCCAGAGATAATAGTAGACATATACATCCATTGTCAATTGCTTTAAACATAAATTCAGTCATGGCAAGTTGTGCATGGATAGTGGAGTGATTAGCTCTAAAACCAAACTGCCTATCACTCAGAACATTATTCTTATTAAGGAAGGATATTAATTGATGATAAACAGCTTTCTCAATAATTTTTAGTACCAATGGTTGGTTACTAATAGGTCTTAAGTCTTTCAGATGAGTAATGTGTTGAGTCTTAGGTATAGGTATAACTCTAGAAACTTTTACAAGATTGGGCACTACTCCATCAGTGATACTAATATTAACTATATTTAACATTTCTTCACAAATATTCGGAGATTGCATTGACAGATCAACCATTAGTGGTGCAAGTCCTAAACCGTCACAACCTTTACCTTTAGTGTTTTTAAAATTTTTCCATATCTTAAATAGAGAAGACATATCAACTTTGGTTACTATGAATGAATTAGAAATAGGCTTAATAGTATCTGGCTTACATGGGAATGCAGGATACTTAAAATTAGGATTTACAGAACTTATGCTAACAAAATAGTCATTTACATCATTAGCCTGAAAATCAATAGTAGTGGTATTATGCTTAGGTTTAAGATTAATTAATTGCTTGATACCTTTATGTGGCCCCTGCTTATCAATAGTTAGGTTAACAAAGTCATTTGTATCAGCAAATATACACTTCTTAACTAAACTCTTAAGTCTTGCATGATTATTAAAATTAAAAGCAGTTGGTTCAGCACATTTAGTAATATATGCTTTATCACGTTCACATTTAAGCTGTAAAGTTTCGGTAGACAAGGAGAATCTATTTGGATACAATACAATTGACTTAGATATGACAGGAGCCGCCTGGTCATATACCTGTACTATTCTATTACAGAACTCACTTATTCTTGTACCCAAATTACATTGCACATTACTGAATTCAACATTAGTCACTAAATAACCTAGCTTTTCATAGTTAATGTTTTTGTAATCCCTGTACACATAAAGCAACGTTCCGCTACTTAATGATTATGAAACATTCTACGAGGAATTATTCAAGGTTGGGAGTTTTTGTATGCACCGAATTTGGAATACAGAATATAAATACTGTAAATTATTTGTATGACAGTCGGTGTTACATATAGGGTGTATCATAACCTAGACGTGATAGTAAATAAAGTTGAATGAAATGGTTAATAATAAATTATGCACACTGGGTGTACCATAAAGGTGCATAGAGTTGAAAAGTATGACTACTTCGTTACGCAATAATAAGGAGTTTCAAACATAAGAACATAAGAAGTGGCTATTAAATGTGAGCATTAATAAAAACAAGAATGCTTCTCATTTATATTGACGAGGTACAGTGAAGTTCTGATCTTTGATACAATCCTTTAACGAACTAAAAGTGACGCCAATGGTTGTCCGCTTGCATTCATTTTAAAAATTCGCAGTTAAATTATTTACTTCTAATTTTTTTACTATATTTTTGAATATATGCTGATTTTTTTAAAATTTTAACATGCTATTAAATACCAATTGTTTAAAATTAAAATAGTCCTAGGAATAATGGTTCAAAAAATCTTTTTCGTTTTTCCGAACACGTATCATTTGCAATTTAACAGGAGAATTGAAATACATGAATAAATTGAAAAGCTAGTTCATATTTAGTTCTACAAATTATTACTTCATTAATTTATTGCTTGAAATACTTCCGCAACAATTGCTGTGATAGGTTAATTAAATTAGTCGGTAGCTATGTCGCAATTTGTCAATTCGTTGGAGGTGAAGCTGAGAGGACAGGGAAAAGTGGGCAAGGAAGCTCGGCGGTGTAATCTGGAGGCTGATTGCGTTGCGGTTAGCTTTTGTCGAGTCGTTCGTTTCTGATTGCGTGTCGGCAACTTGTAAAACCAGTGCAATTTCTCTCCGCCCGTCCCGTCAGTTCAGTGTCATGTCATGTCAGCTAAAATAATGACATCAGGCAATCGTTCTCAGATACCTACCAAAGGAATCACAATCAAACCCCCGAATTCACTAACCACAACAGCTAGTTTATGCGGATCAATGAAGTATGCAAATATCTACCACACCAGAGATAACTTGATCCACTCAACACAAATGTAATTGCCATTCCATTTTGAAATCAGTCCGATCAAGTTTTTTACTTTCTACTCTATGATGCAAATGATAAAAAATTCGACCATTTTTAATACCTTTGGGGGCGAATTTTTTAAAGAAAATGGGGAATTATGTAGGTAATTTTAATATCTGAGCAATTTTGGAAAAGTGGAGCATGGAAAAACACACGGTTTTTCTATCACACTCAGAAAATTCAAAATGGACACCATACTATTATCAAACGGATTTTTCTCCTTTTGCAATATTTTTTTAGTTAAATAATGTGACGTATCAATATCTTCCTTTAATATGTCATTTAGCTTTGAGGTAACTGTATTTAGTGATAAATTAAAACAAAAATGATAAATTCATTTAATATTCTAGTAATCATATATCATTAATGACATTGTAAAACAAAAATAATGACAATTTAAATAATACCAATGACATTTTAAATCTAAATTTTTTTCAATACCTATTATGCCGCATTTTCCATGTAAAACTTTAACAGTTAGTGCTATAACTGATATCATATGTTTACTGCAGATGAAAATTCCTTTCATAAGTAGTGTTCGTTTCATATATTATGCTCAAGTTTTAGTTCGAAGTATTTAGGGAGTCTTCCTTATGTAAGTGCCCTACATAACCTGTTGGATTCTCACTTTTTACGCAAAATGGAAAATTTCCTCCAGTTTTCCTATGTCTAAAAAAGTTATTTTTGCTTCACTGGGGCGAGTTAACTAATGTGCATAATAAGCCGATTTGTTATTGCCTGCCACTGCTAAGAAATGTGCAATTAACCTCCCTATATGCGATATATACAGAGAACAGGAGTGAACCGTTCTGACGCAAGTATTGCAGAAATGCTTTATGCAGACATGGGTTTTCCTTATTACACTTCTGTATATTAGCATTAGCACTATATCTGCAGTATATCTATCATCCAGTTTGTTTAGCAGTAGGTATATTGATTAAAGTTCAAAGACAAATTCCTGTGAATTGCGTGCAAATTCGTCTAATGAATAAATACATGAGTTTAGCTGGCCATAAACGTCAGCACCGCTTTTCCACTAAATTATACACCTAATATGACTCATATTGCCACTTCTAGTTCCAAATACTCTACTTGGAGGTTTATTGCATGCTATAAAAAATAATAACTCTATACAACTGTAAGTTGAAACTTAAATACAATATTTATCCCTAGTATAAAGTAACCAAACTTTATGACATTGCATATAAAGCTATACGAACAGTTTTCATTACAATTACTTATAAAGAAAAATATATGAGATTAGTTAAAGATTTATATCTGTAGTATTTTATATCTTACATCTTAGCTTTTGGTATTGTAAAAAGACTGTTTGGTACACGAAGATATATTTGGTTAGTGTTGGAACGATATGAGTCAGTTATTAGAGCGACAGACTGCTTGGCTTGGGTTGTTCTGTTTTTCTTGAGTGGTCTGGCGAAATGTTAACGGTAAGTAAGTATAATATGGCAATTTAGGAATTCTCGGAAAAGTTCCTTCCGTCAGCAAGCAGTCTGATTCCGTTATTTCCGAATTCGGACTTGACGTATTTCCTTCAGGCCAGGCGAGCGTAAGAAAAAAGAGAAACTCTATAATAACAATATATAAACAGTATACATATATGTATATATGCTATATATGCCATATATGCTATAGTGCGACATTCGGAGGAAATGGTTAATAATAAGAGTGTAGTGTAGTTTTGTGGAGTGGAGAGGAGTACTATTAATGAGAAATGAATGTAGAGACATACACAACTTATAAATATGAAAGGAGTAAAAGGAATTCATGGAAAAGCGGTCCACGAAACGAACTTTGTTTGTACGTCAGTACTTCACTCTGAGAAACATGTCAGTTTAAGTTTGGATATATCTTTCCTGGGTTTTCGGTGTTCCGGTGAGACAGCGGGTCGCTCACCACCCGCTTTCGTATGTTTCGGCTTTAACTTTCCTTTTACTCACATACAATGCTTTACTACTTGTACTTGTAAAATTTAAAGTTACTCAAGTCGGTACTATAATTTCTTTGTTTTTGTTTAGGTTATAAGTGGGCTGTATTGAATCACTCACTCCATGAATAGAGAACAAAGTTCTCGGAAAAACCTTCTACATATTTTATAAAGGAAATAACAAAACCATAATGGAATGTTTCTGCTTTTTGCGTAAGCAAACTCTGTGGTGTGTACTATGCAGACGTGAGACTTTTTACTGGGAATGGATAGTTAGATAGATATTAGTGGAATCTTTAGAAAAATCTGGATTCTGAGAAGTATTGACTATTAATTGGTTGGTATTGGTGTCACATAGTTTGAAGGTGAACAGTTGGCTCGTTTCATGCTCACCGGAATAACCAACAAATCCGAATAAGTGGTCAACCTCCTCGTTAATAATTCACGTTGTTTTCCTCTCGTTTTCTCTGTCCTCAATTCCTCTTTCTTACTGGGTTCGTAAACCGATTGTCCAAACACTCACTCCACGGCAGCTAGCGATAAACGCAATTAGCAGAATTAATAATTCAGCCAAACCTCAATACAATGATGCGTGCATAGCAGAATTAACTAGGGCCTAGTAAACAGTAATAATAGAATAAGGAGTATTGCAAGAAAGAGAAAGAAGAATGACGAAACAAAGCACAGATTACGTGGTCTAACTTTCTACATGGAAATAGAATTCAAAATGCAAGAGTTGTGAGTCACAAAACCTTCTAGCATCACATGCTCCTAAGAATTTCTTACTTACCTTTATTCTACGTCCATAGTCCACACAGACTTCAACGAAAACTTTCCTCCGCTTTTTACGTATATTCTACGGAACCTACTGCATAATATATGCTGCTACTCCTTCCTTACCTACTCAAAAAATGGTATTCATACATGCCTTTTAGATCTGACCCATTTTTCATGCCTTAAAAACCCTTTATAGGGAAAAAATTATAAAATTGGGTTTTTTGTAAAAATCATACACACAATTCTTAATTATTCAACTTTTTGAATACCCAAATCATATTTATACAATTTCCATCATTTTTATTTTGGCAGGCAGTTCTACTTTTTATGTTCCACCAATATTTCAGGATTTTTCTCAGATTCTATTCATAAATTTTGTTCAGTCTTTTAAAATTGAGGACCCATGCAGGATGTAATGGAAACCCTGTATGATGTAAACCCTATAGTGTGAGTGTCTGTTCATGCCAGGCCAAACCAGACAAGGTTTTCTGGAAATTAGCTGATAGGTTGCGTCCTTTCTCATAGCGTATTCCATTAAAGTACATAGATTGACCAGTATGGAGGGGAGGGGAGTAAAGCGGAACCTCAGTCGCTAGCTTAGATATTCAGAAATAGCATTTCGCGGATTTGTTTTCTTGGAACTGGATTCCACTCGACTCTGGAGTCTCACACACTCAAATCAGAATAAGTTGCTTTCGCTGTGCTAAAATAAACGGAGCCGCTTTGTCTTGTCATGCCTCTTATCTTCCCTTTCCATTTTACATTGTGGCACGTTATACTTTCCTCGTTCGTCATGTGCTCTCAGCTACTCATCCATCATGTACTTCAAATACAGTGTTGCGCCTAAGTCACGCATCATAGGAAATAGGAAAATGCCTCTCAAACAGATTGAGAGGCATTTTCTAACATTACAGGCATTTTCCTATGATGCGCGACTAGTGCAGCAAACCTAATGTTATCGCCCTATGATGCGTGACTTGGGCTCAACCGTGTACAACGGATTTGCTTTTTGGCGAAACGGGTATACATCCGCGTTTATAACTATTACAAACTGAAAAGCTACATCCGTATAATGATACAGTATATTGTATTGATATTTGTAATTATACTGTCATGTCATACAATGCAATGTATTATTGGTAGCCATTTCTTGAGCACTATGGTACTCATTGCTATTATTACTAGTGCAATACGTGATGAAAGACATTGCACGACACGACATAACATTTAATATTGACTAATACCAAGAAAACTGGAATAATCATTACTCTCAACTCTATAAGGTACTTTTAATACCATATGATAAATGATATGCCTGCTTGTCTATGTGTGTAGTGTGTATCTGTGTACGAGAGAAGGAAGGAGAGGCTAATTGAGTCTGTCAGAATTGTCAGTTCAGTCGTTCAGTCTGCTAATCTTCATGTTTCAGAGTCTCTCCGTCTACCGCTTCACAGCAGACCGCGAATGTACCATCTCTATGCACCAAAGCAGATTTTGTGCCTCCAACTTCTTCCAGATGCACTAATCTGCCAGGGAACAGAAAAATAGCGTTTTTGGAGTTGCTAAATAAATGTGAAAATCCATTGCTGGTTGCTTTTGCCTTTGCTTCGTCCATGGATATTAATTGTTAGAAGCAGCTAAACGCTTTGATTTAAAACAACAATGTTATTTGTAAAAAGCCAACTAAAAGTACCAAGTAAAACCAAAGTACAATATAATATTTATTAAAGCAAAGCAGTCTAAAAAAGACATTTATAACTGACTAAAACTTTTTTAAACTGACTAGGACTTTTTTTAAACTGACTAAAACTTTTTTGACTGCCTAAAAAATTTTTAAACTGATTAAAATTTTTTTTAACTGGCTAAAAAAGTTTTCAAACTGACTAAAACTTTTTTAAACTGACTTTTTTAATCTGTAACTAAAACTTTTTTTAACTGGCTAAAAAATTTTAATTTAACTAAAACTTTTTTTAACTGGCTAAAAAAATTTTTAATTTAACTAAAACTTTTTTAACTGGCTAAAAAAATTTTTAATTTAACTAAAACTTTTTTAACTGGCTAAAAAATTTTTTAATTTAACTAAAACTTTTTTAACTGGCTAAAAAAATTTAAACCAACTAAAAAACTTTTTTTAACAATTCTTTTTAAAATGCCTGTTGCTTTTTTAAATTTAGTCAAATTTAAAAAAGCAACTTATTTATGTTAGGTTTGTAAAAGGCTTGAGTTTTGTTTGCAAAAAAGGAAAATATTCCATTCCTTACAATTTGTGATGCACTTGAATTACATGCGATTCCAATTACAGTGTAGAGAATGCGAAAAGAGAAGTGGTCTTGCCTGCATAGCCTTAGCCCACTGAAATTCAGGAGAAAGATTGGTGAGGATGAATCAGTTAAGGATAGAGGATAGAAGAGATGTTTCTGAAAAAGAAGGGATCATTCACGCACGCAGATGAAGTCTCGGAAAGTGTTCGTCACCATCGAAAATCCATTCCAAACAAAACTCTTTCCTGACTACCTAATAGCTGACTGATCTCCTCATCATGTCTTGTAACATGTACCCAATGTTGTTTCTATTAAGGTACCTTCCTCCTTTGTGCCTCTGCATATTTTGCTGGTGATGAGCTACAAGGTACAAGTTTACTGACAATTCATGAATTCTCCACAGCCTCAAAAGCATTACTCACAGTCATACCGAATCTTTCTACCTACACCTCAATAAATACCATAATTCCTCTTTCACAACCAACATAAACGAATGAACAGTAGTAATTACCTCTTCAGCTAGTTCTAATTAGCAAAACGTATGGGTTTGATCAAGTTTTACTTTCTGTAGCTCAAGCTTCAATGCAAAATCGCTTTTATTGCTTTTAGGGGTTATCCTTCTAAATATTTAAATTTTCATTACCCACTTTATGACAGACCTTATCTCATAACAAACAAAATACTTAAAAATAAATCTTTTTATTTTTGAAACCCGTTTTCTTTATTTTTGAATTTTTGATTAACTTGATTTTGTACGCGATAAAATTGTTGCTTATTGTTCCGAACGAGTAAGGGGTTCAAGAACCTTATTTAGGAATTAATTGAGAACCCCTATTGTATTAAATAAAAGTAACCGCAATTATTATACCAAGTATGCAAATACTTTGATGTTTAATTTGTTTCTAATGTCAGTTCGTTTACCCGATTGCATTGTTCCAGTATTAGTGTTCCCATGAAATGAAATGAAATGCATATTCTATTTGGTTATCCAATCCACAGTACTTAGTAATACTAGCACACATAAATGAAAATCAAAGCCGTTGCAACTTTTGTTCGTATTATATGAGATTTAATTTGATTTTGCATTGTAACTTTGCGTTTACATATTATATGACTCACTGTAATATTCTACGTCGAAAGATTTACAAATGTACTGCAGGATTGGATTGTCGAACTGCATTGCTAGAGGTAAAAATGTGTTATGTTCTAAATATTGACTTAAGAAAAGATGTTCATTTTGTTTTCCACGTAGTTATTAAAAGTCTAATACTTTACGACTTTCTGTGAAGACTTTATTATCTCTGTTCGTCTTACGACTCAATGTGCTTCAGAGATTTGATTACATTTTTTGCCAGGTAACCTATTTACTTATTTTATTATTACAGGTTCTCGAAAATCTGAGCAGAGCTCACGTTTCCTCACAGTCTCTACTGGGAATCTTCATTCTTTGTAAAACCGACGAAACTAATCTTAAGTACAAGAAGATACATATTTCCCTGAAATGAATTCCCTTTACATATTACTACTGTCACGTAAGCACAATATTAACCAACTCTAAGCTCCTTACTCCAAGCATCTTACACAAACTACTTCGCTTCACATGCCCAACTCAACCTAAAGGTACTTTTCTCTAAACTAATGAAATCCCTTCTTCGAAATCAAAATCATTTACTTATTTACTTATTTTATGTCCCACATCCCATATGTTATGTACTCATGCATTCAGGTCCCTAATACATAACAATCCTCATCTTTTCTAAAGAAAAGACTCAAAACAAAGATTTCACCCTTTATACTTAACTACAAGATTTACAAGCAATATATTTATACACACTAATAATTTTATACGAGAATCTATTGAAACAACCAATTTTCGGAATCGAGATGAAAGTTTCTCAATTTCCCACTCTGAATTTATTCTTCTGTGTCTCAGAGGAATTGCAAATTTATTTTATTGATTTCTTTTCGCAATCTATACAAAAAATAGATTAAAATACAAGCAAACTAGTTTTATCTAGACCATACCCGTGTTTTCCTTAAAATATTGCTTCTCATTTCACGGTACATCTATTTCTCATTATATCAGGAATCTAACTTTTATACTTTTATACAAACCTACCTGGGAATGAGAAAAAACAAACTTCAGAAAACTTGTTACAAGTGAAATTGTGGTTATTGCAGATCTTCCATGGAATGAGTTCCGTATTTCCAACTAGTATTTGGATTTATCTTTAACGGAAGTATTTCCCGTGCATGAAAAGAAAGATATGAAGCTGTTTGTTAGCTTAATATGCAAATCGGCAGATAGAAGTTACCCTTCATTTTATGTCGGTCATCTTTCATTCCGTTGAGTAAACGTAGAGTGAATTAATTTACTATAGTCGTATCATTGATGATAAGTCAATTGCGAAACACGTGTTTGCATTGATAAGTTTGCATTGCACTCCGCATACTCGTGCTGTTAAAACATTTATGAGAGGTTAGCATCTAGTGTGCAATGAACTCAGGATTTCCAAGAAATCCTTTAGGTACGGTTAATTGGTAGTGCTAAACAAGGTAACTTGAAACCATGGTGGGAGCTATACCAGGTATGGAGATAGTTGTTTATAAAATTCACTCAGACCACTTATGGGGGATATAACGTGATGTTTCCAATGTCATAGAGTTCCAATCCCCATAAGTGGTTCTGAGTGAATTTTATGAATAACTATCTCCATACCTGGTGTAGCTCCCAGTAACTATGGTTCCAAGGTACCTTGGTGCAAAAGATACTGTAGTGAACCAGATTTGTGCTTCATTTACCTACTTCAAGGTAGTTCGACAATCTTCTTCAAAAAACTTACGTGATATGAAACGGTAAAAAAGGAAAATTCTTCCGAAAAGTTATTTTCCAATATTATTTCAGTAAGTAGAAAACCCAATAATTAAATCTTTAATTAGGTCAGTTCTTACGTAAATAATTACTAATCCTGTCATTTATTATGTCATCGAATGCATTTTGTTATTGAGAGCCTCTTTATTGGTTTGGTCAAGTATTACATACTCTGTGGCTAAATTCTCAGAATTGTACTAAGAAAACAAAGTTATCTACTCTATACAAACAATAATTGTCTGTTGACTAAGGAAACTAACCTTTAACGGTTTGACAATTGCGACTACTCTCTCTTGCGACTTACATCACGTTTACTAACTACAAAACAGGAATGGTTAATGGAATTCTTGAATGTTCATCATTTAGGGAACATTTCTTGGAATACAAGAAGGTCATCAAAACAATGAGTTCGTCTTATCGCCAGTAAATAAAGTAACCAGTAACCAGCAATGGTTTTCTTCCAAATCAAACCAATTTATTTCCCAATGTAGAAAGTCCATATTAGGCTTTATATATGGTCCTAAGTATATATTTACAGAAATGAGTGTTCTTTGCGAAACTTTTGCAAAATATTTGCAACATTTAAAATTAGATACATACAATGTATAAGAAATTATTTATAAATTCGACATTTTCTTATAATTATCATCGTCAGGTCAGTTCACAGTAACTCTTGGTTCGAATAGCTTCGATGATTAATTTCCTGGTCTCAAATGTTTGTTAATTGCAATTAGTAACACAGTGATAATCTATAGAAGACGCAATACTCTATATTTGGCCATGACAGAAATGATTATATACCATTTCAATACTGATGACACTATTAAGTACGTACATAGTAATGAATAACGCTGTAATCTTTAAACTCTTATCATTAAACACAATTATCCATTCAAATTAAATCCGCATTTTAAAGACTAATAATAGTTACCTTCAACTATTGTTTCCTGAATGAGTACACTAATATATTACAATATATTTAAATGTATTTTGATAATTGAGTAAAGAAATAGAAAATGTTTTGCAAATTTCAAAAATAACAAGGTTTTTCAAGTTTTATTTGCTAAAAGTATCAATGAACTACAAAAGGTAATGAATATTTATTAGATTTAGTTAAATTGGATTGGGAAATGTGGTAAGGACAGCAAAATCAGTAAATCTATTGCAATAATATAATTAGGTTGGAAAAAGTAATGAACGATTCCAAAGATTTCTGAGAAAACATTATTTATTCCATGAATGTATTGGCAGACAATTATATTCTATTGTTGTTTCTGCGGATACACACCGTTGTACACTTGTAGTTTTCCGATTAACATTCCATTGTCCTTGACATGGCACATGACGGACAATGTTTGAAACATATGTTGGTGTTGGGAATTGGTCTGATGGCATTGAAAGTTTTGCAAGTCAATGAGTACACTGTATGCAGTATTAATGGAGTACGTGTGAGAGTGAGCGCTGAGCAATAATCACGTATGCAAATTATATACAGGAAAAGTACTGTATATCATTTACAGTAGTGTGGAGTATAGTAGTTCTATTCGGAAAAAGAATCTTCAAGATACATTGCATTGGGTAGTTTAGTGGGATTGGGGATACCTTGCCAATTGGCGTTCGTTCCCATTATAATATTGCAAATGGCAAAAGTATAGGAAAGTCGCTTACTACAATTGCTTACTCTAACCCGTGTTGAAGTGTTACACCAGAAGAGCAACAAAAAACTTCATTTCCAAGAATTGACGGAGATTTACTAGGAAATCGCATTGTGTTGGCTCCTAATCAACATAGTTGCTGCATGTATGAGGATATTCCATTTTACAAAGTACACCGATTGACTTCTCTTTAGACACGCCTCAAAAAATAACGTTTTCTCAAATTTTGAGTACACAGAATAAATTAATGAATAGGAAAATGTAAAATTTTTGATTTCCTTTAAGTGTATGTGTCTTCCCGTTTCCAAATTTCTTCCCATTATCTGTTAAGGGTATTTCACATTCAAGTTTTGCTGCAAAAAAAAACTAGTCATGCATTAGCTTGCCACTCCAATTTTACACAAAGATTGTAGAACGTTTTCATTGGCAATTTAAAGGACACCCAAATTGATAGCATTAAACATTGCGTCAACAGGAGGGAATTAAATTGCGTTTTAAATTAAAATTGTGGAGTGTGATCATATGGTTGTCTGCTTGTTAGCAGGCACTACTGAGAAACTGTATTCTTTCATTTTGGTTCATCAATTTTTGGATATCTATTCAGTAATATTTTGTAATTACATCTGTAGCTACTATTCTTCGCCTGTTAAGCACAAATGCAGCACTTATTAACAAACTATGTATTACTCAAGACATTCATGAATGTCTTTTTTGGGATATCCAATGAATTGCAGTTTTATTTCAGATTGGTTGACTGGGACTGGGCTCATCAACACCAAAAGACATTAATGAATACCTGATAAACAAACAGTGACAGAAATATTGTAATTATTATATTTTTATTGAATGTCGAATAGCTGATGCCAAGAAGATGTGATAGCTCGTTAATTTAGTTTACATGCAAAAACTAGAATTAAATAGCAGTCAGTAATGCTAATTAGATACTTTACTTACTTTCCTGTTAGCTCATTAATCTTTAAATAACTATTTGGTAATATTTTATATTACACCTATAACAACTATTCTGCAACTGTTAAGCAGAAATTCAGGACTAAACAACTAAGTATTCATCTTAACATTCATGAATGTCTTTTCCAAGTTTGTCCAACGTCAGAGATCTGATTACAGTTTTATTTCAGGTTGATCAACATCAAGAGTAAAATACCATATACATTATATTAAAATCTGTGGCAGAAATATTGTAATCATTATGTATTTGTTGAAATAGAATGAAAGGCGACGAAGGTGTGACAGTTCATTCATTTGGTGCACGTACAACAACTGAAATTAAATAGGATGATTTACATTATTATTCAAATAAAATGAGAATTGCTGATAATAACATTTGCCGTTAAACATTTTGTAGTTGCTTCAATAAACAGCAAATTTTTCAAACCATAGTCTAGTTTACATTTGGATTCTGAATGTTTACGTTCTATCTACTTGCCACACACAATTCGCCATAAAATGCACTGATTAGAATTTGTAAGACAAATGACTACAAAATAATACTGAGTTTCGAAGATTTTGAAAATGCACACTTTAAAACGCAATCATAACACTTTTGATTAGACTCTTGGTATTTCTTTCCAAAATTGAGTTAAATTATACTATTTTTTATCATCCCAGATACCTGTTTGTACAGTGCAATCCACTCGTCATACCTAAAAATTGTAGTACAACCAACTCACAACATAGAACAAATCAAACAAATACAAAATGCACAATTTTTAATATTCCTGCCAGGAGAAAGAATCCAATCTGGGCAGAGTTATTCATGAATAACTACTGCGCATGTCCCCAATTTAAGTGCTGCAGTCAAATAATTCAACCGGTTGAATTATTTTGATGCTACCTCCTAATTGGGCGTAAGGTGCACTCCAATTGGGGTGGCAAGCAAATTTGATATTCTCATTCACAATATGCTTGTACAATTAGCTTGTCATGTTTTTTGATGACGCTCTTTTCATGAATGAAAATCAGCCTAGATCAAAAATATTTTTCCGCTTAAGAAAGAGCACTTTATTAGGTATGTAATCAAGTGTGGCATTTGTAAAACCTTTACTGGTGCCTGACTCATTTATTTTTATCAGTGTCTGCTAACCATCATACATATGTAGTACGAATGAGATTAAATTAAAGTACAATATAATTATCATGATGCCTGATACTTATATGGATATGACATTGTATATACCATACCTGTATAATGTGTAATGTCTGTATAGTTACACGTTTGGACCTAGGCAATGAGGAAAGACCAGGGAATTGATCGTGGGAAGAATTCCCATTGCTTTAATAATACTTATATAATAAAAATGGCAATAATCGTTAAAATTGGCTACTATTTAAAGCCACTTCAGAACCATGCAATCTGTCACATTTGTATTTATTGGGACATAAAATGGAAATAGCACATCGATTTTAAAAATGACCTAACTATTTAATTTAGCTAAAAAATTCTCTGTTACATGAGTTAAGAAGAGCGTAGCGAGTCTTTATAATAATGCCCTATCTGTTTGTCTGTCCGTCTGTGCAGTACATATCGTAGGCTGAACTAATAGTCAGTATGTGTCGTAGGTTACACATCGGCTCGTCTAATATCTTTCTCGACTTTCCTCCTGTCTTTCGACGCGAATCTTTGTTTAATGTTGTTATTAACGGGTTTATTAAATTATTACACGCTAAATTTTTGTTGGAATTTATTTTTTTTATTTTCCCTAAACGTATTCTTTATTCCTTAATAAATGTCGCCGAATTATTGGGGCTTTGAAAAATAATACACCCGGAATACTATACCGTATTTTACGGTAAGCATAATAATTCATTCTATACATAGAGCATATTATAGTAATTATCTCTATGTTAATAACTCGAAGCGTGCTCTGGTCGACCCTTCTTTTCTTAATCGTTTTATTTAAATTAGTTCACCATGTGATTTCTGTGAAATGTAGTGGCATGGCCTTTTATCACATTAAATACTACAAGTTGACTCTTCCCAATACAATCCTATATAAAGATTAGGTTCAACTTGAATTGACTTAGAGTGTATTTAGATAAGGAGATTAGCAAATAAATATCACAACATATTTCTGCGAAATGATTAATTCCACGTAATTCAGATAACATAAATGCATAATAAATACTTCTTCATTTATCACTATTTCGTAATAATTTGGTGCAATGTAGCTATTTTTTTCATTTTTATATTTTATAGATTAGGTTTCCACTGAAATCGGCATGCCATGAAAATCAAGTATGTCATTGTTTGTCATTTTTAATCAGAAGCTACTGCTTCAGGACAGGAGTATGCATTAATAATTTGCACAATATTTTTAGCACCTAAAGCAATTAATTTTCGAAATTTTGGTGTTTTTGCTTATTGACAAAAATATTTATTGAAAATTGTTGAATAAAAAGTAATATTTTCTAATTATCATATGGAAGACATGTAGAGATGATGGGAAATTACAAAAACTCTCTATAATCTATAAGTTTAGAACCCACGATGTTAAGTTATAAAATGTAAAAATGTAAAAAGGCAATAGGTAGTAATAAATGAACAGGACCGCACACTACAACTGTAGCTTGAATAGGCAGATATGACTACAACAATTTGCATGGAAATAAAGTTTTATCTGAGAGTCTGTTTATAGCATTGTTCAGGATGCTATGTTTAGGAGGTACTAGAGAGTTGTACGCGTACAAAAATAGTTTGGCATAAAGGGTTCATTGATTTTGTGATGTTTCGTCTGAAGAGCTTTTCAATTTGGTTGAAGTGAGTCTAGTTTGGCCATGTTTTGATTTGATTGCCTTTAAGTTAAGTAATCAATCGGCGTTTGTTTGTCTGGTTTACTCTCAGATAACTTTACTTTTCACAGAATCGCCAATTCTCAGAACTGAAGCGTAGAGCTCCACTTTTCTATCCTTTCTACTCCATTCTATGGATTTCGATGAAAATCAAAGTGAAAAGCTGCAAGCCAAAGTAACTATAAAAGGTTTCATATCAAGTTCCCTTGCTTTGGTAAATAATAGATTAGAATAAAAGTAAACAAAGACGAGCGACTAGTGCATGAGTACTTTCTTTATCGCTAAGCTCATTTTTATAATTGTTTTGCGTAAACGACTGTTAAATGTGAAATGCAAATTTTTCACACAAACACCCAGTGGAAAAAAGAATACATTGGAAAATGGGAAATATTGGACAAAATTAATCAAATATCCTATTTTGTATTGCAATTCCTGAGCTATGTTGTATGGGAATTGAGAATACTCGAAACCATGATTTCTAAATGAAATTTAAAACATCGGATTATGAGATTTTTGACCCTCAAGCATTTTATTAGTTACCGTAGAGCACAATTACGCTCACGTTCTAAATGTGCATTTAAACTTTTACGATTGGGATTGGGATTATCTATTCGTGGGAAGAGGGATTAATGCTTAAATTGCAAACGTTTCATAGTAGTAGGCCATTCATAGAGATTAAGACTAATCCTTTCAAGAAAAGTCAACATCTAATTAATCCTCGGTTTATGCATGTGCAGCATTAAATAATATTCGCTTAAAATGATATGTCGGTGATACCGAATTTAATTAGGACATTGAAATACGGTCTAAATGCTTCGATACAAAAACTAATTTTTTGTCTAACTTTTAAAATTACGGTAATTAGGTTTCAGAATATTTATGTTGTAATATTTGTTCCTTTATATTTTACCTTATATTCCTAAATGAAATGCTCTATGGAATGGGGCATATAATATTATTTCGACAATAGAACACAATAGCTGACGGAATACCATTGTGAATAGATATTGAGCAATCTGGAGTATATTATTGGGTACACAGTTACACAGGAAGTTTTATCTAATAATAAGAATCAATATTTAACGCTTGCATTTACAATGAATCAATTCTGCGAAATTTCTATTAGTTCTGCTAACCTAAGTCCAAACTCCACAAAAGAGTAATAAATACATGCCTATTTTTAATGCACTATATTTTATTACGACTAGCAGAGCCCGTAGATTAAGAATTTCGCTGTAAAATTGCAATAGTTCAAAAGGTCTTACTTTAGAATATGCTTGCATAATGTTGACCACCGATAACAGAACTCTGTTGTAGGTATCACATAATGCAAACAACAAAAGAAATCTCGAGTATTATAATCGCATATTGTATATAATATATGAATGCTACATTTATTTACTGTAACAGAGTGCACAGCTTAATGGTAATTCCTGCAATACACGCATGATTACCATTTGTTTGTAGTAAATATGGAAATTCGTTATCTCTCTCTTTAAGTATGCTATTCTCGGTATTTCAATCAGTTACGTCGTACAGTGTTACTTGCAGTTACTAATTTGTACTTCCTAATGGTTCATATTTATCTCCAATTAGCAAGACTAGTAATACACAGGGAACAGAATATCAAAATAATTTCAGTGTTTACAGGCAAAATACAATACGTTTTCGATAGAAATTAAAATTTTGTAATTAATTGTAAACTATAGCTAGATCCAATTAGATTAAAAATAAATTATAAAATGCATTCAAATAATGTAGTTTTTGAGATGAATTGCATTTGTTCTATTTTTAAGTAGCTTGCGAGATTAATAACGGAAAATAGATACATTTTCAACTGGTTTTTAGAAAATGAAAAATTGCAAAACTGCCCTTTGTACTTTGTACCCTTGATATTGCTTAATATATTTATTCTGTACAATACATATTGTAATCCTAATTATACAAAACATTGTTTATGGTTAATAATGCGCTGAAAATTAGTCATGGTCATAAATCTGCGTAATATAGAAGTGGATTATATGCAATTGAATGCAGTAAACTTGAAAATGGGGTAGTAATCAACTTGATTTGATTTCTGTGTACTTTGATACTTTTGCAATAACAAGTACTGTAGTATTGATTTAAAGTTGGAAGCGTAAATGTTGCAGTGGCCACACGAATAATGAAAATAACACGGTGGTAATACGAGAGTCGCTACATTGTCATTTCATGTAATGTCAGAATTACCAAAGCCTATTGAAAAGTGAGTGAACTCTCATGACAAGTGCTATTCCGCGTATTGAAATTAACTGACAGAATTATCTGTCAGAGCTTAGGATCAAGATTAAATGCAAGTGCAATGATATTCTCTACATTTGGTTTAGTCATAAAATCACATTGTAATTTTGAAGTGATGTCAACTGAACAATATAGCTTACATAGTAATGCTTGCATTGCCCATCGATCCTGTATATGTAAATGTACCTCTTTAATATTTATTCCTTATTTGGAATTTTAAAATTACTGAGGTTTTCATACTGTATCATTATTATTAATGGGCATACTTAACTTACGCTTATAGCATAGCTATTATTCTCTCAAGGATTTCATAAATTGTGGAGTAGCAAGTGGGAACTTTTTAAATAGATATTTCCACGAACTACCATCACAATGAACTAAATGAAGCATAATTACTTGTAATTACTTGCAAATGGGTATCTATGTACGATTAACTCGTTAGTATTTATCTGTGTTTGCATAAATTGAATTTATATGTAATAATATGTGTAATCCCTACTTAATTTCTGCGAAAATTGCCTCTGTGTATATTAGAACGTCCACCATTGTAATACATACAAAACTATGAAAATTCTGCACTCAATTCACCGTATTTTGTATTGAGACAGGAACATGATCGATTTGAATATACAAATGCACCTCGTAAGTAAGCATCAGGCAAACATTATTGAGTAGTGTGTACCTTTGCTGTAGCACGTAGTGTTAATGTTTGTATATTTATACATGAAAATTCTAATGTGAAATATTATGCTTTACACTATACATGTTTCAGGAATGCATGTATTCAAATACGCGGCTGTTCTCATAATAATGTGTACATTGGATTCATTGCTTTTGATCTGAACACAATATTGGCACTGGGAATCCAAATCGTATATTATGCATATATTGACAGGTGCTTCATTCAGTATTGCGCATACATGTGTAAAGTTGCATAAGAGATCAAATACTTTAAATGCAAATAAATAACAAAACCAAAAATTAGATTTGTCCTTATTAAGATAAATCCGTATGAATGGAAACGAGAATCCCCAATTAATGTAAATTTCCAGGAAATCGTTATAAATCGGAAAATAAAATTCCCAGATCCTCATGACCTGGCTTTTGACCTAATAAAGTGACACCATTATCTATTTCGCTGTATTTTCCAGAGCACTTGTTTTGAGTGTATAAATAGGAAAAGTAAAGCCCAAGGGGTTTATAGATTCAATTGACAAATGTCCTAGAATTCGTACTTTTCGAATTTTCCTGGACAAGAAAGAATGGAGCAACAAATAAAGTAGATTTAAGGTTTCGTTTCTGTTTTCCGCCTCTGCGAACATGAATAAATTGAATTTTGAATGGACGGAAGAATGGAAGGAATTCTCAGAATTGAGTCAACTTTTATTACAAACTCACTCAGGTCTACCTAATACATTTTCAAAGCAAACTTTTCAAATAATATGGCCATTCTCGGGAAGTGAAATGAAAATGCAGAGCTTTCTGCCTAATTCCTGTTTTCAATAAGTGTGTTCCTATATCAAAAACTTTCCGCCTAACTCTTCTTTACAATTTAAATTACAACTTGTTTGAGCAAACTCCATATTCTATTTCAAATTCCAAGTAATTCTTCCTTACACACAAATACACTACAAAATAATCATTCGTTGAAAAATGACAAAATTGAAATAGTTCCCCGATTTTAAAGATATTACTTTCTTTTCATCCTTTATAAAAAGGAAATTCAATTTTAAATCACTGATTAGACTTGTATACGTATTACGTATGGAAACATCATTTCTGTATAAAGAACATTGGAGCAGAGCAATCACACAATTTTAAGAACTGTTGTGATTAGGAAATTATAAATGGATTTCGGGAAACTTTCTATACGGCTTATGTGAAAGGAATAATTATTCCACGGAAGGCATTGAGAGAACTTTCTTTTACAAATTTCTTCCAAAGAAATGAAAAGATAATGAAGAAGTGACGAAAACAGTACTAACAGAAAAGTCACCGGAAGTTACCATTTACAACCAGAAAATTTCTCACGCTGTCCAATTTTAAAAGAAGTTTTACTTCTTCAAAAACTTAGATATGCTCATAGGTATGACTTATTACCGTTATTGCCCACAGAGGTGAAAAGTATTTTCTGTTACTGTAAATTCATTCAGACAAAATTTCCGGAAATCTTTCCAATTTCTTTAAAGTTTGTAACCCAATTTATATTCTACGTTTCAGCTTTTTAGTGCATTAGAAACGAATTTCTCAATCTAGTCCCAAAATATTACAGACATACATAAAAATGATACACTTGGTTTTTCACGACTAAAACTTTCAGATTTAAATTTCAAATTTTTGATATTAGCATCTCTCTACTCTATTTAAATATCCGTCTGTAGAAATTACTCTTTGCATTACATTGTGACTATGACTTTGATCTTTGATGACATTTCATAGAGTGGAGTTCCACATGGAAAGCACCTGGTAAGGAGTTATGGTTAAATTTAGAGCTTGGAAGTATTTATGTGTTGTACTTGGGTAGTTATGCTGAAGAGATAAACGGCACACGTCTTATTTATGCTCTGTCATATGGAAAATTGCAAGTCAACATCTAATTCTCATATCTAACATCTTCGCTAATAAAAATGTTGAATAATGCGTAGCTTGCAAAAAGGAACGCACCCACGGCTATATATATGAACTTCATGTGCAGAATTAGAATTTCTATTTTGGGAGGAAGTATTCCAAGACTCGTTCGCTTCCCAATAAAATGTCAAGATAATGAACGAACGTTCAGTGCCGTAGTTATCAGAGATTCACAAGGGCCTGCAGGGCATGGGTTCCCTTTTCTCTTTGCAATGTTTGCAAATACAGATTGATTAAAAATTTGATATTTTAATGAGTAATTTTGAATTATTTCATAACGCACGTTTCTTAAATGCAGATTTGTCTTTAATCTAATAATGGATGGACAGGTGTAATAAATGTTCTGTAAACTAGATTTTCATGTATGAGGCTTTAAAAGTTACCCTTCCAAAATAAATCGTAGTTACCTGAATGTAGTGTTTGGAGCAGAAATAGGAAAACTATTGGAGGAATGCAAATGTATTGTGGCGTACGCTGAAAATAGGATTATGTACTAAAACAGCCTTATAAAAGTTAGAATAGAGGTTGCATTGGAGGTTATGGCATGGCATAACAGAACTATTGTATTTTTGTAAGTTTTTACGTGATTTGATTGTTCTCATTAGATTTGTGGATTATACATCAGAATTAGACCCCTAGGAAAATGGGGAAGGTTTTCCGTGAAAGTTATTCTAGCTAAGTAAAGAGGGGCATACATTTAGTAGTTAATAATACGTGGGGATTTGCGATACGATACACGAGATTGGTGTAGAGTATCGTGTCTGTGTGTGCCGCACTTCTATGTAAATGTCTGCAAGTGGATTAGATGTCCTTATAGTTATTATTATTATATGGCGAAATCCACTATATCTCTCCATCTAATAACTACGCAGCTATACTCCTCCATGTGCAATCCACTTCTCTCTATAGCCAATCCACTATACTATCTCCTCGCCTTGATTCCTAGAAAACATACTTGCTCGATTCTTAGAAAACGAAACGACATCACTCGCTCTGCATGTTTGCTCTATCTCCATTCCATCCAGCTCCTTTAGAGCTGGGCACCACTTCCCGGATCCGCACTGAAACCAATCCGCCCGCAAACTACATTTTAATATTATAAAAATACACTAAACAATATTCCAACATTTATACAATTACGGATTCCAGAAATCTACTCAAAATATAATTACGCCAAATTTCCAAAAATTTACTCAAATTATAATGTTACCATAATTCCTAGAAATTTACTGAGGTTATAATTTTGCTTGGATAGCAATTTTTCCCTTAATGCCAAAGCCTTGTGAGTTATTTCAAACTTCTCTATAGTTCTCCCAAATTGACTTAAAATTGCATCACCCCAAAATTTCCTTACTCCAATCCTAACTTTATTTAAAATTCCTTAATTCATAATTTCTTAAATACTTCAAAAATTTCACAATTAACCTAAAATTTTCCTAACTTGTTGACAATTTTCTTAAATTAAGGTCAATTTCATAATTTCTCCAAAGCGGTAAAAATATCTACTATCTGATGTTAAGCCCGAGTGAGTCCCAGCTCTACTACCAAAGTATGCGCTTCAGTGGCTTCAGTACTGTGTACACAATATTCATTAGTTAGAGGTATAAGAGATGAAACTTACATCGTAGCTAGAAGGGGCTTAATAAGACATTTGCTGAGCAAAGGCATAAGTAGTAGTCTGAAATGGTTTTGCTTTAAGAAGCATATGGACACAACACACGCTGTTTAGACAACATACGATAACTATTTCTCCCATGTTATCCCTAAGCAAAGCACATGTTGGATACTCTAAGCAATGCAATGGGTTATGTGCATAATGAGAATTTATTATAAAAACAATACGGCGTACAAAGCATTAAATGTACAGCTAAGGATACGAAGGAACAATAATGGAGCCAGGGAAGCAAATCTCGCCAAAAGAAAATTGTAAGCCCTTACCTGGAAAAATGTTGATCTTCATCCTTTAATAGTTTCCCAAGTACTTCTGTAAAGCATTATACTGTGTAATCTTGAATTGTGAATCCATGGACATAAAAGTGACATTAGACCTACATTTTGACATAACATGAGTATCATACTTAAGTAAACCATACCAAGTAAACTTTGTTACAAATTTTCGCAGTAAATGCCTCTGAATTCGTGGAAAAGCTAACTTTACATGTGTAACCGTTACAAAACCGACCTGCGTTAATTATGCTGACAGATAACTGAATGATAACAATAACAATAACACTTCAGTGTTATTATTTAGATTTAAATATGAATACCAGAATTATTCCATACATATTATACTTACTTGGAAAATGTAATTGGCATCCCTGTGTATTCTTCCATCATTGCACAACTATAGCACCAGGAACAGTGGAAGGATAAAGTGAACAGACAGGTAGGAGCTATACCTATGTTTACACCTTGCGTGCATAAATTCATATGGATATCTGTATAGGAAGGGGATTATTTAATTCACAAGTGGCTAACTATGTGTTTGGTAAGGACTTAGACTACTTGGTAAGAGAGACAAGAGCTCTAACTCCAATTTCACAGTAAACCTTCTTTAAATACATTTTTTTTACTATAACATAATCTGTGAGTGCTCGTTTGGTTCTCTCTAGCATGAGAATATCTGTGCAGAGAGATAGATAATAGTAGAGAGAGAGTCAAGCCAAGCCAAGCCACCAAAGTAACACGCAACATGCCAACTCAATTGTAGACCGAAACCCAGAGGCTATAGGAAAGTTAGCTTTGCACTGTTCTTCATCTATACGCATAGACTCCTCACTATTCAATGTTGTCATTCTTATATAAATTATAATGTATACTTTTTATATTATTGCGTTATGCTTTCCCATGCGTACCTGTCCATATAGCTTTAATTTAGCCCTAAGCGCTGTTTTACTATACACAGAAATACAACCTGTTCAAATTTCAGTCAATCTATTGCCTTCACAATTCATTGGAATTGTTGGAATGTAGGTGAGGTACTTGCTCTGCTTTAATTCCCCCTTAATACGCTACGTGGAATTTCAAGTGACATGACCCAATCACATTTTTAACGTTTCAATTCAAAACACTAACGATTCTACAAACACTCTACTAAATATCCTACTACAATTAGCAAGAAACTTATTAAAGAACCTCTCACACCGTTAGTTATGCAGGAAAATCATCGTAAATCAACAGTAAATGACAATGTGACTCACAAACAGAATCTATTAATGCGTTAATAGCAAAGGCACTTGAAATTCGCTTACTGGTGTAGTAATTCTGTAAATATTAGTCAGTTAGCTAAGTATCAAAGTATCCTTACCGCTAATTATGAGTAAGTACCTACTTGGTAGAATCAACACTATCAATGATGGAAATACTGTAAACGTAACCTAACCCCAATTAATTTTTCTACCCAAAAGTATTAACAAATTAACATTAAATAACGCTATGGATTTTACGTAATTACAGTAGTAAAAATTCCTACAATTCGCTACCTTTATAATACATTGCCAAATAGAGAAACAAGTTCTAAACGTGGAATTTCTTCGTATTAAATTAAATTATGCATTACTATTACAGAGGAAAGTGGACTGCATAAGAAAAGGACAAAAGGAGACAACTGGGGACGAATGAGACTTAGTGTATAAATTGTACAGTACACCATGCCATGCCATACGAAAAGCAGAATTACACTAAGAACAGTCTTTTCTTAGTAAAAGTTGTAGTAAATAATTATTGTAAACGTTAAAGCGGTAGAAACTGAGACTACAGAGTATTTGTACGGAGTAAATACACAGAAAAGTGTGGATTGTGTGCTGTAGCATTGAAATTCTGGAAGCTTGGGTTGTTGGGAGTTTCTACGTTGGAGTTGGGGGAACGTAGAGCTTGTTGGAAGGCAATAGTGCAATGGTGAAGCAAGAGTCCTTGCACAGTACACTGGTACACACTCTTGTATCTGGCTCAGTTCAGCGTTGAATAGCGAAGAGTGAGCACATACTCAAGTACTACTGATTTCAAATGAATAGACGAATTACAGTGTAGTACTTCATTACAGAGTAATTAAATCAGTAGCTCGTAAAGTAAATAAATAGAGAGTATAGGGCAGTGGCCTGGTCTTTGGTTCTCCAGTGCACCTCTTCCTACTGCTATATATTACAAACATAATGTGCACATCCACATTACTATTTCAGCTGTCAAAGAGGGAACGTCTCTGTAAAAAGCCGAAATCAGTTTTAAGTATACGAAAATAAATCGCTAACTCTCTAATAAGTGGCGAATAAGTTTACAGTGACAATTCTCCAGGAAAAGTATCATACCCTTAAGTGACTTGATTTATTACAGAATAGTAGAAAAAGGAGTGAACAGCTTTCAGTTGGATTTGTCAACGTCATCATCAATAGGAATCGAGTGTTGATAATTCTCAATTGCCCCCAATATTGTGGAATACATGAGTATTGGTGAAATTGAATTATTGAAGGATGGAAATGTCTATAGATACATGGACAACTAGTTCGATAAAGAAAATGAACAATTGGGTGCGCTTCGACCACGACTGTTTGCGCCCAGAGCATTGTGAGGAGTGTGTGAGGAATCAGGAAAAGACCCGCAAGTTGGTCTTCACTTCCGGTGGCAACGTGATCATCAACACAAACTCGGACGCTCAGCTCCTCAACATAAACTCCTCGAGCTTCAAGATAGTGATAAATGTTCCTCTCTTCGATATGACTGACAAGAACTTTAACGTAGAAATCATTTGCACGGACAGAAAGTCCAATTCCTCCGACGGAAGTCAACCGGAGAGTAACATGAATCTCCGAACACTTCAAAACTCCGGATGGTTTTGGAAGGGAATCGACTCAGAGGTAAATTTCCAGAAATATCATTACAATTTTTAATGGGGTGATTCACGCCTCGTGTTAGTGTTTACTTGGTAATTAAATTAGGTAGCGCACAGAATAATAGAACAATGAATTTATCTAGAAAGCCATTACGTGTCTTGTTTTCCATCCACGTAGATTTCCAATGTAACGGTCCCAATCAATCTCACCATTTCCAAGAATCGACTCAATTTCCATAATAATATTATTTAAAGGCTATAGCGTATGGTGAGACACGATCGACAATCACTATTCACATTAGGTCAATACACCACACTATATTATGATAATCTTCTAAGTAAACTCTGAAACGCATGGCTAGATAGAGGATAGATGAGAAAGAGGTCGACAGGTCGACTCAACTCTCAAAATAGTGACACAAGAGAACAGAGGGAAGCAATTCTTGGAAAACTCCAATCTGTGTTCTGCTGCACACAGATGGGAATCTCATCTAGCTTGGCATTGCATTCCGTACATCACATTGGGATTTGTGTTGTGATTGTATCTACTATCACTGCTGCAGTGTGATGTCATGCACAGCAAGAACATTCATAAACATATATACCGTATAATACCTATTTACTCTACTAGAACCTTTTCTGGTACAAATGTTACACAATTTACAGTTTCCATGTCTGGAAAATAAATTCGAACCTCCAAACAAGAAATATTGTATAAAAATTGAAAAGTTGAATATAATCTTTAGAAATTGTGGTGCATAATGCAGGTAGGGATATATAGGTTGGAGTTGTAAGCAGAATGTCTAGAAGAAATGATGGATAGATTGCTTGCTTTGTTGGTTGGCTTGGGTGTAGTAAGTGTGAATAGTTGAGAGAGTTGCTTCGTGAGTATCAGACTCTCAATTTCTGAGAACTCAAAAGTAGAGAGAGGAAACCTTTTGTAGGAAAATCATAAGAATTATTTCAGCCGAATGTAACCTTCGTTTCTGTAGCTTAGCTCCATCAAATCAACACCATTTTCCTTGCATCATGTTTCTTGAAAACAATTCTCGCGATTCACTCAACTCAAAGCGTTGCAGTTTACAGAGTACTCTTTGAAATATTTTATACCTAAATTAAATGTTCTAACTCCAACAATTACGTATTTCACTGTGAGAGACTCTTGTTCCCTTTTAATTATACACTCTCCCCATTTTTAAATACTCTACGCAAGATTTCTAAGATTTCTTTTCATCTTCAATTGCACATGCAAGATATCCCTGGTCTGCTCTGAAATATTTCTGTGTATACAGATATGGATGAAAAACCTGTTGAATTTAGTGGGATTTCACGCATCGCTCTATCCGTATCTTCCTTAAATGTTAAATAAACGGAACTAACGGAATTCTGATAATTTTTTCACTTAGAAAAACAAATTAATTCTTAATTTTTTCCGTTATTCATGTATATTGGTGCTTATTAGTGATAATTGGTATTCAAACATGTGGAAAATGTACACTTGTGTGAATTAGAGCACATGGAAAGCTTATGGTAGGTTATTTGATGATTGCATTGGGATTAGGAATAGTATTTGAATGATTAAGTTTTAGGAATTTAATGAGTGTGCACTGTTGAATTCTGTTGAACTTGATTCAGGGAAACGATAATGACAATATGTTAATATTATTAGCACTTACTTTGTACCTTTGGACGTAGCGACATGAGTAAATAAATGATAAGGCGAGATTTGTCATTGGAAATGCATTGCGTAAGCAAAAGTCATTGGTAAAGCATTTAGGAAGGTGCATGTACGATATAATATATAGGTAGGACTTTACTAGAATTGGCAAAATGCTCGACTACTAATAGATAAGGCATTATTATGAATGACAGGAAAGAAATATGATAGGCCAGAGCAGGTAGATTATTTACAGTTTAGGAGATAATTCTGTTGCAATCTTTTATTGGCAATAAGTACAGTACAAAAGAACTATATATAGACATGCTGGTTCTGATTCATTGAATGGAATCGTGGAAATGTTGGAAAAGTCAAAGAATTATTGTCCATCTAACTTTGTAATATGAATGTTAGTGGGTAAATGGACATGGAGGGAGTTCCTGTGAAAAACGTAGCATGCACGTCCATTGTTACTTTTATATTTGTGACGGCCTTACCTGCTCTGCGTCATCAAATCGCAATCACATTACACAGATCACTTTTTATAGAGTTTCCACAAGGATCTCTGAATACCCCTACTATGGGACTACAATGGGAATAATGTAACTCAGGCAGACACAGAAATGAAAAGAAGTTCACGGGAAAAGTGGAGGAGGGATTTTGATGGCATAATATCCTTTAAGTGTATTGTCTGTTGAGTTGAGTCCACCTTTTGTTCCTTTTGCCTTGTCATTCTCCTTAAAGTCATGACAGTTGCATTTCTATTCACATTTTACTACTCAGTTGCATTATCAAATGCATCCTCACACAATACAATCCAAATCCAACTAGGTTACCTTAACCTTACTTAATAAATTAACCGTAGTACACGATAAAGAACGTTCAGAATCACTCCAGATCTCATTTGCTTACTTATTTCTACTAAAAATAGAATTTATGTGCATTTTCTGATGATTTCTTCTTTTTTTATTCTAGGCATCAAATAAAATCCTCTGCAAAACAAAACCTGGTACGTTTATGGTGAGAGAGTCATCGGATCCAAGCTATCTGTACAGTTTGAGTGTGCAAACAGAGCGAGGACCCACTTCCGTTCGTCTCAATAAGCGAGACGGGAAATTCTCTTTAGATTCGGATAAGAAACTGGCGGATCTATTGCCCCAGTTCGAAACTGTCATTGCCCTCGTTCAATACTACGTCAATGGAGGCTCTAAACTCGGCAAACAGGTAGGATCAATTTCCCAATAATTCCTATTGTTTCAAAATCAATGTTGATTTAATGAATTATTAAAAATTGAAATAAATTGAAAAAAGACCTTGGATAATTAACTGGAATTTTATTATTGTATATTTAATTGAGTTATTATAATTATTATTGCAGGTGTGGATTGATCCGACTGGACAGACCCATTCTCGGGTGAGACTGACGAAACCAATGCGGCGTGAAGTCGGGAGTCTACAACATTTATGTCGCGTGGCTATAAACAAGAATAAATTGGCGACGGATCTCTGTCCCGCAAAAATTAACAACTATTTAAATGACTACACGTACACACTGTGATCTCCCGGGCGGGTATTCTGCGATTCGGAGGAAGAGAGTCAGTCCAGTCATCACGTAACTAATAATGAAACGACCCTTACTTAACTGAAACATCGCTGTCTTGTAATTGTATTCGTTTGCTCGGTGTTTTGATGTAAAGTGAACTTGTTAACTAAGTAAGGGTAGATCCTACTTGTTAGAGTAGAAATTTAATTAGTAGATTAGAATTAGGGAGAGTATAGAATATAGAATAGTAAATATGAATGCAAATAAGCCATTGGTTGCAATGCAATGCGAATTCCTACACAGTTACTGAAAGCTAAGGACCAAATCCTTGTTGAGAGCCTCGGAGCCTCACTTGTACTTACATACGTCTGTATTTTATGTAAAATATCCTAAATAGAGAAATTCATTAATTTATTAAGTTGGAAACTGATTATCGCAAGTGTCGCATCGCATCGCAGTGAAACTGTTGAAACTGAGCCGAAGATGTATTACTAGTTGTACTCCACTCTACATTGGGTAGTTTCTAGAATTATTTTCGTGACTAATATTAAGTTTAGTTTGTAGAATTTTAAACGTACAGAGTATAATTTAAACTAGAGCAAGATATAATTAGAAGAGGTAGCAAATATTATATTTTATCACTGGAACGCTCTGTAATGTCAATCCTCATTATTATTATCCTTTCAATGAAATGGAAATGAACGACTGATTCCGAGCTGCGTACTGTAATTCAAGTTAAGTACTCAAATTATGTTATTGAATGAGATCCCAGCAAGAAAACAAGGATTTACTTAAATATCCCAATTAGTATTGAGTTTTTGTTAATCTGGGGACGAATTCTGTAATTATCTAGAACAAATTGTTGTTTAACTGGTAAATGTGGTGTATTTGTATTGTTGTAGTGGAAAGTGGTTCAGTTTTTAAAATATACGAAAAGAACAAAATCTCTCTTGTACAATTCTGTATCGTGAATTTCTGGAAAAATAATTTCGCTGGAAATTCAAGTATTATTTGTACATGCAAGGAATAGTTTACTTATTGTTATCGAATTCTTCAGTTGTTCGCAGACGGAAACTTATTACCAAATACAATTCAATGACTGCTACTTTTTGATATTACCAAATACAGTTACTATTGTTTACTATTTACTGTTACTACTACATATGAAATACTTAACCTACTTACGATATGAATGTTGTCATCATAAGTATTTATTCTCAACCCGTTTCAAATTATATGCAAAACAGACATACTCTTATTGTCAATTGTCAAATGTATACAGAAATACTTATTCTACAAAACACACAATCAACCAGCCAACCAAATATCTAAATAAATAATAATAATAATAAAGTATCTTTCGATGCTGTTATGAATCCTAAAATTCGTCTCCTATTATTATTCATCCATAATATTTCATACATTTATGCATACATTTTTTCAAATTGTTTGCTTTTTCTCTCCAAATTCCTAAAACTATTAATACAACCATTGGCATTGACGCGCAGTCATTCTGGGTAAACTGAACGTTGTCATTGAGAATGAATTTGGAAGGAGAGCAGCTTTCCAAGCTTACCGGACGTTCTCATTTAGAATATCCTTGCGGTTAAATCACAGTTTTATTTTCTATGCCTTCACAAAACTCATCTACCTGAATTTGCATTCACTTCTGACAAGGTAAGCCCTTTACATGCACGTCGTACCAGGTATGAGATAATTTTTTTCTGATGAAATCAAGTATTAAGATTAGAAAAAAATGCAATTCCATCCACCCGGGTAAAATTGTTTTCTCGGTGCGTATCCCATACAGTTATGATTGTTGCAAACTAATTCCTTCATTTTTGAAATCATCATAACCGAATTTGTAGGGAAATTATTATGATATACCTGGGTAGGATGCGCATGCAAAGAGTTTACCTTGTAAGCTAGATTCAATTTATTCAACCTTTTTCTACTTGGAATTCCTTTGGAGCATTTTCTTCTAGGAAAATGCTCTTTATGCGCACTACCATTCCTCTTCTTCTAACACCATAACCAAAACTCGGATATGCACCTACAATGAAAAACATACCAATTTACTTTATTTACAACCACATTTACTGCAGCTCAAATCAAAAACAGTCCAATTCACAATTTTTATGCTTTAAACATAATTTTGCTGCAAAAAGCAAAATATCAGGCAAAAATTTAGCAAATCTTTAAAGCGAGGAAGCCCAAAACTCTTTTTCATAATACTAACTCTTAAATTATAAAAATCTTAATACTAACACTTATAACTGGGATTTTTTAAAGTTCAGTTAAACTTTGAAAATTACTTTACTGAATAGTTAAATAATAAACAGTAATTACTAAAAAATTATTAAATCAATAAATGAATAAATGGTTTACTATCCTACCTTTGCCAACGAAAATATGAATGTAATCGTATTACTAAACTACTTGTATTGATATTTCGTAGGGTCGGGAACCTTAATAACGCAATGCACAACGCAGTATGGGAACATTTAGCATGTAAAATAAAAGCTTGTACCCATAATATAGGTGCACCTAGAAATTACCTGTACCTTTAATATATGGATATCAATGTGGATAACATATACGTTTTTAGAATAAATATTTGTGTTTTACTACTGAATTGGTTTGACATAATGTATTAGAAGAAACGTTTGGGTTAGTAGTGTAATTATTGGAGGGATGATAATAACCCTACAGTTAGTATTATTAGCTGGTCAATGGCCAATTAGTGGTCATTGCCACCAGTCACCTAAATAAACTGTCAATGAGTTCCAGTCTTAGTCTATCACACAGGGTTTTCCTTATGTTATGTACCTGTGCATTACTGAATAGCTAAAGTGAGGCGACATTCCAATCCATAAACTATGCAAATGCAACACAAACACAAATGTAGCCTTGCAGTTGTTTGCATAATTTATTTCCGCACAGCTAAACCTATATTTATTATTACTTCGAAAACTTGCAAAGTTTCCTGGTTTGCCACATACGATATTTATTATTAACAATTTCGTATTTATTAAAGACATATACATGAAATACATTCTGGGGTATACTTTTCAACATTTTTAGTATAATAAAATATGAGGATACCCTGTATTGTTGTATTGAATAATTAAACGGGAGTGGAAGGGGAATATATGGAAAGGTCGTTGGAAGAATTATTGAATAGTGGTGGACTACATTTACAATATGGTTATGGTACAGTAGATGCAGAACAGGAGGTTGTTATGAGTTTTGAGTGGAATGGATTGCATCTGCCGTCGCATTTACTACGAAATAAAATAGTTGAATGGGAAGGCTGAAGGCTTTAGCATGTGTTTGGCTGCAGCCGGTCCTTTTCCACGAAGGCAGGTCGCAGTTGAGTTGAATTGACCTCTTCAGGCTTCATCCACGTCAGTGTGCCTAATGCAGACATTTTTAGTCGGAATTAGTTGGGGCACTGCGCATTTCTGGGAGACCCTGTCCGCTCTATTCGCTGTTTATAAACAGTCCCAATTATTTCGTTTTCAGAAATACGGAGTTAGTCTAAAACAAAACCAAGCATTTCAGTGGAAAGAAATATGGCAGAGCAGACCCTTATTATTAAAAAGCGATGTTTTCCTTCGGAATTCCGCTTTTCTTGTCCAAACCCTTAATTTAGGTGAGCAATCACACATGCTTTCCTTGGATTTCGATAATAATGTGGAATTGCGTTCCCATTATTCCTTTTCTGAATCGTCCTAGTAGAATCTTCTTCTTGTGGTGTGAGTGTACTACGTTGTTTGTGTGCTAAATGGGAGGGGAGATGCAATTCCCTCGTTTCTTCGGGACCTTTTCTCGGAAACAAACATTTTTGCCATTAGTCACTCCACATTTCCATTGAATATCAACCTTGAAGGGTGCAACGGCCCTTCCCCTACCCTTACTTGCTACTCCATCCCTTCATCTCTCAGTCTCACCTCCAAATAACGTTTTCATCCAAACCATATTATACCAACTGTAGTCTAGACACCTTTAAGGTATTCTTAAGTTCCAACAAACAAAACGTAATGCGTAACCTGAAATTCCTTTTGTCGATCCCATTGTGCATTACATACGTAGTTTATTCAATAAGTCTCTAAGGTATGCAGGAAATTCTAATTTGTCACAGGCTCTACCAAATTGGGGTTTATTTATACATAAAAACATTTTCTATGAATTACACCTAATTAAATGTGTACACTATTTTCCTATATGTTGCTGAATAATCAGGAAACGATGCAACACATTCATAAACACATATTAGCCGTGTAGTGTAAGTACGAGTTCATTAATTGACATAATGTAAAGTTAACGCAAACAAAGATAAGCAATTCCAAGAAATGTTTTCAGCAGGTAAAAATAAGTAAACCAAGGCAAGTCAATATTACATTTCAGCTTTGCCAACATTTTTATTGGTCTGTCTGTGTTTTGTCTGAAAATTCATCGTCGCATTTTAATGCAGAAAAATAAACGTACTAGTTCCATCAAAATACAGTGAAATTGGATTCCGAAATAGTATGATTTCATGTGGCTTATTCAGTATTCAGTATTCAATAACTTGGTAATTAAAACAACTCCAATCCAAGAATTGCAATATAAACAGTACTCTCTCAATTAAAACTGAACAATAGTTGTTAATGTGAATGACTTGACTAGTCAAAGAGAACATGTCGATTTTCAAAATACGCCATAGGAATAGGAACAACAGGTTTTGACGGTTTAACAAGCAAACCGCATTAGCACTGTCGCCATACTTGAATTAAACACATTTTTATTGTTTCTCTGCATTGCATTCCGATTCCCTAGCAAATATTATAGCTCTAGTGCCAATTATCTGCTCAGGAAAGCAAACGACAAAAATTCCGATGGAAAAACCATTATTTTTACATTTCGTGCAAAATTAGTATTCTCAATGCAAACTTGTAGGTTGCGTCCTGCAATTTGCGGATGTCACATTGTCATATATTTTGGTCTCTTGTATTACATAAGTATTTTTAGAATAGGGGGCTTCTTTATATTGCTTCCGACGGTAGGACTGTCCGGAAGGTAGTTAGCGAGTATCCACAATTTTTCGTTAAAACTGTTATTTTTAGGAACAAATTGTAAATTTCCATTTAAAAGTTCAAAAATTCACTTCTGACCTTTGACCTCCCAAAACATTTCATAAAATCTAAAAATTACATTGACGGATTTCAAGCATTACGAAGACTGCTACCGATTCTAAATTACATTTCGTGTTGTAGCGAGTGTTTTTACTTGAGAAACATAAGAATTGCTTTACTCGATCATAAAACATATCGAGAATTATTGCAGAGTTGCGTAAGTGTTAAACAATGGAAGTTTGAATAAAAGAAAATCGAAAGTATGAATGAAATTGCGATAGACACTCGTAAAATTCATTCATGAGTTGTAGTACGGCACAGCGTCGTAATACATCGTATCAATTAGTGTCCCACACAAAAGTATTGTGGAAGCACAAGTGGGAGTATGAAAAAGGTCTTTGTGTGTACAACTCCCACTATTTTTTGATTGACTGTTTTGGAGCGGTTTTTCTTTGAAATTCTTCTGATTCGCTATTTGCGAAGCGACCGCTACATGATAAATGAAACCACGAAGAAAACACAACTGAAGAAAATACTTGCAAACTTTTCTGCATTCCAAGAAATATTACCCACACGTTATGAACAATTTATTTATAGTCGTCACTATTAGAGTACCTAGTAGTTAGATCATTTTCCTGGTTTCCATGAACTTTCCCAACTAGTATGCAATATCTGCGTTCGTTTAACCAAAGTAACAGTCAACAGTCAACGGTAGTCCTTAATCTACATAATTCGGTTTGTGAAAAGTGAAAACATCCGGTGTACGCGATCTAACCGATAAATATACGGATATATATTTCGTTACAGAAATTCGATAATTAATTTACAAGTTATAAAAACCATTAGTCTCTGTTCCACGTAAAAGTGTAATTTCATTACCATTACTAAACTGGAATTATTAATAATTATCTCTAAGTTATTGCGGAAAATTAGTAATTACAGAGAAGCAGAAAAGTCAAATTAGGAAATGTATCCAAGTACTACGTAATAATCTATTAGTATTTACATACGACGTAATAGCTTTAGCGATCAAGCATTATTCTTGGAGGGATAGCGTAATGTGTATCAGTAAATGGAGTGATACTGGAGAATTCCAGGCCGTCAACAAGGCTGTCATGCCATACTACTGCTAGCACTCTTTTTCCATGGAAGGGAACTGAATGGTTAATGAAGAGACTCATCAATCATTTTCACAGGAATTCCGCTAACTGTCTTCACATTCATAACAGCACATCCTTCATTCATCCTATTCCCATAGCTTACACAATAATACCAAGAGTTAAAGCTAATTGACATAATACTATGCATATAGGTTAACAGATATGACACTAATGACACAAATGAGTCCCAATATCTATTTCTCATTTGTAAGTCCTTGGGTGTACTCTCTAATTTAAGATTGTCATCATCGTGTGGGTAAACATTGTACAGAAACATGGGATATCCCAAAATCCAACAAAAAAGGCCCGCACGTGGAATTGTGCAATTCTGCTCCAGATACGCATAATTTAATTGAAATACTCTTATGTAATTGAACATATGTATTAAGAGTCGTGTGTTTACGATTTCACTCGGATTTTGATAAAAATTTGGAATCAACTAATTACTATGGAGTTCATGAAAACGATTAAAAAACTGACACAAAGTTCTATCCCTGAGCGCTCTTGGAAACCAAATTATGAGTTCGCCTTTACCCAAAACCCCAACTGCATTCTTGCTCGCTTTTGATTTCAACGCACTGTAAACCTACGTAGTCAAATACAAAGGGGAACACAGTAAGTGTACATTAGGTTTAAAAACCGATTTGAATATTCTTCTTAGAGTAAATGCACATAGAGTAATTCACTGAAACATTACAGATGAAAAGTTTACTGCTGTACATATAGAGATCGTTTTACTGCTATTGTGGCAATTTTTTTAACAAATGATGAATCTATATACGAACATGGATACTTGATTTGATATGCTGAACTACAACAATGGAAATAACTAACTATTTGCTATGCTAACTAATTATGACATATTTTCCTAATAACATCCTCAATTATTGAACCTGGAGATCGGCAACTAGACGTTGACATAGCAGGAACTGTTCCAACCTATACATAAACATAAATAAACATTTAGGTAAAGAGTTTTGGACGACACTTATCAGTGAGCATAATGTACCATACCAAAATATTACCTGCTTTAAAGACTTCTGTTCTGCCTTGGTTCTCAGTTCGCAAATCTTTTCCTGTCTGTAAGGTGGTTGCCGAAATTCCATGTTGCGGCTTAATCTGGAATCGACAATTTCCGGCATCAGGTCTTCCCTGGAGAATCTATCGAATTTCTCTCTCATTTGCTTCCATATTTCAATAGTATTTTCTCGGAATATACGGTTAATCAAAATGAAACCATCGGGCATCAGTGGTAAACAATTGTCGTCAAGAGGGCCTTGCGTCCAAATTATGAAATCGCACCATACTCTTTGGGTAATATGCAGTTGCATAATAACTTGGTAATAGTATTCGTGTGATGTTTTAAGGTTGAGATTCCCCTTTGCATCTTTAGTGAGATACGATCCTGTTTTTCTGCCAAAAACATCTGAAGGAAAAGAATTCTTTTCTCTTGCTGGGCATTTAACTTCGATTATACCGTCATTCCCGACTAAGCCATCAGGACTAGCTCCCAGTTTAGGATTTTCTAAGGAAATAAATAGTCCAGCTTTATTCACGACACAGTTGCAACTTTTCTCGTACTTTAATATTGCTTTTGGCTCGTTTATCTTTCCCCAGTTTGTGTCTGCATTTCCAGTAAATTTTGGAAAATTGTACAAAATCTTATCTAGCCATTTGACGTTGCTTGTGGAATCCCTTAGGCCAAACAATTTTCCAGCTATGCTAGCTGTAATCATAGTAGATCGCTTCTCGGTATACAGTTTATTTTCAAATTGGCCAACTGTTTGTAAGTGGATTTGCCACTGTTCAGAGGCATCTTTAATCGAATTGTCAATCAAGTGCTTATTTATTTCTTCCGTTAATTGCGTATTAGTCATATCAGCATCTTTATGATTTGAGCCATAGCTACTGTCTTCATTGTACAAACAACTTTTACTAAAGAATGCCGGAATATTGCTTTTATTTAAAAGTTGTGCACCTCTTGGCTTACGACGTCGTAATTTCTTATCTTTCAAATCCTGCTTGCGCTTTTTAAGGCCATCATAATATCGTTTCTGTATTATTTTGGCAGGATCTTTCCCTGTAACTCTTTTAATAATGGGTGAATACCAGGCAGTTCCGTACAACGAGGAAAATAGCGTCAGTAGAGATTTTCGGTGGTATGATCCAGCTAAAACTGTATTTGTTCTTTTTCCTTGCAAAAACTTCGCAAATAAACTAAAATGTCCTTCAGATAAGTTTGTAGTTTTTCCGAGCAATAAGGAAGTCGAGTTTTGAGCTAGTCTGGTAATTATTTTCTTGCAGTCCACATAAATAAGTGTGTGCTTCAATGATAAATATTTTTGTGCTTTGACAGTGTTCGATGAGGATTCTTCATCAGTGCGTTCTTCATCTAAGCATGAGCGTTTAAGCCGTTGCGGAACTTTGTAGTGTCCATTTTCACACAAATTTTTGTTACATTTGCTATGATCCCCAATACAGTGATCTAAAATTGAGTCCATGTCATTCCTCAAAGTTACACGATTTGTTACTGGCTTGTTCTCTTCATTGAAAGCAATAGCATAATTAACTGCTTTGCCAATAGTATGCACGATTTCAGAAAACAATTTTCTCTCTGTTACGACATACATTTTCTGTCCTATTAATTCTCGCAGGTTTTTATTTAAATTGCGTATCAAATGATTCTTGCACTCAACCTTTTCTACAATAGAAAAGTTATGCTCAGCGGAGTTGTAAACTGTTTGTATTTTATTAAATGTGCTTGAATCGCCGTCGCCTATAAACCGCTTATATCGCATTTTATGCATGTCAAAACTGTTTTGAAACCCTTCGTGTATCATGCTTGGTTCCATTGAGCTTGAAGTATCAGTCCAATTTTTGAAACAACTATGAGGATGGTCTTTTCCTATTGTCTTGCATGTGTAACACGACTTTACTCTTGTAGATATAAATAGTGGTTTCCTTGTTAATGTACCAATTAGTACTGCCGCTCCTGCTAAAGAAGTTCCTTTATTCCCATAAGATCTTTTAGCCCATGCGCAATCACCTTCCACATCTGTAAAAGTGACACCATCTGAGTCCACCCATCCTAATTCTGTTGCGAGTTCTCTTTCTTCCTTGCCATTTTCTATAAGTATTTTATCGGCCACGATTTGAATTTCACTATGAAATTTTCTTTCTCGTTCCAAAAACTTCTTTTTAGACATGAACGGCACCTCTAATATTGTTAGTGAATGTTCTAGCACAGAAAATCCTGTACCTGATGCGTTTGCTGCCCAAATGCTAGCGCTGTTGCACGGAAGACTGCATTCTTCGCTATCGTTCTTTATTTGAATTTTTCGATGACATGATGAACATAGAATATTTAATAATGAGACTAATCCATCACGTTTTTCACTAAAAATGGTTAATGATGTTTCCTGGCACGTTTTTGCATGTTCTGCGGCTAAATTGAGAGCAATTTCTAGACTATTTATGGCAATTATTCTGCGTCCAACAGGCTTCTTTGGGAAACGATTTTTGGTTACAGGTTTACAGTCTTTTTCTGCATGTATATGCTTCAATTCCACTTCTTTCTGACTACTTGACGTCTTACGTTTCTTTAATGCATCTCTAAGCTCTGACATACGTCGTTTCAATGCGTTTTTCCTAGGCATTATGGAAATTTTACTGATAGAAACTGCAACTTGAAATCAGTTTAGCTAATTAAAAGATAAAGTAAAAGAAAGAGATGTTAATTTCAAGCATTTTCCATTAGTTCAAAATGAATGTGAAGCTGAAAGCGAAAATTTTATTAGAGTATGTAGTAACTTGAGTACCACTTTCATCAAAGCATTTTCACATCCTGACATCCTATAATTACCCGATTTTTGGTGTAGGTTCGAACAAATCCGCCCTGAAATATAAAGGGTGTACGATTACCCCCCACACCTCTAAACGGGGGTTGGCAGTCAAATGCACCGGTGCTTTGGGCAGGGAAATGTTGGCCAGTGCATTCTATGCGACACAATCCAACCAAATCCTAACGCACCGTGTACTTTTCAGCTCCGTTTTCTCATTTATGCCCTGAGACATTTTACTTTTCACTTCATCTCCCGTATTGTAATAATTAAATAAAAAATGTTCACCTGTTATTGTAAAGTTTACGATGAGACTATTTTCAGGCAAAGTTACCAAATAAATTCCCAATGTACGCGTTTGAAACTCTTCTGGGATTCTTTTTTCTTAAAAACGCAGAAAATTGTTGAATCGTATGAAATTTAAACTCGATTAGGAAAATAATATTCATATTTTGCCACATTTTTCAAGACTCATTTATAACCTTTGTACTTATTGTACTATGATATGCGCTTATGTATGACGTGCTAAATTGAGAAGACTCTCCAATGGCAACAACACAGGAATTGGCAGAAAGCCAAATTTCATAAGCCCATAGGCCAGAAAATGGAGAAACTGACATTTTCATGGCTTGATCGACTGAATTCGCTAAGGTTTTGCGATGACTCTACTTACAAACATTAAAAAAATACTAGGAGGACCACAAGTATTTGTGCTACAAATGACCAGCAATACTTGGTCAATTTTTGCTCTTCTTGTAGGAAATATAAAATTATTTCTGAAGAATTATGGTAAAATTACATATTCGTTCACAAATAATTTTATATTTCCTACAAGATGTGTCAAAATTGGCAAAATATCGCTGGTCATTTGTAGCACAGATATTTGCGGTCCTCCTAGTATTTTTTTAATGTTTGTACGTAGAGTAATCACAAAACCTTAGCATTTTTTGCAAATCGATTTTAACAGGGAAAAAGATAGTCAGGTTGTCAAGAGATTGTCAGGAATTCACGCACCTTAATTTTCGGTGGTGCTTCGGGCTGTGATTTATAATTAATACAGAGTGCGCAAAATACGGAGAAATAATTTACTTCTCAATGCCATTACTTATCTTTAATGCATGCATGAAACTCCAGCGGGGAACATAATGCTATTCTAATGTACTAGTTTTTACTGCTTTCTGTTGGTAAAGCTAGCTGCTAGCTCTATAATAGCTATTCTAGGATTTATTTATGCACCCGAACTGAACTCACTAAATATTTGATTAAGCATTCTGATAAATGGTGCAAGTCTTCCAGGAACCATAATTTATTCCTTTTGCATATGGCAAAACTCATGGTCCTGTTGTGTCCATACACCAAATATTTAATTCCTCTGTCTTTTACGCTACATTTAATAATCATTAAAAGCCCATCATGGGAACTGTACGTACTATTGTGCAGTGCATACATATTTAACATGTTTAAGAATAAGACTTAATAAGTGTCAGGATAAAAGATATTAGATATGATATACTATCACAATGTTGACAGCTTGTGAAAAATGGCACTGACGATATATTTACGAGAAAATGGGATTTCTTATATGTAATAATAACATGAGGAATGGCAAATACAAGAAGGTACGAGTGTAAGAGACTATTAGAAAGGACATTGCCACCTTCAAAGTATCAATGGACTTTAAATGTGTATTAAAACATATTAAACACGTTACATGTAGTGTTAACGTGACAAATTATGGCAAATTGAGAGATTTAAGGGGGGTTTAGCCGTTTCATTTAAAGTCGATACCAAAACAAAGACTCGTACACATTTTCCGCAATTTGGTTTTGTGGGTTTTTCCAGAGTCCACAGGGTTCTTCTGTCTATGGGTTTCTATATGTTAAAATATTATTCAAAGTACTATCGCAGGATTTTATGTTTATATTTTAATAATATAAATATTATTACTGAATTTTTGAGATCGCTTTGAATTATGCACCGGTGAAAATCGAATAATCTACCTTAAATATTTGCTAAAGGGGGTAATTAAATTAATTACTCCCTTAATTACCCGAAATTTGTAATTTAGGAGATTGCCTTTAATCATGCGCGAGAAACTGAGAAACTGATAAACTGCCCTTAAATATTGGCTAAGTACAGAAATTAGTAGTTTGCATAGAGCCGGAGTTATAAAAGGTGTAGATAGTAGAAGTAGAATTTGTGTGTAATTTGGCTTAAAAACTTAGCAGTTAGGAGTTGTAAACGTGAGACGTGCATTACAAATGGTGTGGGGAGCAAAAACACATCATTATGATTAAAGACATTAAAGATTGGGTATTAGTATTTTAGCGTGGCGTGCTAAATGGCATTGTTGCTGTTCGCAGAAGTCATTAACGTTGTGATTGTTGGAAGTGCTAATGGTACTCACTCGAGTCAACTCAACTCATCTCCAAATAATAAAAGTCATAAATACCTAATTACCAGCCCATATTTATTTACATAGTGTTCCCAAGAAATCGCATTGTGCTTCTTCCCGTTCTGCTCCTTATGCAAATGAGAAAAGCCGCTCGATCCCAAGAAATCCACAAAATTGCATTTATTGTGTAGCAACAATAAGAATCTAATTCACCAACATTGTTGCGATTCCGGCAATCAATTAATTAGGGGAATTGTGAATCCAAAGCCAACCCACCCAACCGAGTCAACGTTACGTCAACTCAAATTATTCACCGCTCCAACCTACTATAACACGGATAACTAACAATTCTTTCGTCTCTAGTCTCTAAGTAATCCAACTCTTCTAGTACCAATGAGCAAATACAAGTCAAATGATATTTAATGAATTCTCACTAACTCAAACAGCTCCTTGTTTTTAAACCAACCTCAAAAATTTTGTCCTTCATACTCATGTAAGCATTTCCCACTTCTTATAAGCAATAATCGGACAGATGGGTTCCTTTCAATGTTCAAATATTCAATGAAAATACATTTGTCCATTTATGTACCTAATTTTTTACAAGTTTTTTCTTCAACTATTTAAGGAGGATTTATTTTTTTAAATTAATTTCCTTCCTTAAGCAAGCATTTTTTGCTGCTATTAATTTTTAGTAGAATATTAGTGGTTTAATTCGGGATAAATAAATTTTTTGACGAAATCTTATAAATTATTGCACTATTTAATAAAGTAAAGAATATCCTGCTAATTGACGGATTAAGTATTTCGAATTTCTTCAGTATTAAAAGAAATAAGGTTCGTAATCATCTTTTGCTGCTGCACAAAAGTTGATAAAATAAAGTTACGACTGAGGCGTGCTTATCCGCTCTTTTTTGATCGTGTATATTTAATCCACTGAATAACTCTTGTAGTGGCTCAGTTAAGTATTGTTATTCTTATAGCAGCCGACAAAATAATTGTTACTGAGAAAAGCAAAGCGGCGTGACATGCAACGGCCATGGGAGAGACAAGACAAACCTCTCCTGCTTTCTTTTCATGAACCTACTTAAAGTTCTTGAGGCAAAGGAAGCCAAACACATCTACAACTACCTACAGCAGAAAGAGACGCTTAATTAAACAAGGTTCTCTTCAGATAAACAAAGTACCCTTACATTACATTTGCCATTAGCTATCTTGTAAACTTGAATAAAAATCCTAATTAATGGTGGCATCAACGATGAAATTCTAGGAAAGCCGATTTTCGGCAAAATGTATGGAAAAAGGTTAATGTGTTTTAATTTATGAACATGAAGATATCTCTCTGTATATTGTATACCCATTTTTAAGGTTACTAATATTGATATTACTTAAAATTAACCGAATTTAATCCAGGGATGAAATGCTTATGGTGAAAGTTTGGTTTTAGAGATTAGAAAAATTAATTTACTTTTTAAAAGATATTTGCAGATAAAGTGTTACGAAATATACATACGGTTATGTGTTCTAAATGATTTTGGTGGAAGATTAGGAAATAACGAATATTAATTGGCCCGTTAATTAGAAAATGAGAAATGGGAAACGGTGATATTGAGATAAGAGTGACAGAATAGTGGGAATTTGATTTGGTGAAAGATAATAAGTGATTGTGAGTGCATTAGCGTATAGGTGGTTTAGATTAATGAGAATTTAACAAACTAAAACTAATAATGGATTGTGAAAAGCATTTAAGTAGTTCCTGGGAGAGTGAGAGAGCATTTACGAGGGGATCTGCTTACATAGATACATTAGTAGTGGAGATGTTTATTAATCGCCGACATTCACTCTACATTCATCAGACTGACAAAAAATAAATAGCTAATCATTTTAATTCTGCGAACGTTATTTCCATCCCACCTACCACTTTGGAGAATATCTGACAATCAGAAAATAGTGTTAATTCATCTCCGTGGCTCACAAAGGGAAATTGAATGTTTTGCTCCTTAGAGAGCGAATGACAATCAGAAATATTATGAGATGAGCATTTAATATGAAAACACCTTTTAATTCTCAATTCCCATCCTCACTGACAAAGGAATCTCCTTTGGTGTTCTTCTCTGAACTCCTTTAGTGCAGCCCTTGCACTTCTCTGCACACACTCAAATATTAAGTCAATTCGTCAACGAACACTACGTGAGTCTCGAGATCAGACGCTCATAACATAACAATTCACAATCAACGTCCCAGATGAAAAGATGCGTGCAGGCTGCCGAATGGAAGATCACAAAACAGAAATAGCCTTCTCGGAATTATTATTTAGACAGACGAGCCTTTCCTACTACTTCTCATATCCATCCTACACCAGAACAACACACAACATCATTTACTCTTTCTTTGTCACTAAGATACTTACCATTTTACGCTAAGACTATTTTCAGTTGCGCTCCTTTACGCTCTTTTCCTCGTCACTCTGTCCTAAAAGCAGGGTTTCCTCTAAAAAATACATTATTTTCGATTTTCATGAAATTCTGATGATAGTACGTGTTTTGCAATAATTTTTAAGAATTTCTAACAATAATGCTGGTAAATTGAGATCTTTAATCCTTTAAAAATGTATTATTAGTAAATTCGAAGCTTCGAGACACTAACATATTTTAATTTCTGTACTTTTTCAGTCTAAACATGAAAAATTTGATCAATTTGCATTTTTTGATAGATTTTTCCATTGACAATTCATTTAGATGACAATTTTTAGTTTAGTAATGAAATTTTAATTTTAAATTGTTGATGTGAGGATGTTTTTATGAGTTTTTTACATTGTTGTACTAAAATTTAAAAAACCTGATGAAAACTTGAACTCTTAATAGAACTTTGCAATAATAATACACTTAGATGGCAATTATCAGTATTTTTAGCTTGGTGGCAAATGGTTTACTGTTTTAATTCTTAGCGATAGGATTTTTTACAGTTTATCTATAAATGGCACTTGAAATATAAATTTATTATAGTTTTATAAAAGTAGGTCACTATAAGTAAATATTAAGGGAGGAGCTTAATTGGATTGCTGTTTATGACACTTTAATAGTGAAATTGCATTGATGGTAAAGATAATGTATTAGTTGTACATATATGTAAAATGAAACCCTGGTATTTAGTGTGCTGGTATGAAGAGATTAGACATTATAAAGTTCTGACAAAGGGTAGTTTATTGTAAGTTGTGATGTGATATGACGGCCGACTACTTGTGCACAGGCTAAAAGGAAAGAGTTGACGTTGTTGCTGTTTAGTTAGAATTCGAAGCTCATTTCATTGTCAGATGAAAAGATCCATTTAAGATTCCGAGTATCATTACAACAGCAGCATGGCACATTTAATCGAGATTCTTATTCCGAGAACAGAAAACTCGCATCGCTTTACATTACTTGTCGACTCCACTCTCCTCTGATGCTTCTTCGTGTGCCTCCCAAGTCCCAATAATATTGTCCATCTTCTCTTCACTCTATACTCCAGCCAAATTCAACGTACAAAGGAATCTAACTAATCTCTCTTTTCTCCTAACTCATTTATCCACTCAATCCCATCATACAAACAACCATTACTTCAACATATTTCCTTTTAATTGACTTCCTATTCAATATTCTATTGAACCTAACATCTTTTATCAAATTTACATTCCAAATACAACCAGATGCATAATCCATCCTTATAAGCACAATTTATAAAATCATTTCCTCTCTTTATTGGATTTTATACAAGTAAACTTAGTAAACTACTCGGGTTCCTCTTAGCACTAATCAATCCAGTAATAGAACACTCTCCTTTAATTAATCAACTTTTGCAGGGAAACTAACACTGCAAACTCTACAGAACGCTAATTCAATTCAAAACTGGAAATATTGGCAAAAATATGGAAAAATGATTTTCTACGCACAAATTTTCGTTCGTTTTGTAGAGGGAAACCTTAAAACAAATTTAATTACTTCAGTAAAATGGTAATTAATATTTCCCGGAAGTAATAACTATCGAAAACTGACTTTCTCTCAATTTCTCCATCCGTGGAATATGACTTTTATACTTAAAGATTATTTTAAGATTGAGGAGAAAAGAAAACCCTAAGCAAATACTTGGTATAGCGCTTAAAAGCATTATATAATACAATTACGTCTCTGTTCATTAAATTGTTCGTCTTATTAATAGTTTTAGTAATAGTAATAGTAAAAGTTTTAATATCAGTATGCCTGGAATTTATGTTGTGAGCAATAAAGGGGCAAAGTTTAAAGGCATTATTGCATAAGGAACGATGAAGATAGTACGTAGAATAGCAAGCCTAGATATTACTTACAGAGATAAGAAATTGTAAGACGGAATATAATAGGCGATTGATACTTAGTATGTGGCCATTCTTTGCCGACTGATTTCTCGCAATGAACAGAACTGTTTTGAAAGGAGAGCTAACTAATTCCCTTGAATAGTTTCTTAAAGCAGAAATCTACTGAAAGGTAATGTAAAGCAATGGGAACAAGTTTTTTTGGTTTGGTTGTGTATAATAGAGGTAGTTTTAGTTTATTTGCACTGATTTGTATATTTAGACATTTGGAGTTGGTTAAGAAAGGAAAGGGAGCAGTAAGTCTTGTATATATTGAGAGACCCTGTAGAAAAGATTGTTTAGGACAAGGCCATTGCTTATTACGGCGAATTAGCATATGTTTCTGGTTGCCAAAGGAAAGGAGAGGAACCACAGGACACTTTTCTGCAAGATTTCCTCGAATTGCTTATAGAGGGGAAGACAAAGGAGGAGGGAATTAACAGAAACCACAAGAACGAAGGAGTTGTTGGAAGGAAAAGGGAGCGGAAGAACAAAGTCTCACCTTGTTGCAAAGAAACTTTGACAATTGTGCAAAGGTTTTTTTCAAAACGCGACTAAACGAGTCCCCCTGGGATCCTAATTGTGGTAAATACCCAAGAAATCCCTTTTCTCTTGCATAAAACAAAGAATTACAAAAAGCCAAGCCACTTTCACCGCACTCTAGTTTATGTATGATCCGATAGAATAAAAATGTCAATTCCAAGAAACGATACACAGCAAAAATTTCTAGACTCCTCACAATTAATGCATACTATACAAAGTACAAATACTGCTCTCTCTCCTCTACTAAAACCAAACGTATTTATTAGTCCAATCCACTCGACATAATGGCCACCTTGTTTTCTACGCTCTTAGTACACCCAAACCGAAATACTGGGAATCTACTTCTCATGTTTTATTTCCAATGCAAATCCAATCCTACTTTCACATCAGACCATTCCTTACCAAGTATTTATCTATTCACGATTAAATCCTGCACGCAAAAAGATTGCTTCTCCTTTCTGACCAATCATATCTGCTCCTTACACAATGGACACATGTATAGCCTGCGTAAGTACTATAATTGCGTAATAATGTCTGGCTACTCATAAATACACTTAATAGACAATGAAAAGAATATCGTGCAAAAGGTGGAACTCTGACTCACTGAGTTCGAAGGCACTCCTTCATCAAAATTATACAAAAATCTCAATTTACTACTGTGCTACGTTCTATCCTCCAAATATATTCCTTTCAGTCCAAAAACAACATTTTAATATTCTTCTTTTATGTCGAAAATATAATCATACATCCAAACCTTGTGTTTACGTATAGAATTTTTAATTTTTGCACATGTTACCTTAAATGAACATGTTTATATTTGTCGCTCACCTTTAAAAGAATAATAAATAGCAAATCTACCCTTAAATTTGAATAAAGGAGGAGTTGTGCAACCTACAACAAAGATTCTAATTTAAAGTACTAGAATGTGGACGTATTTTATAGTTGACTTTGCATTTGCAGTTTATTAGGCGAGAGCACGTGACGTAATTGCTGAAGGAATCCCCGCCTCCATGAGTAATGCAGTCTAAATTATTTTTCTGGGAAATCCTTCCTCCTCCTCCTCCTCCGGCCCCGCATTCGACGAGAACTCCGCACTCAACATCATAACAAAACAAAAAAGGCAAATAATTTATTACATGATCACATCAAAGAAAGACAGGCCACAATGAAGCCAGACCAAATCAAACCAGTCCGTCACTCAAGAGTTCAAGATACAGAATATGTATGAAAACCTTCTTCAGGAGACATCAAATGTAAACTCATGAAAATACATGCAAAACCTCGCCATACTTTCTTTCCATTGCTATTGCTGGCTTAATTCCCTTATTTATTGCTTCATAAATATCTTTAGGTTATTAATATGGCTTCTCGTTATCCGCATTTACTTTTTTCAAGATTAGCAAGTAGAGCGATTGATTTTAGCAATACATTATTCCTTTGTATGCTTACACTTGTATAGAACAGGCGTCGCAACTTTATCGTGCAAAACATAAGTTCTTAGAAAACATAAATTGCTGTGCAGGGAATACAAAACAGTTCCTATTTCGTCCTTTTACTTTTTAAATAACAAAAAAGATAGTATATTAAACAGTTTGCGTTCAAATTCTACGAAGCCTACAAAACGTTGATGCTGCATTATCATTTACATAACATTTTTAATTGCTGGTATAGTGTTGCATTCTTTGTTATTGCAGCATTTATGGAATTCATAGGGTTGTCACTATACCTTATATCATAATTTCTACAAATAACCGTTTTATGGTTTATGACGATTTTAGAAGGAAACCCATCTCATGCATTAGCAAAACAAAAGTTTATAAGGTAAATAAAGTTTGCATAACTGCGTTTTCACTTGAGATGCGCAAACTGCCTAATAGTAATTAATTTATTCTGCATTTATTTGACTAGCTAATAAATAGCAAATCGTATCAAATTGTAAAGAAAATCAGGTAAGACGTAAATGGGTGCATTATTTTCGTAATTAAATCAGGAAAGAGGACACAGTTTTTGAAATTGCATACTTACTTTAAATAAAATGAGAATTCAGGGATGCGAATGGAAATGTGGATTGTGGATATTATTAGAGTCTGTTGTATGGGAAGTGTGAATATTGAGAGTAATTGTGATAGTTTGGCTGCGGAAAGAGTAAAATGATTTGGGAGTGCTGCTGACGGATTGTCTGGTGTGTGAGCTTAGTCAAAGTGGAGCGGAGTTTGGCATTTAGCTGAGAATAATGAATTTAAATTTACAATTGAGAGAACAAAGTGAGTGCCCTGACTATTTAGCAAGTGGTTAGTTAGTCTTTCTTGGAATACTATCGCCTACCTCTCCTTTGTCTCTTTCCAAGAAATCTTCGCATCATCAACGGGATTAGCTCCTCTACTTTTATGTGCATACACGTTGCAAGCCAAGTCAAACAAACCAAACCAACTGACATGATCTTTACAACCAACACAATATCTCATATCTAAGCAATCTCCCTATCCCATATTCTTATGAACCAAAACACACAAAACACGTTAAAGCACTCTTCCACAACTATAATTGCCTCAGTAGGTACCCTCCACAGCTACATGACTTGTCTACTCCACTTTTTCATCCATTCGCAACACTATCAAAATAACAAAGCAAATCCACTTTTCTCTCTTTCCACATTTACCATTTAACAAACTACAAAACATTTTTTAATCTTCTTTCATTTCCACTAATTATTTCCATTTATCACACCTCAGTATACAATTTACACTTCAAATCATGGAATCAACATGGATTATCCATAATATCTTAGTTTTAAAACTACCAATGCCAATTAGTAATTACACCTCAGTAATTCTAAAATACCTCAAAATGTTCTCATTTTATTCCTCTGTCCTTAAGTCCTTATCGTTCAGAAAAAGGATATAAATATTTTCTGCAATGCAATATTATGATAATGATACTGAGAAAACGTAAGTAATGTAAATGTGACTGCGGAAAAGTGAGGTTGACAGGTAAATAGTACGGAACGGAGATAATTACTGGAATTTGTACCAAGAATTTATTTTTTGTCACGCTTCCGCCTCCGGCACAGTTTTGCGAAGCCATACAAAGCAAAATTTGCCAATATAATCATAATCAAATATTGTAACAACCAAATATTGTTCAATTCCCCAGTTTTACTTTGTAACACTAGTGTTAGTTTATTGGAGTTGTTTACATTGGATTACATATCTGTTTAGGTTGATAACTTTATATATGATCTGTTGCAGCAATGGATTTCTCGAATTATGCGTGTTGTTACGTATTTTAAAGAAATAGAAGCCCAGAAACGATTTTGTATTGTAAATGTCACTTCTTATAAATAAAATCCCTTTGGATGAGTCTGGGAATGGAAATATTGAGGATGAGGGTACATTTGTAGGGTCATTCATGAGAGAATTGGCGGAAATCATGGAATTTGTACAGGAGGATGGAGATGTCATTGGCAAAATGTAATATAATAACGTGATTACAGAGTAATCGGTCTTGAAATCCGTTTCCGCTCGTCTGTGCCAACGAAAGGAAGGACTCTCCGTTGTCGCTGACATAAATGTACGTTTAGTGAGAATGTTGGTGAATCTGTCACTGTGAGTTCAGTCAAAAGTACAGAGAAGAATTGTAAAGTGCGCAATGGATAGAGAATAATACTCGGTACAGCACAATTACCAAATAACCAGAGCTCCTGCCCTTTTCCCAGAATCTCATTGTCCTCTCTCTTTCCCCTTTACTACAGGGTGTACCATACAAACGGAATTATTTTAGTTTTCATTCGTAAATATGTACAGTAATTATGTATTGTTTGTTCCTTTTATGTTACTACAGGGTATAGCATGCAAATTGATTAATTTTATGTATAAGATACCTATAATAATACTTAAATTAATGTGTACACATAAAACAGTTACATAAACCTCTGTGTCACACCCTGTACAATGATTGCATTATAAAGCAGCCTTACTGTCTCGCAGTCTCAATCAATTTCCACTTGGAAAAACTGGAATCAACTCGACTGAGCTAAACACTTTACTTGTCATCCTCTTCCGGCCAAATAAAAAAAAATACACCTAGTCTTTATTATGTCTCGTCTGTCCAATCATTATCCCATCCATCCAATTAATAAATGAACTCTGGCTCTAATAAACCAATCCAACCATCTATTCCAACCTAATTCTGACAAGCACCACCAAAAATAACACGTTTACGTCAAATTTTGTAGTTATAATGATAGCAAATTACAGAATAGGACATTGGCGTAACCATTTCAGTTTCAACCCTGCTTTTCTAAAAAAAACATTCCTTCAGAAATACTTTGTTGACTAGTACATTTAGATTATGGTGAAATATTAATAAATGCTTTAATTAACATAAAATGTCCTACAATTTTCGTTTTTGGATTTGCATTTGTAGAACTATTTGGTTTTGCTGTACTGATGGCAGTATTGAGCTGTACAATTTAGGTAGGCATATTTGGATTAAAATTGAAATATTATTGTCATAAATATAGTTAAGCTGAGAATAAACTTTCCCATTTTGATTTTCATGAAAATACTTAGGAATCATAACTCTTTTACCTCGCAACTAGTATTCTACGAAAGATGCTATTAATGTTTTGTGTAATTGGACATTATAACCTTACTAACACGTAGTACTTTTTAGAAAAATTAACGTTTATTCCTCAAATGGCTTCAAATGAAAAGGAAAACTTTTGTTTTTAATTCCGGCCAGGAAAAAAGGTTTAAAAAGAAAAGAAACTCCAGAAAACAGAAGGTTTGAAGTTCACCTAGGAGCATACCAGGAAATTTTATTGTTGTAAAGTATAGAAATTGTAAGACATTAATTAAAAAATTAGAAACCTTAGAAATTTGATAGAAGAGCATTTTCAGGACTTTCTTTAAAGTTTGATGTCATATTATATGTGCGTATGCTGTAAAGTATTTACAAGATATTTGAGTGGAAGCGAGTGAATTTGTAGCGTAGAGATTGGAAGAGACATGCGAGATTGAGCGATGTTCTTTCACGGAGTAAAATTCCAAGTAAAAGTGTCAATAGACTGACAGATGGTTTGGAAAGACAAGGCATCCTTTTCTCTTCTCTGTTGGATTATTTTGCTGTTTATTTTCTTCCGAGAATTTGTACTTTGTGTCTGTCTTCCCGTAGATTGCATTTGGAGCAAAGGAATCGCAATTGGATTTCGTAGCGCGGAGTGAGCAATTCGTTTTGTTAGGGACGGAGTGAACGTGCCGTGCCCCGCAGTCTGATCTCCTAGACCTAGTCCGTCTCAACGTCCATCTCCAGCATCTTCTTCTTCGCCAACGCATTATCTCTCCAGCACACATCCAAAATACTCGGAAAACCTCTTTCACATGCTAAATCTAAGTCTTTCTTCTTCTGAGGATTAACTCCACTTTGTAGCATTGCAACTCCATAATGTCATCATGCTACAGTTCATCGCAGATGCCCTATTTCATTTCCTAAGGACGATGTCCTCGGTTACAACCCTAGATATACCATTTTCTAAGCTTGAGGTTATAACCGATAGAAAGTAATTGAAAATGTCGTATCGCATCGTCTATATAAGACTTAGAAACAGCTTGAAATTGAAGAACTTCTTGCTTTCTAAGCACATCATGTAATATTACCTTCTGGAAAATTATTTCCTGCATATTTTCCTGAATATTGACCATTTTTTAAAGAAATTTTGACATAATAATCATATTTATGCAACAATTGGCCGTATTTTGGTGTATTGACCACTTCTAGGGCAAAATTGACAATATTTTTACAACAATGACCTCGTTTTTAAAAAACTTGACATAAAAGTTCACCTGTAGCTATATGCATATTCAGGTGGACGTATATTGTGGATAAATGTTTTGGAAGGAACATGTAGAAGACAGATGAGTGCAGTTGAGAAGTGATGTTTCTTGCATTCGTATTTCTCGGAAGGACAAACTCGAATGAATTGAAAGCTGACGTAGGTTGAGTGAGTTGAGTCAGGAGCGGAGCAGAGCAGGGAAACTAAAAGGAAGGGAAGAGAGACGAGTTTGTGATGTTGAGAAAAGGAGCATTGCATTTGGGTAGACAGAGAGGCAGAAGAAATAAGAATCAGATGAGGAGATAAGATGAATTGCGGAGAGAAGAGATTTTCCTCGTACACTCAACGGGAGGGTTGTTTTGTTTCTCCCAGATTCTCTGAAATTTCCAACTAAACCAAAACCAACCGAGTTTTTCTTCTACCAAATTTTAAAACTCGCAAATATAAACCGTTCTTGCATCATTACTCTAAATGCACATTTTTCTTAAGGTTTCTAGACATTATACACATTTATTGGTATTGGTACCCAACTAAATGCTAAGGCCTTCGGCAAGGAATTTTCAAATAGGCGTGGCTTATACATCATGTTTAATATTAATCACTCATCATCAATTCTTGGTCACATTTTACTGCATTTGTTATGGTTATCTTAATTTTCCCTTCGAGTAGAATAGCGCCCCGGTTTCGCTACCAAGAAAGCTAGAACCAGTTCTTTGTTTTCTGTTAAACGACAACTTTCTTTGTCTGATTCTGAGTCATTCCATTTATGTGTTCACATGTATTCAAAACAGTTGCTAATACATCCCCTCATAGCCTCACTCTATTATTTCCCTATCATTACCCAAGATTGCTTCTCGATGCATCCTAACCCTTTTCCCAGAATTTAAGAAACAAGGTAACTTTGCATAACTTTTTTAGTCCAATTCAACCACAAACTTATATAACAAACACTCTTGCGTAATTCAATTTTGTAATACAGAACGTATCTGCAAAAAATATACTACACTTTCGGCAATCATTATCATTTTTCAAAAATCGGCAACTTTTTCTAAAATATCAATGATTTTAGATGAAGACTTTATGAAACATCCCATAATTCATATTTTTTGGCGTATACTGTAAATTTACTTCTGAGATACCCTCTGAAGATAAATTCACAGTAAAATAAAAAGTTGAGGAACTTTTATTTCGGTAATATCGAGAATATTAGATATTTACACGTACATATTTGTGGTGTTAGATAGTGAGAATTGAGTCTACGTTGAATTTGGTGAAGTAAATAGTGAGAGAAAGGTTGTGAGAGAAGTAATGAGTGAGTCAGTCAGTTAGTCAGTCAGTCTAGTGAATTAATTTAGGAGAACTGCAGTGGAACTGGGAGGACGGAGAGAGAAGAGTTCGAGTGAACGAAGACAAAGAATGCACGGCTTTTGTTGTCAGAATAATGCAGAGTAACGATTCCAATCATGAACTTTCAAACATTTTTCATACGAAATCTTCATTAGTTTTACTATCCAACCACTGAGCACAATTCCATTTCAAGGCAACTTTCATTATCTCTTTTTCAATTCCATTTCATGCTTCCTATTCATATTTCCACAACATCACTATTCAAATAATATTCAATTCCTCACTATAATCCGCACCTAATCCACGGGGAATCACAAACATTACGTAACAACAAGTACATGCATATTTCCTGTGGTGGGATTATCCTCGAGGATTAATTAAAGACTTGTATCCTAATGTAGATGTTATCTGTTATCAATATCATGGATCACAGCGCTCTTGGAGATAGATAAACCAATTCAAACAAGAAACACACATGCTAATAAAAATTCATAAACTCCTTCCTTCGTTGTAATCACTTGAAGATAAAGGACTCTGTACTCCACACTGTAGTCATCAATCAAAACACTAAGGCCATGAAATCAGTCATTGTTACAAGGAGACTAATCAGTCTTCATCTTACCAGCAACTAGACACATTTTTCTTGGAAAATTATTCTCACTTCGCCTCGCTGTCTGTCTAATCTCAACTTAACTAGACAAAACGTATAAATATCTACTACTTGCTAAATACAACGATAAAGTGCAAATGGGCGATAGTAATTATCATGTTGGCTAGAACTCTTAACAGGTAGACCTTCTAACCACTCTAATTCTCTGTACAGACCAAGTACTAATTTTCTGACATTTCTATTTACGAGTTACGCTGAATTCGTTTCCCATATCGTAGATTGTGGATTCAGAGTAAAATCTGCACAGCTTATGAAACATAATTACGATGATGAAATGTCAAAGTGCACGCTTCACCATTCATTAATATTTTCTTTTTTTCATATTAGACAAGGCTACGATGTTGTAAATATTTTGTTTAACCCCAAAAAGCAATAAATTGAGAAGAAATTCATATTTATACTAAGGTTCTACACTCTGCCATTGTATTCCGCAAAATCATTTTTATTTGTTATAACAGCAAATTGTAAACCCCTAAAATACTGAGAAAAATACAAATTATGGCTTTTGAACTTTGCTAGATTTACTTCTGCAAGTAATTTGTTTTGTGGCTTATATACAGAGGGATTATTTGTCGAGCTCTTACGAGGCAAACATTTTCGGTGACATCTCTGTCACCGAAAATGTTTCGATAATATTCACTGAAAACCCTTAGAATTTTCTTTCGAATTTCCCATTTCAAGGGTATTTCATGAACCATAGAATTTTGCATGTAGACTTGGTTATTTCATTTCAAAGTAAACTTGAAATGTAATTACGTCATAAATCAATTACTTTTTAGTTTTTCCGTGGTTGCGGAAATTTAATATACTGAAATTACGAAAGTTCATGTTAAAGTAGTTCAATCAAAAATAAATAAAGGAGATTGTTAAAATGTGTTTAGTTGTAATAGAAAATGAGATATCTAGTACAGACTCAAAGAATAACTGCAGTTTAGAAAAATATCAATTTTTAATGTTATAATTATTTCGGGGAAGTTTTTGTTCGTATTCGTGAGATGTGCGTTAGTAGCAGCTGGGAGAGTTTAATTGGGCTATGCATGACATCCGATGGGAACTGGCATGGTCAGAATCGTCAGAAATGTAGCCCAACATTTAGCACAGCTACATCGTTATTTCTCCGTTTCACAGGAAAGGAAAAGCAATTATAAAGGAAAATTCGAAGGAATGACGGAAACCGTTTGCATAAAAGGGGGCTAACTCAAAACCAAAATTACTACTTTGCACTCTTACTCAGAATATGAACCCTGAGGCAACCACATTGTGGCTTTTCTGCATTTATCAATTCTGCATAATCAGCCTATTAAGTACTATCGCATTTTAATTTATAAGTAGGTGCATTTGGGTACTTCCATTTCTTCAGTAGACCTCGTAATACCTATATTCCGTGCAAACAAAATCTTATCGAGCAGAAATGCAAAATCAAGGTGCAAAGTGAGATTTGCACCAATAGAATTCTCAGAGAGAAAGCTAACTTTCCAAAATACTGAATTTTTATTAACAATGAATTTAAAAAATTTCTAAATCATTAAAAAAAATAACTTAAATTCCAAAACTTTTCTGAATTGAAATACTGGTTGAAAAGTAGGAATAAGTTTAAGATTAATGATGCTACACCAAAATAAAATCACTAAATAAAGATGGAAGATAAACGTACATTTTTGTTCGCTGTTGGCAAGTTAAACTTTACCGAGAATTGTGAATTGAAAATGTAAAGACAGCTAAGTATGCACTTATAACGACTACCTGTGATATAGCGGAAAGACTTACGTGCAAAACAACATTCGCAATCTGTCGCAATTCAAGGAAAACCTAATCTTGATTTTATTGTCATTTTAAGCAAATATTAGAGTACATAGAATTTGTTGCCACCCATTCACTGAGAATTACAATAACACTGGTGATTCTATGAAAAGGAACGACATAATGTGACAGAATGCTAGACTTACACTAATATTTGCATTTTAGTTTCGCAGAAGACCTTCCGGCACTTCACATTCTCTTCTTTCCCTCAAATTGCTATATAAGTACTGACAATAACTTTTGCTTGCATTACCACCCACCTAATAAGTAAAACAAATGCATACCGAGAAGTACAATAGGAAAGTCGCTTTTCATTTTCAATTCTATTTTACCAAAAGGTCACAGTACACTTTAAGCATAGACACAAGTACCTCTTTCCAATTGCTCTCGCGTAAAAGTAATGAAATTCTACAGAAATCAAAACAAATCACCGAATAACAACTTATTTCTCGTTCAATATCAAATCATTCTATTTGCTTTACCAAAACTCAAGTTCATTTGAAACAGGAAAGGAACAAACAAGTAATTCTGAATTCCATTCGGGAAATACTCTTCAAACATCTTTTCGGAAATCAATACTATTAAAGCAGAAACAATATTCCATCATGCATTTTTCTACGAAAGTCTTTTTAATAAGCGTACAAAAATACTAACCAGAGTAATAAGGCCTAATTTTACTAATTGTCGAGTTATTTATCAAATAATGGTTTTGTCCAATAATAATTGCCAAAAACTGCCCAATAATTCGCAATTTCCCTGGTTTGTTAAAACCTAAATCGTATAATTGATAAGCCCTGCACTGTATTATAATACGTGCCACAAGGTTATAGAATAGATATCAATTACTTTAGATTGGACATACTTTCAATGCAAAAATTTCTCTAACTGCAATACATATGAACTACTGGTGTACTGGTTTGATTTCAACATCATGAAATATTACACAGCACATTGTAACCCAGCTACAATAATATATTTCGAAAAAAAAGATTTTTCTGTATTGGTTTATATATTTACATATTTTTTCTTTAAAGTTATGCGTTCTTTGAAGTAGTTTTGCGATTACTAGTTTCTACGTATATACTATAGTAAAGTAAAATGAATGTAGATTACTATATCAGAATCATGTCAAAGTCACCACGTAGCCTGGAATATTTGACTCTTACGCAGAAATCGTCCCCTTTAGATTTACGTTTTCTTACACTGTGTCTGTCTACCGAGTACACTGTGGCTAAAGTCACTCCAAACTTTTTTCTAATGTCTTCTTACAAAATATTTCTTAGTAATCCTTTTATTTCAAACTTTTTATCATTTCAAGGAAATCCTTTGTGCCTTTCTAGTGCGCACTAATTTATAGTACTTAGAATGGAGTATTCAACGTACAAATTGAAATGCTTGAAAATTGTCCAACTGTTAATCGGAAATGAGATTAAATCTTTTAACTGCATTCTGATGTACAATTTCTATTAATTCCATACGATTGTGCAAATTGATACATTAAATATTTTAAATTGTGTTTAAGCTACTATAAACCTTGCATTATAGCTTCTGCTTGATTGTTTTAGAGAAATGGTCACCTTATAATTGTACTGTGGCATCACAAATTAATAGGACAGAACGATTTGCATTGGCAGAGCCATTTAGGAAAATAAATAGTAAAAAATGAGTAAATTGACAGGTGTAACAGTATCTAACAACTCTAGGAAGCGATTCGGAACGGAGGAACACATTTGTGACGCTTTTGAAAAGGATGTTTGTCTTGTCACGAATGAGTTAGAGTGATCCTCTCAGAGGAGAATTGAGGAGAGACGAAAGTCGCAGTCACACCAAGACATGCTCCAGTGACCACCTAACAATGCGTTACTGCACTCCCAGCGCTCTTCACATCCACATCCCACTTCTCATTTCAAATACTCCATCCACGCTCAATCCGCAACTCACAACCGACGGGATACGCCAATAAATACTTTGTTCAAGGAGGGCCACTAATTGTAATTAAATACAAAGGAATTACCATTATCGATTTATCCAGCAAAACTGAAGTAAAATATTTAAATATCCTTATCCACCTGCAAAATTATATGTAGTGGAAATAAATGAAATGCATTCTCAATATGGTTTGGGAAATTGACAGGATTCTAGGTTTAATTGCTTTTTTCTTTATTCTGATTGGTTCTCTGCAGGAACTTGTCTGTCCTCTGTCTGACTTTATTGAAGTCTTTCAAAAATTACGTCATTAATAAGGTCAGTACGTAAACACACTAAAACTTATGTACCTGTAGCTTTTACGATATTACGTATATTTTAGAATACGGCAAAATAATTCACTTCTATTCCCTCAAAATAGAACCAGAAAACGCAAAAACATCAAAAATTACTTGGTTCACAAAACCCTGGAACAGTAAAAGAATGCCGTATATCTAGTATATAAATTATATTTATAGAATAAAAAAATTATAATCTGTTCTAAAGGGAGAAATGTCGAAAACAAAGTCTACATTACATTGTAGTAATGCCTGTAATGCAATATGCACACGTTTTAGATTCTGTGTGATAATTAAATTTCATTCGCATTCCAAACTCTTCTATATAGTTCAAATGAAATGCTTTCATCTAATTGAGCTTCAATGAAGGTGTAATATTGGATTATAATTAAGTATTCCGGTCTTTCTTTTTTCCTTATAAGGACTAGTGGCTTAAATTTCATTTCGTGTTCTACAGGTACAGGGTATTGCGAAATGATTTGGAGAAAGTTTATACCTCCTTCTGGACACAAGTTATACAGTCTGGAGAAATTATTCAGCATTCCAGAAAATTGCAGACGTTTTTTCATTACTTTTGCATGTTTATTATGGAAGTAATATTATTCATTACCAAGATATAACTTTTTAACAAACCCTTCCGCCCTTCCCCATTAAAACCGTTTTTATGATTTGAACACATTTAAGCATTTGGTTAAATTGTGACTGTCTGAAAGAATAGAAGCTAAAATGAATTGGGAATGTTCGGTAAAAAGAGCGTTAAGAAATGAAAAACTCAGTGGGAGTGTTAATGAGAATGTTGACAAGACAATTTTGATGAAATCGAGTAAGGTAGATTGCCTTGCTTGCCGCCTGCTTAGATCTGATTGACAATTGTTGAAGATTTATTCCGTGGAATCCATTTGGTCCTCAGTTATGCAAAAGCAATCAAATGAACTGAAGTTCGACGAATCCCTGGGATGATTTCTTGTGACGAGGCGTATCTAAATAAATAGCTGGCTTGACTTGGGACAAAACACAAGCCTTCTCGCAAATTATTTCGTTTTTCTAGTTAAAGAATGAAATCAAACGGAGTGGATGACTCCTATGTTCAATGTTCAGCTTCAGATAAAATCGAATAATAAATGAGCGTGTCAAACAGCGCACAGTTAGATTATAATAGCGCCACGTCTCTCCCTTTTTGTTTCGTCAATTCTAATCCGGTTTTATGTTCACGTCGACTTTACTCGGAAGATAAGAATGCAGCAGAGACCAACTGGGGAGGTTGACGGTTCTTCAAATCACAAGGCAGATTCAAGCTGCGGCTTCCAATTTCCGATGCACATTCACAAAGCCAATTGAATCAACGCCCCGAAAATACGTTTTGCTCTTTTAAATCTACTTTAGCTAGTTCTAACGCTAATTGTCCCATTTTCCCTTCCTCCACCAATGTCAATACGTAATTTAGTTTCGCAACTTACAATTCAATCAACTAACTATTTAAAGTGCATGAAATGGCAAAAAACTAAAATGACGATAACCTTTAAATGTTTAACCTATGTTTTTTCTAACAACATGATAATTGCACAGTAATTATAATTTAGAAGACAATAATTGAATTAATGGTACAAAATTAAATGCTATCTATAGCTGAATAGCATAATAACTCCCAATGCCGCATAACATTGGGTTTTTAAAGTTTAAAACAGTTAATCATGACGTAAGAACATTATAAGGTAAGAAATTTTGAAGCATGCTTTGAGATTTTGCAATAGGAAGGATATTTTTCATTTATTGAGGCTGAAGTTGAATGGAGTGGATGATAAAAGTGTTTGCCATGCCATAGCGGTGGAATTAGTTTTCTCGGTATTGCACAGGGTTGATATTGTTTTGATTAGACAGAAAGATGAAGGTAAAAAGATGTGATTCTCGGGAAAGATTGAAAAAGAGTATTTATTAGTTATAGTGATTTTGATAGTTATAGTGATTTGGAATGTAGACAAGAGCAGAGTTTGTGAATTCTTTGGAAATGGAAAAGTGAGTCGTTTGAGAATTTGAGAGTGGCTCTACAGAGTTTCGTCAGAAGAGACAGAAAAGCAAACAGAGTGAACTAAACTAAACCACAACGGGGTCTCTCTCTTTCCGCCTCGATTCCTTTTCTCACAATCATCGGACAGACGGGTTCCTCTCAACTCTACTCTAACTATTATCTACTTCTCATGTACACAATAATTCCCTGAAAAGTGAAATACAATGCCACACTCAAATTGCTTCCCTAGAATTTTAAATACCACAATTTTATAATTCTCTTTAAATATTTAGCAATGACAAGAAACAAATGCTATCTGTACCCTACTTATTTTACTAACCCATTTTTCAATGTAACATAAAATAGTATTGCATAATAATTTCTCTGTAAAAGGAATGTTGAAATACTTCCGAGTATACAATTTTCATTTGTCAGTGAACTATATTTACATTCATCCAAGCATTATCTTTTTCGTCGAAAATAGATCACAGATGAAGCACTCTTACTTGATTAAATCAAAAAAGATCATTAAAGTCAAGCCAAAAGCCAAGCCAGAGATTGTAGGGAAAATTTTGTGTAACCAACTTCAAACCGTATAATACTTACCCGTATTACAAAGATGGGATTTTTAGTAGCGTATAGTTTTGAATATTCCCATTTCCCAGGCAGCTTTAGACACCTGGGAAATGTGAAAAATATGGGAAACAATAGAAAACGTAGGAAATATGGGAAATCATAGAAAGCGTGAGAAATATGGGAAATAATGTAAAAGGGTAAAAGGTGGGAAATAATAGGAAACGGGAAAATGTGGGAAATAATGTAAAAGGGTAAAAGGTGGGAAATAATAGGAAACGGGAAAATGTGGGAAATAATGTAAAAGGGTAAAAGGTGGGAAATAATAGGAAACGGGAAAATATGGAAAATAATGTACAAGATGGGAAACAATAGAAAACACCGGGAAAATGGGAAATAATGTAAAATGTGAAAATTAATTAATGTATCACTAATTTATAATTTCATTGAATAATTGCAGGAAGCAAAATTATACTGCTCTTAACTTTTGTCCAAAAAATAGCTTGTTGAATTAAGTTTCCACGTTTTATTCCAAATTCCCATCCTATTAATTGTGTTTTACATTTTTCGTAGACGGGAAATAGAAATTAACCACTAAGTGGTGTTTTATTCGAAACCTTGATTAATAGAGAAATTTTATAATCATGCCTGACAGTAGTTTTGGGAAATATTTGGCTATAGAATTCGTTTATTAGCGAAATGTCTATAGGTGATATGTGTGGTTGTTGGTTTGGCCCTACGTTAGATTGATGATTAGAGATTGAATTGTGAAGCCACAGATATAGATATAGTATTACTAAAATGAAGTGTGAAGCGAAGCATATTTGAGTGAATTCGGCTGTTGAAGGATTTCTGTCAGCCGCACTCATTCCGTGTAATTTCTAACCAAAGTTCTATTGACGTCTTTTGTTGTAATTTTAATCGAGAAATTCGCTGGAATCGATTCGAGACAAAAGCTCTAATGCCAAACCAAATTCCAAGAAAAACTATCAGGTATGCTTATATTACTTTACATATCGCCTATTATATTACATCTATCTTTTGTATATGGAGTACTACACAATTGACCATTTCCACAAAGTACCTCACCTTGTATCCTACTCATGCACACTGTTACACTTGTGGGATATAGTACATGAGGTATTTTGTGCAAATCGGTAATTTGTATCACATAATGTTTTTGTTCCTCATGCAAACTTCCCTCAAACCATTAATCTCTATTATATCCCTTTTCAGTTTATTTTCGTTTAGATTTTAGATTGTATGCTTAATAGAATATGCAATGCACCATGTCATAATGTAATGTTCCTCTTATCTGGTTATCAAAGAAAGAGATTTCCTTTGTTTCCTTAAAAGGTATTTAATTTAGTAATTCTATTATTTGTGGAGTTTCATTAATACGATCACCAAAACTTAACACTAGTTAGTTATTACTGTTATTAATGAAAACAAAACAATCTCCGGGAATTTAGAAAAACATTAAATTTTTAGACTATTTTTCCAAGTACTGGATAATTATATAGAAATATTTCTGTACTAATAATTGGCATTTATAGATGAGTTTCAAAACAATGGAATTTATTTTTATACGCTTTGTTTCAAACTCTAAATATGATATAATTATTTATTAAGCGAGATATCCTCCATCTACGCCAAGTGCTTCTCCAGTGATCATAGTGGATCCCGACCCGGAGAGGAATATAACGGAATCAGCAGTTTCTGAGGGTTCTGCGAAACGCTTAATTGCTTGGCGATTCAGAATTCCTTCAAATCTCTCTGGATTTTTTTCAATGTATTCCTTCGTTAGCGGAGTTATCATGTAAGTTGGACAAACACAGTTCACCCGGATATTGTGTTCTGCCAATTCAATAGCCATGGACTTTGTCAACATCGTCACAGCCGCTTTGCTGCAGCAGTACATACTTATGTTCGGCAAAGCACTTTTCCCAAACTGCAAATTTCAGAAATGGTCAAATGTAAATATTTTGCTAAATAAATTTCGCCAATTCAAAAAGAATTTTTCAAAAGTACGGTTTTTCACATATTTCTAAGCTTGAACTTACGAGAGACGCGATATTGACGATAGTTCCTCCGCTTCCTTTTTCTATCATTGCTTTTGCCACGATTTGGCTCACATTAACAATAGCTTTAAAGTTGACACCAAAAATACTGAGAAATAGAGCAATAAATGATTTGTAAGGGATCTAATAATTTTTAATCTTTAATTTTAGTCAATCAAGAAATTCCCGAAGAAATAATAAAGACTAAAAAATTAATTCTTACAAGTCTAAATTTTCTTGTGAAACATCGAGAAATGATTCTCTTCTATTGACACCAGCATTGTTAACCAAATGGTCAACATGTCCAATCGTGGCTAAAGCCTTTCGAGTTGCTTCCCAGTCTAATAAGTCCACACCAAAAGTTTTTGCGTTTGGTAAGAGTTCGGTAACTTTCTGGAGTTGAGCTTCATCTTTGTCTAAAATAATTACTGTTGCTTTTCCCTCATAAAACTTTTTCGCTATTTCGAGTCCCAAACCTGTATGAAATCACCACAAAATAAATAGAATGCTTGTTAACAAAACATATCGTAATATATAATCCATACCTCCAGCTGCTCCTGTAATTAAAACTCGTTTTCCAGTGAATGCCATTGTGTCAACTTAAAAAATGACAGTGGGCTTACTGACTTTACAATACGATATACACTTATGTTAAGCATACAATTATCCAGTATAGTATCATAAGCATATAATGCACAATCCAGCCGTAGATATTATACGGTCATGGTCATGGCAAATAATACCCCAAAGAAAAGAAGGTGACGAAACCCCTAATTTCAAGGACTACTACTTTAATCTCTTATAGTTTTGCATTCTTATCACTTAATACGCCAGATACAATGAAAATAATGCCCGAGCGATTACTATCTATAAATACGAACAAGTAGTTTGAACTATAAATGATGATAGTATGGATGGGTTGTGGAAACTCACTGGCAACTTATAATCATGAATATAATATTCGTATGGTATGTGATATTTGTATATAATGTTATACGACACAATTATGAGCTCAAGGTCAACGCATAATTTGTACAGAAATAAATTCAATGTATTAAGGAGGGGTTAAATAAATGAAAATTCCTGATTTAAGGAGAACAGACTAAAGAGGAGAAACGAAGCTTTCATTTTTGAAATCTACTCATATTTCTCTATTGAACCTAAAAGCCAGATTTAAATACAAAAATTTAAGGTCAAATTATGACATTATTTGCAGTGGTAGAAATACATTGGAGAAATGCATTTCCATTTTTATTTCATCTGTAAAGGATGAAAAGTATGAAAACTTAATAAATGCGTTCAGGTTGGACAGAGAATTTTTCCAGGGTTTTTGATATATTTTAGAACAGAACTCTCCCAAGGTCTTGGAATTTGAAAAATGCGATTTTACATGTAAATTTTGGCAAATGCTCCAAAAACTTTGTGGCAATGAGAAAGACTACAAAATTACATACACAACCAAATTTTAAAATTCTCTACCAACTAATGCAGCTGACCTTTAATTCTAAGTCCTATTATTAATTAATGTTTTTGCCTGCGGTATGTTATGATAACCTTATTTGGCGTACTAATAATATTATGAGTTCTTTCAATTCTTAATGACCGATATTAGAACCTAAATTATAATTAATCTTTAATTATTTCTAATTTCTACAAAAACTGATTTCAGGTCACATTTCATACGGAGAGGTTATGAAAAGTTTGTAAAGTCCCTTGTATAATGTTAAATGCTTACAGATCTCCTTGATTTCGTTTGTTTTAAGCCGCATCTTTTAAGACAATCAATAATGACTGCAAGTTTTGCACAAATATTTTCTTGAATCCAAAACGATTTTTCATGATAATTATCTATTCAAAAAATAGAAAAACCACCATTGTCGAAACATTAGTAGCAAAATGTCCAAGCAGAATTTAGAAAAAATTGGTCACACTATTGTGGTCCTTTCAGGTAGAGATTTTTTATACATTCTTCCAGTTTTTTGTCTTATTGCTTCATGGTTCATAATGTATTTTCGCGAATTCAAAGTTTTAAATGTTAAATTATTTTGAAGGGAAAGGAGGTGTTGGAAAATCAACTGTTGCTGTTCAATTGGCTCTGTCATTAGTTTCAGCAGGAAAAAAGGTAAATTATTTACTTTAAATATGAAATACTTCTTCTAGATATTTATTTTTAAATGTCCATGAACATGTATATTACAAAATTCAAGGTGGGACTTCTTGACTTGGATATCTGTGGACCTAGTGTACCCCAGATGCTGGGGCTAGATGGTTGTGACGTTCATCAGTCAGATGCCGGGTGAGTCATGATTTTTGGATTTTTCTGGTCCTGGGTATCTAGTATTTTCATTTTCGATAACGGTTTTTGATCATTTTAGTTGGCTTCCTGTGTACACTTCGCAAAGTAAATCTTTAGCCGTGATGTCCATCGCATTTTTATTGAGAGATAAAAATGATGCTGTAATTTGGAGAGGGCCAAAGAAACATGGTTAGTATTTTATCGCTTCTTACAACAAGATAATTTTTAACTATCCCCTTCCAGACTAATCAAACTGAATTTTGTCGGGTTAACAATATCTTAATTATTCTTTAACATTTCGTAATTTCGTAGCTATGATAAAGCAGTTTATTCAAGATGTTTACTGGCAAGAGTTGGATTATCTAATAATTGATACTCCTCCGGGTACATCTGATGAGCACATGTCAACTATGGAATCTCTAAAGGATGTTTCTAAAGGTGCCGTTCTGGTGACCACACCGAATTTAGTGGCCGTAGCCGATGTTCGTCGTGAAGTCACGTTCTGTCAAAAAACCGGTTTGAATATCATTGGAATTGTGGAAAACATGAGTGGATTTGTCTGTCCTAACTGTCAAGTAAGTTTAACACAATAAAATACATTGGAGGGCCTACATAGTATATTTTAATTACACAGTGTACATTAAGTAACGAGTTTGTTTAGTCGTATTTGTATAAATCATTGGAATATTATATTAAAGGATTATATTATAGGTAATGATTTGGTTTGATTTTAGGACTGCACTCAAATATTTCCGACAGGTGGAGGCCAATTGCTATCGGACGAAACCGGAATCAAATTGCTAGGGAAAATACCAATCGACCCTAATCTTGTCAAATGCGCTGAAACTGGTGTTAATTTTGTTGAAAAATTCACGGAGTCACTAGCCGCTGTAAATGTTCACCAGATAAGAGATTCCATTTTACAAGTGATCGGTGGCCCAACCCCAATGGAAACATAAAAGGCATTCCACATTTTAAATTCCTACCGTTATTCTTCATTGCAACCTGTTAACCTTTTCGTTAGTATACTATTGTAATAAATGATCAATTTAAAGTATTTTTAAAACATACGACACAGCATTTTAAGTGCTATCTATCAATCAACCTAATTAGTTTGTTTGCAATGCATTTACCGGCCCCGCAAATCAGTGTTATGTTAGTTTGCCATCATTGCAATTTGAAACTCGTTTCTTTCTGGCGATTGACAATTACTGGATTTACCGAATTACCCGAATTATTCACGATTACTATTTTTAAATCCATTTTTGATGTCCAGATATTTAATGACCCACCAAGTGCAATTACATTGGAATTATTGTTTAAACGTAATTTATTTGATGACTCACTCGCTTTCGCTCACTCACAGACTTCCAGATCACGACCATTTCGGTCAAATCAAGGGACTTGGTCATATACATTTCAGGTCATAGACAATTATGTCAAAGATTTTGTTTGTGTTCGTGTAGAATAGTCTTTTAAATCAGTTTGAAATAGTAAGCTCTAGTGGCAAAATTATATTTATTTTAAAAAATTATTCCAGTACATATATAGTCCTTTTTCCAGTATCTATTCTTTTCCAATTTGGGATTAAAAAATGGACCGAAATTGTCGTTTTGACCTAAGTCCTGCCAAAAAATTTTGACCTCGACCTGGAAGTTTAGTTCGTTTGTTCATTGGCTTTTGACGCTTTCGCTCTAGTTCTAGTGACAAAACACGTTCTTCTCAATCAGTTATTAAGTTCGGCGGTTGAAATTAATTCGGTAAATAAGGTAAATTAATTTTTCCTTCATAGAAGTGTTTTGATAATTTTATCTGGAAAATCGTCACATAAAACTGACATTTAATTTCCCTTGTTTATCGTCATGTTTTATTCTTTTTTCCAGTTGTTTATTAATGGAATTCTAATAAATAGTTGAAAAAGTAATAAAACATACAGGAAAAAATGTATTGCTTGTGGGAAATGGAGCATTTTGGAATTGAAGGACGATTTATCTGGAGAGATGTGTTACTTTGATATGAGGAAAAGAGGGAGGTACAATTTATAGTACAATAGTAAACCAATTATCGTTTTCAATTGTCCCCGTTTTGTTTGCAATTCTTAAAACTTCATTACAATGGAGAATAAGTATTACAATTAGGCAAATCAAATTTTTTCAAACAATAATTAATTGTTCCAACAACATTTATTAAATACGAAACATTTTACTTATAATTATGATAACTGCTAATATAAAATGACACAGTGATCAAGCAGACACATGCATCAAGTTTAAAATCCACTCCATAGGCTCCATTCAGTCACAATATATTTACAAAGTGGGATATGTTTGCTACAGTTACAAAATACATACAATGTGTTACGTAAAGCTTGGTTATCTGGTTGGTATGCATGACTTTAAATATTAAATACACCTTATAACGTTAATAACAGTTACTAATTAGGTACACAGAGTACAAGCTTATAAATTATCAAGTTCCCTGTCTTCGGCAATATCACTCATCTGCGTCATTGTGGATTGTGTGGAAAGAAGTCTGCGGAGGGAAGGCCGTTTTGCATCTCCATTTGAATTCACGTGTCTGGAAATATTTACTCCGCTTGGAAATCCATCCAGAATCGTTGCTGATCCATTCGAGTTGGAAACTACTTTGTTTTTGTAGGATTCTGTGTTGCGACTCCCGAAACAATTACACAGGTAAACCGCCTGCTCATAAAATCAAGTTTCTTATTTGTATTATTGATATAAATGTTAGTATATAATATATAATAATATTGAATTTATTACCGTGCAGATTGCTACAATAATCCCAAGAAGTGCCCCTACTGAAACGTCGAGAGGATGATGTCTATGGTCAGCTACCCGACTCAAAGCGCAAAAGATTCCCCAACCAAGCCAAAGGGTGTGCAGCCAAAGAACAAAAATCTGTCCCAGTATTCTGGCATTCATCCGGTTATGTTGGTAGATCTGAAATACGATAAATTTATTGCCCTCCGAAAATAATCTGTTTTCCACATTCCTGAAACTCGTCAATTTTCCACAGGAATAGTAATAATTTTCACCCAATCCGAGAATTTTCATTTCTCCACAATTACATAGTGCGTTTCTTTACTTTATTTTACTGCTTATTTAAAAATGTGGAAAATGCATATATTTATTTATTACTTGTGGATAAATGAATATGTATTGAGTATTGAGTCACCATATTGTGATAAAATAATATTATGGTAAACAATTTGATTATTCTCGTGGATGAATTGCGATTTTCAAGTGCAGAAAACAATTAATTATCTTTGTTGGTAGTTAAGTACAAACCAATTACTAACTTAACAATGAGTGGTCACAGAAGTATTATTTTCCAGATTTAAAACTGTATACTATTAAGTGGTAAAATTTATGTAAATATTATATGGCAATTGGTAGTGAATTTCCAGATTAAGGGTCTACTTTAGTTCCCATATTGAAAACGACAATTCTTGAGGTTTTCTGGAAAAACTTGTAGATTATAAAAAACTCTCTTAGATAATGCTGTCGTAATCCCTGCTCATTCTCCATTTGAATCTTTTGGGCGCACTGGGGACAATACAATCAAAACTACACGAATCCTTATATACTTAAAGTGTTCCTCCCAGTTAGGAACACTTTATCAAATAACAATAATAAAATTATATTGTTATTTGACATTTAGCGTCAAATGGGATATTAATCCACTAAAAGCTTGAATGAAGAATAAGTGTCATTGTGTCATGTTATGGCATTTGCATAAGTACGCAGTAAATTAGACTGCACAATAATACCATCATGAAGACGGCGGCGTAAAATCCCAGAGCTGCATGTCCAGATGGAAAAGATTTTCTGGCGTCTGCTAATCTCCATTGGGTTATCTCGGTATTTGTGCATTCGTAGTGGTCCACCCAACTGAAACCAAAACCACAAAAAAACTGGTTTAGGCATTTCAACTGCTCACTTATCTAAGTTTAGTTCACTCTCATTTTTTGTACGCCTAAAAAATAGTCATTGTTCCGGATTGTGCAATGCACATCATGGAATGGATTTCTTGGTGTAATGTCTTAAACGGCTATTATACTGTAATATTATTAAGTAGCGGTCAGCTACTTTATAATAATGTCTGATCTGTCTGTCTGTCTGTCTGTCTGTCTGTCTGTCTGTCTGTGCGTTCGCGGTAGCCATCTTGGTCGTTCACACAATGCAATACTCCACAACCATGCATACAATACAATATCATTCCGTCGGTCGTTCAGTTCACACAATGCAATACATGTAAATTGTGGAAGACTCCACAACCATGCATACAATACAATATCACTCCGTCATGTCCATGTCAATAGTCATCATCCATCATCATGTCAGTCCATCAAATCATGCATCATAGGAAAATTACAGTGTTGTCCGCAAATCTACAGTGAGGTTCCCAAATCATGCATCATAGGAAAATTACAGTGTTGTCCCCAAATCATGCATCATAGGAAAATTACAGTGAGGTTCCCAAATCATGCATCATAGGAAAATTACAGTGAGGTTCCCAAACCATGCATCATAGGAAAATTACAGTGTTGTCCCCAAATCATGCATCATAGGAAAATTACAGTGTTGTCCCCAAATCATGCATCATAGGAAAATTATAGGAAAATTACAGTGAGGTTCCCAAATCATGCATCATAGGAAAATTACAGTGTTGTCCCCAAATCATGCATCATAGGAAAATTACAGCGAGGTTCCTAAATCATGCATCATAGGAAAATTACAGTGAGGTTCCCAAATCATGCATCATAGGAAAATTACAGTGAGGTTCCCAAATCATGCATCATAGGAAAATTACAGTGAGGTTCCCAAATCATGCATCATAGGAAAATTACAGTGAGGTTCCCAAATCATGCATCATAGGAAAATTACAGCGAGGTTCCTAAATCATGCATCATAGGAAAATTACAGTGAGGTTCCCAAATCATGCATCATAGGAAAATTACAGTGAGGTTCCCAAATCATGCATCATAGGAAAATTACAGTGAGGTTCCCAAATCATGCATCATAGGAAAATTACAGTGAGGTTCCCAAATCATGCATCATAGGAAAATTACAGTGAGGTTCCCAAATCATGCATCATAGGAAAATTACAGTGTTGTCCCCAAATCATGCATCATAGGAAAATCACAGTGTTGTCCCCAAATCATGCATCATAGGAAAATTACAGCTAGGTTCCTAAATCATGCATCATAGGAAAATTACAGTGAGGTTCCCAAATCATGCATCATAGGAAAATTACAGTGAGGTTCCCAAATCATGCATCATAGGAAAATTACAGTGTTGTCCCCAAATCATGCATCATAGGAAAATGGTCGACCGCTACTTTCTTATATGCATTTACAATGGTTTATTATAAGTAATTCTGTTTGTAATGCTGAAAAGGTACTTATAGTTAATACAAATGGATCAAAAGTAGTTTTATGTCATAAAAGTTCGTTCAAAAAGAATTTCCTAGAAACTGCAAAATATTATGACCACGGTATATACGTTGAAACATTTTCAAATTGTTGATACTATAATAAATAGCAGATTTAAAAAAAACAAAAATTTAATGCGATGGCCGGGAATCGAACCCGGATCAACTGCTTGGAAGGCAACTATGCTCACCATTACACCACCATCGCATTGCTGAGAGACCTTGTACAAAAAGCGCTCTTTACAGTCAGCGGTCTCCATTCACACAACTTTACTACATTTATTACATAACCCACTCCCACTCTAGTATTCCTTTCCTTAGTGTGCAATGTGCACATACGGATTACGGGCATACCTAACCATAAAGTCTTACTTAGACAGGTGTAAAACACATCTGAAAACAACGACTTTTTGTTTCATAATCTTTTCAGTAAAAATCGTCTTTATGCATTTCCAATTACCCTAATTTGCATTCTTCTTTTGTGAAGTTTGGTTTGCAAGAGTCGATCCAATGGGGTCTGGGAGAGCTGGCAGTCATTTTTCCGATGTCATTTAGAAGTAACATGAATGCTAACCCAAAGAAATAGTTCTGAAAATATAAATAGCAATTAAATTCAATATTTCGTTTAATATTTATGAATAAATAAAAGTTCCGAAGGAGCGAATTACCGGTGAAAAATTAAATGATGTACTTTTTGACACATTTTATTTTTGATTCACCGTGAAAAATAATAATATTCTCGATTTAACCAGGAAATCGAATGGAATGTTTAAACTGTAACTCACTCTAAACCAAATGGAAGCATGCAAAAAACATCTTCTCCATCGACTTGACGATTCCTTTAAAACATAAGGATTTTTTGATTCTCGGCTGTAGAACCATTCTGTCAGCAGGAACTGTAAGAAATACACAAAAGGGAAAACAATTTTAAACACTATTCAAACATCCTCAAGACGTTTATACTTGGTTAGTATTTTTACGGTCCTAAAACTAAAACTTTAAAGAAACTCGAATATTGACCTGGATGAGAGGAATTCCGAAAATGACGGAGAACAGTTTCCAGTTGGTAACTGTGTCACCTTTGTACTTGTGAGAAATGCTTGGATCCTGAATGGAGGCTCCGTCACACCTTAAGGAGGGTAGTGCCGGGTTAATTAAATTCAGCAGACAAATTGCAAGAACCAGTCCCACTGTAATTAACAGTAGCAAAGTAACTAATTAAATAACCCATCAACTAAAGAATTTACTTTAAAGTATATTTGTAATAATTGTTTCTCCATGTTCACCCTTTTAAGTGAGACTGCGAATTAAAACACATTAAATTATGCAGATGTACTAATACTAGTATTATACGTATTAAAAATACCCAAATTTAAAAAAACTGTATATCTCCGTCTCTAATTACATAAGGTGTTCATGTAAATTGGTTAAGGCCGTAGTTATGCAGAAGAAAACTTACAATTCGCCTTGCGCCGATTTCTTTCATGAAGAATGACAGTTTTTGTAATTAAAAACCATCGAAAACCTTTATTATTTCGATAATTCCATTTCCATTGAATCCAGTGCCCCAAAGGCCCCAAGGGACTCATTCCCATTTTATCCTTTTCAACCACAGTGTTCTAACATGGGGCAAATGTTCTTATTTTTCTAGCAATCATTTTGCACTGTGACTATCTGTCAATGTCAATTTCATGACATTACATAGATATTCTTTCAAATAACCGGGATTTCCTTCTGAAATATTTTCTAGCATTCAAGTCCTCAAGTGAAAAACCGGAAATGGACAAATATAACTGAAAATACTATTGCTTTTAATTTTGACACTCCTATCCACTACATTTTCACGAAATTAATTCAAAGGAAACAATAGTACGGATAATTAGTTGGTAATAAATGTATATTGCAACACTTTTCGTGTAATGTTGTATACATGAGATACTTTTACTACTTGAGCCCAGTTTAAAAATAATATTACGATATAATGCAAAATGACAAACACTTTTAAATGCAAATTGAATCAGCTGACTGGCGATGTTCGCTGGATATTTAAACACAGATATTGACGATGACCTTGTTTCTGTACAGCCAAACTAGCCAAAGTGTTTGTGCCAGACGGCAGAGGAAAGCAATATCTCAAATGGTACCTCTGTCTATACTATTTCTGCTTTTTTGCTTTTGCTTTGCACTCATTCATTTCATTCCCATAAGCTATAATCATTATATTCATGATGCGTAGGAATTAGGAATGAGGAACTCCAACCTACATTAACAACGAGTTCCTATTTTAATGTACTTTAATCTTTTGCATAATACTCCATTATATATTATAATGCTGCAGTTCATTTCTATCATTGAACCTAATAAAACCCATATCCAATATCCAAGTTTATTAAGCTAAAAACTGAATGAAAAACGTTTATTATGTTATAAATTCATAATTACATGTAATTTGCAGTATGAATGTAAATACCTATTTCCAGACTTAGGAAATAGAATCACGCAAACCTTCTTAATGTTTGTCTGCTGACTAACCGACAATATTCATGAAAATATTTTTACGGCATTCATTCTACATGAATGATTTCTTTTTCATGTTCCTCCTTTAATTTTGGATTGGAATTGGAGGTGCATTAAGTACATCAACGCTAAACAAGAGAGCAATCTCATTTTTACAAAAACGGCTATTTTGTTTTTTAATAATAATGTGGTTATATTTAAGTTCTTTGTATAGGTAACTCATCTTTACTAAATTCAACTTACGTGCTAAAAGAAGGATGATTTGACAAATCCACCTAATGTATTTCTGATAATGGATCATCTTGGATCGAGTGAGGTACGGAATCTTAAATACACGTGGAGTTCCAAATACCTCAAGAAAAGAGGGTGACAAGTTTAATTATTCAAGACAATTAATTGCACTTTGTTTAAAATAAATAAAAAGACGTCAACTGACAGTTGCCAGTGCGAAAGATCTGGGAATCTTCATCTCAAAAATCTCAGTCCCGCACTCACACACCACAACACACAAACCTTCACGGAAATAGAAATCTCGAAACAAGAAACAATAATACACACAGTGTTTACACTCTTAAATTATGTAGCGCTTTTCCATGTCTTCTTCCTGTTCAAGTCTTTTATTATACCCATGCACATCACATTTATATTCACTCATTTCTTCATTTCTGAAAGAAATGGTCCTTCTTATATTTTCTCGATTTGTGGAAATACCACCCTTTCCAAATTGTTCAATCCGAAATCCAAAGTAAATTTTCCACAAGAAATACCTTTCTTGACTGTTTTCCGTTTTAATCTAAAGAAGTTCTTTAGTTTTTGGTTTCACATAGTGGAACTACACCGAGAAAATAATTGCTTGTGAAATAGAATTAGAAACTATTAGAAAATACTTGTGGTGGATAATCTAATGGATTAACGGTGATAAACGGAGTTCTACTGAATTATTGAAATGGTTATAAATATTATTGATTTGACACTTGAAGGTGATGGAAAGTTAATGAACATGACACTGAGTTTCCCTGCTGCACTTTTAATTAGCTGTCTGTAGATTGTAAGTAGAAGGGAAGGACGATGATTTGCACGTAGCACTCGATTCACTCAACTGTGCTCCCTCACACTAAGGAAATTGTTTTTTGGTAGCACGAAATAAAAGGGGAATATCCCGTCAACAGAATCCTGCATGGAACTGGAGACGTAAATGAGTAAGGCGCAGAGTTCCCGTCCTCGTCCCACTCGTCAGCAACGAAAACACTTCTGAAAACAAGAGTATTAGAGAAAACACTGTATTAGCAATTCTTCACTCTTTCAATTCTCCTTCCTAATCCAATTAACTGAGTGTCATGTCACCGGATTAAATGTTAAATGGATTATCGAGATTTCTACATACAATTCTGCTAATTCTACTCTTTAAATGCTAACTGGCAGTTTTCCATTATGTCTAAAACTCCCACAGTGCAGTAAATAAATAGTGGGGTTCTTACGGTGCGCATTTTAATACACGGTGGTTCATAAGTAGCTTTGCACAGTACAAAATCACGAACCTTAAGTGTTCTTACACCTTTCCTAAGATTTTTGTAAATAAAATACCAAAATAATCCATAAAATCAAAATAATCTTCAGAATTTCAATTTTAAAATTAGGAAATAGTTCTAGGAATTATTTGAAATTTTACGGTAGCTAACTCAGTTGTGTGGAGTAAAGGATTAAAGTACTATTTGTTGGATTATCTTTAGTACATTGTAAATGCTCTGCAGAATTAATGGTTTCTCCTCTGGAACATTCTCAAGTTCTCAACAGAAGTCATCGTAACATAAAGTGGAAGTGGAACTCCCAACGCAAACAAATGGGCGAAATAGCTCTTCTCTGCATTTGTCATCTAGTCAACCAAGAGTACAGCAATTGCAATTCCATTGTAAAAGACAAATAGAAAACAAATGATATGCACAATACTCCGCTCAATGAAAAACTGACTATGCTCTACCAAAATACAAAGTTAAACCTTCTTTCACGTTTCAACTGCTCACTATCAAAGAACTCTTTCAATTCTCAAGGCTTACTCCTTATTATCACACCAAGATTAAATATAATTAATGCCACTGCGTTATTACAGTGGATTGAATTTGGACTTTTGAACATCACACTCACTCTCGGCAGTATTATTATATTTTCGAAATTACAATTTGTACAAGGTCAAAAGTCACAAGTCGTAGTGTTACATAACAAGTCAAATCTCTGCAAACCAGTGAATAGAAGTACGTGTTAATCGTTGGCTTAAATCACAAGGAAATAAGCCATGAATGAAAACGAAAGTGATGAAAATGTTTGCAAAACACTTGAAACAATAATAAAGATAAAATAGAGCAAAACAAGATTAGTAATCGACACGCAATAAAAATAAAGCACGTGTTTTGAAGTACCGAAAATATCTCCTTTTAATCATACGCAAATAAATTATTACATTTGGGCCCTATCTCATGGATAAAACTGCAATTTTCATAGAAAATCTGAACTATTTCTTAAATAAAAATACTTTTACGTTAACTCTTGATTGATTTGAACTTTAAATTGAAATTAGACGCAAATTTGAAATGGTAATCGTGGAATTATTGTCAAAGAATGTATATACAGAGTGTCTCAGCTACATGTATCCATAGGACAACCAGTGTATAAGGAAATATCATGGTAATTTGGTTTTTATTTTCCGTGTCAAGCCAAAAGCGGGCAATTTAAATACACATGTACTACCTTAAACAGTGTAAGTGACCTATGGATACCTTTAATTGACTCGCTCTGTAAAAAGAGTTTATTTTAAGAAAAAAGTCTGTTGTGTACAAAATGGAAATGAATAGAAAAGGAAGAGTAAACAGAGTTATGTAATATGATAATGCGTAGGAAATGACTCTGTGTACCAAATACAAAATGATAAAATTGTAATAATGGGATGGTTCGGTATCCGATTACTTTAGTTGGCTGAAGAATTAAGAAACCTCCCTGGCTCTTCTTCAATTTTTAATAGGGCAGTGTTCTCTTCTGCCCTCACGTCACCAACAGAACAGAGTGAATGTACTTCCACCACCGCAACTCCGTTTACTGAATCAACTGAGAAATCGCTAATGCCTTCTCCAACAGACCATTGAATCTGTCGAGTCAGCTTGTATTGTTAGCTTAATCCTCCTTCTTCCCTCTCTTACATACATCCTTCAGCTTTCTGACAGTGCAAATAACATGAGAAATGACTGACAACTGACAACCATAATCCCAATTGGAGAATGTAAAGTTAAATATTTGAATATCATCGATTTTACTGAGATATACAATTGTAAATCAGGTAATGCCTTTGATCTCACTTGAGAAAATGATTGACAGAATCGTATATTATTCTGTCCAACCTTGTTTCTGTACACATAAGTACAGAAGAACATATCTACTTGTGAGTTCTCAACCCTTTTAATTACCATTTCAAAATTAATGGCTAATAATTACTAAAATTATTTAAAAAAAATAGAATACAATTGCTGGAAACATGATCTGTGTTGTTCATACAGTTAAAATTAAGTACACATAACACTGTACTTGGTTTTTTCTCGATTCTGGTTTCATAACTTTATTGCACAGGTAAAATCCTCTGGTAAACAATGTGATATTTGCGAATGCATTGTTTCCGAAAGCGGGTTTGTTTTTGTAAATGATAAAAAAAGCCTAGATTTCCTTTATCGTTTTATCTTTTATTATTTATACCTAATAAACAAAGTTTGTTATTCTCGAAAATTTGTTTTATCTATACATACGTTTATAATATATGTTGTAAGTACACTTGAATAATAATTTTAAAGCATAACTGAATAGGACTCACCTTTGTATGCAGATGCAATGATAGCATTGTGAAAAGAAAAAAAATGTTTGGAGAAATTTTCAGTTGAATTGTTGAATAGGAAGCTTATCAATCAGATAAAGTGGTTTAGGTAAGTAGTAAAGTAAACATGGACTTATTTGGAAGAAGAGAGGTCTGGAATTGGTATTATTCACAAAGAAGGGCTGCACGTTTTTGCAATTTGTTGATGTGATGTAATAAAGTAGGACGAAATGTTTTATGATGTGACTGAAGGAGTGGAATGGACGGAAAGAAAGGAGTAATGCGTTTATATTACGATTGTGTGTGGTTTGAGTTTGGTGAGAAGAGTGAGCCAAACAGAAACTGTGTAAATGGGAGCGAGAGGAATAATGAGGGTTTCGTTGGCTTCTTTGAATTAACTCACCACATGCATCACTGTCTGTCTGGCCATGTCCAAGAAAGAAGGCGAAGAAACCGATTAATTAATAAGGATTTCCATTTCAAGAGAATTACCAGTGCATACAGACTTATCAGATAGACAGACAGACTCCAGCACAACTCTGATAACCGTTCTTACCAATTTCCTAAGTAGTTTATTATAACTGATCGAATAATCGAATCAATGCCATATGCATGGCCCAATCTTCTCTTTCTCTCATTTTTCTCCTTTACCTTGCACCTGCATTTTCTCATATGCATGAACTACATTTCTCTCCACATTTCCACTACTCACCAATTACACCAACTACAAAATGCATCCAAAAAGAACATTACCAGGTTCACCACTATCCTTGTCCATTACTAGAATGACATATAATAAAGTTTGACCTTGTTTCCATTATTCCACTATGGATGGCAAGTCAAGAGTTACAATGTTTTGCTAATTAGTCGTTAGATTTTGAGAAAAAGCAGAAATTTTATAACAATATGATTTTTTGCTAACATGGAGAAAATCAAAATGCTTTGCCTTTACTTTTTATCCGAATTGGTCCATTTTAAAAACTGAATGAGAATTAGAAAATATGTTCATAAAAGTTAGGCCTTGTTTCCATTAAAAGGGTGGTAGAATTACTCGTCAGATTTTCAAAATAGAATTTAATTTAATTACAAAGAAGGGAAAACTTGGGATTTTTGTGCTATCTGTAATCTATGGTGAAAATCACTTTGTATTAAATCAGTTTTTGCCTGAATATTCGCCTATATTTTATATTTGAGTGGGAAATGGAAATAATGTTTAGAAACGATAGTAATAGAATCTGTACATACAAATAATGTTATAAATACTTAAGCCAGGTTGTTCATTTGGTAATTCATGGTGGGTGCATTCATTAGTCGGTCATTTTGCGAAATACGGAAAACAGGATTAGTTTGCAAAAATTATGTGGAAGGAGACGCGAGGCCAGAGTTCCATGAAAGGAAACAGGTCGAAACAGTCTGGGCAGATTATAATTATGTACCTATGGCATGATTACACGTGAAATGAATGATTGCTTCTCTACGCTCACTAACAAGCCTCACTGCTTTCAAATTCGCTCCTCCTGCAAATATTATATTAGCACTGAATGCAAACTCCATCCAATTCCAACCAATTTCTTGAAGCACAAGTTTTTGCCCGAAGAATTCGCCTTGGAACATTAAAACATTATTACTAACAATTACAAGAAAATTGCTTACGCGGTGCAATTCCTCATTTTTAATTTATGCCTCCAGGTGCTTCTAATGAAATGAAATGAAACTTTTAGTTTTTGTCCTAAATCTACATTACAAAATTCCTTCTGTCTACTACTGCACAAAAGTATGGTTCAGTTTTGCAATTTCCATGCTTGGTTTTCAGATATACTCACTTTGTGTCACAAAAATTTTGGAATATTCTCCTTATTTAATGATTGGAGAGTAGATCATATATAATTTGTATCCCAAAATGGGTCAATATGCTGTACACAATTAAAAAATAATGGACTAGAAAATTTGGGGCAATTTTTTTAATTGGGTATATAGAAAGTAAGAGTTTAGAAAACGTTAAGAAAGTAAAAGCCCAAATACGACATAACACGGAAACATACTCACAGAACGACCAGCCACAGGTATATGAACTTATTGCTTCTTTTACTACTACGCTTAATTACCTGTGTAGAGTTTGCTTGGATTATGTCTAATACATACTTCAGAAAGTACATATATAATGGTTGTGTCAAGTCACAAATCATTCTTACTGAAGGTCGTCTTCAATTTCAAGTGTATGTGCATTTATTAGCACACCACACGAAAACTCTTAGCTGTTTGAGTTGAGACTGAAATTGAGCTGACAGCTTCGCTATGCCATTCATATGGACACAAAATCAAAATAGTCATTTCAGAATGGAAGTCTCAGTCTCAGTCTACAGAAATTAGTCAATATTATTTTATTGCACATTCTACAAACATAAATTACCTTAATCCCTGCTAATCATAAAAAGCCTGGAAATGCTCCAAGTTTATGGAATATTTGTTATTAAAACAAAATTGTAATTTAAATACTATACTGTGCTTAGTAATAAATTACAGGGGAAATACCAGTGTGCTAGGTATTTTTATGTATATAGTAATGAGGTGAACTTGGACTTGGAAAATGAAAACCTGATAAATTCAGCCAACGACTTAACCTTCACCTTCAGTTTTAGTTTCACTTACGATGTTCTCAAACTCATTGTACAATGTATACATTTAGGTATTGTAATTAACATTTCTAATGCTAATGCTCAGCTTCGTGCATGGCCTTCTCCTCTCTAACTTTTACTGTTTTACAAAGCACTTCTCTTTATTCGTTCCTTCAGATCTGCAATTCGAATCATTCCTGTTGCTCCGTTTGCAAGAGTGCCAAGAAATTATGCGACAGAGAAATTGAGATTTCGCATGTCAGAATTCACTTATTATAACAACCAAAGTCAGTACATGCATGCACACATTCTTTGTAATTCCATTTCGCTCTCCATTTAAAAAACTTGTGGATCAAAAATATTAGACAAAAATGCGGACGAGAAATATTTTTAAATCTAACGGCTTTTCTGAAAATTGCTAACTATACGTAGACCTTAACTTTTTTGAAATTCTTTAACCTTGTCCCTCGGGCAGGTAGTATTACCGAATAGCCAATTTATAGAAGAAATGAAAATGTTTCAATGTACAAGACTTTAGTTGTATATCCTGACTTTTGAAGCTACACGTAATACAGTACCAAAGCTTGCTAACGTAGAAACAGAAAGTAAAACAGAGGTTGAAGTAAAGGCATTCGTTTCCAAACCGAAAACTATTAGTTCCCTTTTATTCACAGACCATTATTTCCACTGCATAGAAATTTTCTTTTAATTAGGAAGCGAAAATTAGCGGGATGACCTTCCTCTGCTAATTACAGCCAGTAAGCAATTTTACAGTTGAGTAACAACAGTTTTACTGTTATCTGTTACAGAATGAGTTGCATATGCATTATAAATGTAAGTTTTACTAAGGCTGCTCAAGATCATTGTATTATTGTCTTATTCTGCATAGTCATTACTTTAGCTGACAATAATGTACAAATTTCAGTTACACATAAGGAACTTATTTTTAATTCCTATACAACAGTGCCGGATTGAAAGTGTGCTTACATAAAACGATGCAGAAATGAATAACATAATTTCTAAACATCAAATAACCTCTGTATTCGTGGATTTACATTTGATTACAATTTATACTGTAGTGCAAGTTTTCATTTCTACGAAAGTGAATTTCTCACTTTCTCACGAAACTTCGTGAGTCTTTCTATCAAGACGTAATAAATGCGGCAAGTGTGGAATTTGGGTTTAAGAGAAGAACCTAAGTTTCATGAAAAGGTTGTTAGTAAAGACGAAGCATTTTGAATTGCCATAAATAAAGGATAGGGAAACCGCAGAGTACTTCCTTTTCGTGAACTGAGTGAGTAATAATAATAATATATGCCAACCGCAGTAATATAAAATGCACTTGTTGGTTTCTGTTCTGGAGCAGTGCAGTAATATGGAGCATGGTTTGGTAAATATGTCATCTAAAGGAAAATAAATGGTTCTATTGAAAATCCCGTCTGTGCAGCAGTGTGGAGTGACCTTTGCTCAATGTCAATTTATTTTCAATTACTCAGCAACTGACAAAACTTAGTAGTATCATCGGCAAATGAGAAGTTCTTGTGGGCAGCAGAGAACACTTATCTACCGAATATATGTCACAAAGTGTAAATGAATATTATATTCTTTGTCTACTGTAAATCTCTAATTTTTATTATATGCTGATCGGCATATAGCACAGAACATAACAAATCATCAATGTTTACAGAGCGTTTCAGCTAAAAGTCTCCATAGAACATACAGTGTATAAGAAATATATATGGAAGTCAATAAACCAAAAACTGCAATTTAAATACACATATCCTGTCTTATACTTTTGTAAGTGTCCTATGGATACATTTTGCTGAAACGCTCTGTATATACTAGAAACCTAAAATCAAATTAAACGCAAACCACAACAGCAGTAGCAAAGCAAAAGGCGGAACTGCCTACCTATTACTCTACAAACTGTGAACGAAGCAATTAAGAACATAACTTGATATTTAACCTGCTTGTAGTCAAGTGCTTTCTGTTTTCTGCTGGTATTTGTATTTACTTTCTACAATATGTCATAATTGTTTATATTATATAGCGTACAACGGAAAAGGTTTATGATGGGTCCTGTATAACTTGTATTTTCTACTTAAATGTTTATTCAAGCAGATAAACAGTTACAACAGTTGCGGCACGTGTATCGATATTTACTAAGCAAAGTAACTGTTCTCTGTAGTCTCCTTCTTCACAAAGAGATATCCTTTCCAGTTGGAATGCTTGCGGTACCTCATGCTAATCTTATCACATGTATTATTAAATCTGTTCCGATTTCGTTCAGATATTATCAAAAACGAAATACGAAAGAAATATAGATGAACAAACTTTTTCCTAATTACAGTGTCTCATTTCCAAGTTTTATTCAATTTCGTTTGATATAGAATATTTTCATTTTAGACTTTATCTACTGACTAAGTCCATTTGAAACTAACTGTTATATTTTCATTTTCTGTATACTAAAATTATTTCCATTTAAAACAGTATTTCCATTTACTACTGAATATTTCCATTTTTTAAGTAGTACATTTCTATTGTTTGGTAAATATTTTCATGTTGTACTGACCATTTCCATTTCTTCTTGAATGCTTCCACTTTTGCTAATGCTTTTCTGCTTTTGTGTTGCTTAGTTTAGTTTAGAGTTGTGTCTAAATCTTAACGTTTTTAATTGGGTGGTAAATAATTGGCATTAAATCATGTGTTTAAAACCATAAAGGTCCAAAGGTGTAAATTCGGCTTTTACGGTAAGCACAATAAAACAATATGAAAAGTTGTCATTAAATGTCAAAATAGTTTGTTTAAATTACGCTTTCAATTTTTCGGAAGCAACAACAGTAGCTATAAAACTGTTTTACCATTTGCATAGTATTTTATGATTTGGATAGCATTATTATAAGGTCAACACTTTCTGCAGTTTGGGTTGGTTGAATAAATATTAAAATAAATAGTAAACAAAGTTTACCTTTTTTGGTGTACTGGGCAATTTCCCATTTGTGGAGCAAAGAGTCAAGCAAAGTTATTTAGTGTCATAAATGACGCCAATTCGCCAATACAATTATTTTTTACTCTCATTGCACAATTATCCACAACCGTGTATTCTTAAACTCGTAGAACAAGTGTTCAGGAATATTCATTTTGAAAAGTGTCAACTGGGATACACTGAACTGGTGAGATCCAATCCAGCCTTCTATGCTGATTCTGTCAGGTAAGGTAGCTACCGAAATAAATGATGGAATTATGAATCAAGAGTCAAATGAACACAAACAATTCTACACTAATGCATAACTCTAATGCGGCTTCTACATTTTAGACAACAACGATACGAATAAGTCATGTGAACTTGATACACTAAATAAAGTACGGAGAATGCTGCACAACACTACTGTTTCACACGATCACACCAAGGGAGCTTTCAAGAGTTACGATACCTATTATCCCAAACCCAGCAAATGCCCTGAAGCACCACGGAAATAAATATCCATTGAACTATCATCAAAACCACAAAAGTAAATGAATTTGAAATCAATAATAATTACCATGCTAATAGGATACGAATAATATCAACAGAAAATACCAAATTACATAATAAAGTGTACAGTTCATAGAACCATGCATTATAGCGCCACTATTCGTGATCTTTCCCAATTCCCAACGTACAAATGTGTGACAGATTTGTCCAAGTTTAATATTAGAGTGTGGTCGTCTCGTAAAAGTATAGATACATAATACAAATCACGCCACATAGGACATCACACAGAATAATAGAATACGGTACTTCCTCATCGCCTGATGCAACTCGGTTCCTCTGTGTAGTTTATTGTCACTTGTAACAAATGATGGTATTATGTACTACTGGCAACTCCTCATTATTATACTCGTCTCACCAGACATTAAAAAGGTTTATCATTTTTACAAAAGCATAAAACTTACCATTACATTGCGACACCACAGGAACATAAAATAAATACACATATCTTAAACATTGGCAAAAAATCCTATTTCCATATTTCCAATTACCAATGGACAATATTTTTTGCACAACTTGCAATTGCGTTCAATAATACGGTAGACAAAGGTATATTTTTAGGAGATTATGCGGAATTGCTTTGCAATGGTTGGTGGAGCGGAACTGACAATTCAAGCAACGGTTGTCCATGAATCCTCATTACTTCAATAATATTTGCAAACGAATCCTGTTCCTTTTGAATAGACAGATGCAGTGTAAAAGATTCACCCTCGCCATTCCACTCGTTTTATTCGTAATAAACTCTGTGGAGATCTCTGAAGGCTCGTGGGCTCGTCTGATTTTCATCTGCACATTCTACTCTGTACATTTCCATGTCATTTGCCATTGTCAATGGCAAACACGCAATAAATAACCCGCTTGGACGCAAACCTAAGAAGTCGTCAATTCCTTCTTTCTTTTAATTGCTCCTAATTTAATTAATTCAATAGTGCCTAATATTATCTCATTTCTAAAAATGAAATTACTTTTCATTTTCGACTGATTTTGTAGATTTTTGGGGAAAATATGATTTGTCGCACTTTGTACTTAGAAATAAGATTATGTCCAAGTTGAAAAGTAGAAAAGCCTTATATACAAATACAACAGGTGTATGATGCTGGTAATAGTTTTATTTTCTATTTAGTTTAGTTATGTAGAAAAGTAGAGCCGGAAGCCGTAGATATGAGGAGCGAGATGAGACTTTTGTGTGAGAATAGTGGAATTCGTCTCAATCAATTTTTTGCCTTTGTTTCTCAATCTGGTACTAATGTTCATTCCAAGTTCAGTAATCTAATGACACTCACTTCCAAACTGACTGCAATATATTTTAATTCATGCACCACACTCACTTGTCTCATCGTCTCTCCACTTGCACTAATACTTATCTGCCTTACTCTATGCGTGACTCTATGCATGTAGTCTACAAAATAGCTGGCTGGAGGGAGACAACTCATACAGACTATTCGCCTCCACTGGGAGAGTCGTATTTTATATAAGAGAATGTAAACTCTTCTTCCTTCCTACTCTCTAATCTACAATCAAGCTACTTTAATGCACTTAACGACTCTATGCTTTTGCCCTCAAAGGAGTGTCTATCTACCATGACTGACCAAAAAGGGCTAATGTCCTCTTTTAACTTAAGAGATATTATTTGTCACATCCCTAAAATACTCAATTTTACCCCCAAAAATAGTACTTATCAAAAATACTATTGTCCCCCTCAATTTTTTCATTTAGCACCACAATTAATATGTAATTTACCCTTTAAACACTATTTGATCACCAGGGGTCGGACATTTATATAAAAAAATATTTTCGGTGGTTATTCGTACCGCAGCTAGCTTTCGTATCTACACCTTTGGTACCCGTAGAAGTCTTTTAGAAGCAACATAAAAAAATATTTTCAATATTTCACCTTTTAAGACAGTATTTCGGCTATAAGAAAATTTTTTGCACATTTTTGCTTTTTTAGCAAAAAAAAATTATTTTTTGAAAAATTGACCAAATTTTCCTGTAAAAAATTTTTTTTCAAATAGAAATGTCTTACAAAAATTTTTTATCTAAAAAATATTTTTGACAGTTTAAAAGAATTTTTTGCCCACTTAAAGCAATTTTTTCGGCTCTATAAAAAATATTTTAACTTTTAAGTCAATATTTTTGATATTTTAAGCAAATGTTTTGTAAATATTTTGCCCCTATTTAAGAAAATAAAAAAAAATATTTTCGAAGTTTAAATAAATAAATGTTCGAGCCATGTTGATCACCTATTAGCAATTATTTTAAAATTAAATTGTCATTTATTAAAAAATTATGAAGTAGAGGTAAAATTGAGTATTTTAGGGGTGCGAAAAATAATATCTCCTATTTTAATAATGAGAAAAGATATTGAAAAGTTTTCTAGATATGGTTAATGAACATTCCCTAGGTTTAATTTTCATTAAAGAATCTATCTAGATTATCTGCTTTTTTCCCATGAACAAAGTTACCCGTAGGCAACCGGCAACACAGCAGGGAAGAAGGGTAGGGACCCTTTTCACATCGAAAGTGTGAAATTGGAAAGTGGATGTGAGTAAAAGGGCGATATGCTTTTGCAGAGGGTACTTAAAATAAAAGGAGTCGTGATCTTTTGTATGCAGTTTGGGAGAAGAATGAAAAACGCCCCTTAATTTGTCACAGCATTTCCGACTGCGTTGATTTTAACCTTTAATTTAATGCTACTGGGACGGTGACGCTAATCCTTTCTTCATCTTCACAAAATTTCATGCCGAAACAAAGGGAGCGTGACTAAAGAGATAGCATACAAAGAAAACAGATAAATTCACACAGAGAGATGTGTAAAAGTAGAAATAAATTGCATAATAAACCCCACGGAAGTGCCACTGTGGAAAGCATGTAACAATAAAGTAAATTAGTTCTACTTAAATACTTTCTTGTAATTTTTATTACCACTTTCAAAGTCACTTCAGTTTTGTTGGACGAATGTCCACGAGAGATATAGCATATAAACAAATACATTATATATTTATTTATAAAAGATAATTATTTATTTATTTATTTTATTTATTTATTTTATTCTTATTATTATTATTATTTAAATGGGGGTATTTCAGCAATGACAGTGCTCATGGGTTCCAAATTCCTTTCCCACAATTAGACGCCTTCCAGAAAGTCTTGTCCCGCATGTCTTGTCCAACAACTTTAAGATATCATTTCGGCAAGCTCGTTGAACATTGTTGTGTACTATTAAAACTGGGTCATTAAAATGAAGATATTTTGGCTTGGCTTACTTGGCTACGAATATTTCGGCTGCATGACTCTAATGACTCATGAATGTATTTTGAATGCTGAATATAATTAATTATATTAATTATCTCCTTTGAACCACAGCGAACTGACAAATGTTTCACTGATTTAAAAATAGTAGTACATAGTACATACATAGATGCATCTAAAATTAGAAAACTCGCGTTTATTGTTAGCTAAACAGTTATTAATAAGTCTTTTAATAATTTTCAATGTAAATATGCTGAAAAGCACGACAAATCTCATTTTCGGTAGAGGTTTTTCCTTTTCATTTCAATTCAAACGCATATATACCAAGAATCATTGAAGACAAATACAGGTATAGTGTTTCGGTATATATTAGAGTGTTGGAACATCCCGAGTTACAGAGAAATATCACTTTATTTATTAAAAAGCTACAAAAATCCTTATAAATATTATTAAATTTATCATCTCCGTTTGTATGGTGTATATAAAAGTCCTGTGTTGTTATTTGTAACTACGGAAGTGTAATACAGAGTTGGGTCTGGGGGTCCGTAATTTAATGTGGTATTCAGTGAACTTTGAGTGGGAGAATAATTTATTTGGCTTTTATCAGTTTTCGAAGGTGCTTGATTACCGTAGTTAACATTCACTGGAGAAAGAGGAGGTGGACGTACATAAACTGGAGTTGGACGCCACCCAAACTTATTTTCATGGATGGGAGTGCTTGTTATACTGACATTGTGCAACTGGTAATTGTTTCCAATATCAAAATCATGCTCTACTGTAAATTGATGCTTGTTTCCGTTATTGACTTGATAGTTAGCATTTGTAGAACTAGATGGCCCATTACTGGACACTGAAAAATCACTGTACTGGTACGACTCTTGATAGACGGGCACCACAGTAGTTGGCGAATTCATTGTTTCGTCTTCATTTGTTTCAGAGTAAAAAGTGCTAGCGCCACCTGGTGAAGCTGCGTATGTGTACTGCTGACTTTGATTTTCTTGCATTAGGCTTGCGTAATTATTATTTTCTTTGTCTTGGTGGTAATAATTTGTAGCGGGGGGATTTTGAATGCTGGGAATGTGCATGTTTCCATTTTGGTATGAAGTTGGAGAATATTCATCCCCATATGTGGCTGGTGGTGGTGGGGGCTGCTCATAGGACTGTTGGGCAGGGATCATTGACATAAAGGGGGGTGGTGGAGGTAAACTGGGGGCGTAAACATTTTCTGGGGGATAGCTATTTGTCGGTGGGGCCTGTGCGGGGTACTTCGAATTCGGAGGTTGTGGATTATTGTATGTGGCAGGTGGAGGGGGCATTGGCTGATGTTGGGGGCTATAGTTATTATACATTTGTGGGGTACTGGGTTCTGGAGCTGTATAAGTTGGGGGTTGAGGGTTGTTGTACACCGCAGGTTGAGAATACATCTGTGGAGGTTGAGGATTGTTGTACACTGCAGGCTGAGGATACATTTGCGGGGGTTGAGGATTGTTGTACACCGCAGGCTGAGGATACATTTGAGGAGGCTGAGGATTGTTGTACTCATTAGTTGAGGGGACCATTTGTGGAGGTTGGGGAGGATTGCTGCTATATGCGGCAGGTTGGACGGAATATGCTGGATAATTATTATTATACCCGCTATTTGTTTGTTGATGCAGCGCAGCATTGTACGGGGCCATTGGTGATGGGGGCGAAGGGGGCATGTAATAACTGTTGGCATAATTATTGGTTTGACTGTGTGCACTTGTAGGGGGTGGTGCTTGTGCATAACTCCCAGGTACTGAATTTCCATAGTTTCTTCCTTTACTGGGACACCTTTGTTTGTAGTGGCATGGCTTTTTGTAGGGTTGGGGTTGTTGGGGTGTAGTGCTGGGACGGGGTACATATTCTTCAGTGCGGGTTGGATACTGATTTGGGTATGTGGGTGCACTTTTAGTTTTACATGCTTTTTTGCATTTTGGTTTGTAAGGGGTTTCTGGAGCCGCAGGAGCCTCAGTTGTCATTTCGGTGTATTGAGCCGATTCTTTCTTTCCTTTGCTTTTCTTCCCTTTTCCCTTTTTACCCTTTTTCTTTCCACTTCCTTTGTCACCACTAGCTCCCTTCGGAGTTTCATACGGAGGATACTTAAATGGTGTTGGTCCAGGACCCGGAAACGTTCCTGGACCAAATGGACCTCCAAATATTCCGTCGTATGGTGGAAAACCAGGACCTTTATGTAAATAAATTCAAAATTAATTAATGACTTGCATTTTGCGAGTCATTAAAAATTCTGTCATTAAATAAAGAACTCACTCCGCTACAAAGTACATTTACCTCGTAAATATTCGTAGAACATGATAGAACCGTACTTTAAAACCCACGATTTAAACTCAAAATACCTTAGTTTTATTAACATTGAATTTTAATTCCCCAGTCATTACTGAAAATGTACCATAATACTTCTGAAATTAAAAGAGTTTTTCTGTGGCAAAGTGAGTAAGTCTTAATTTTATGACAAAGTTTTTATTATAGCTCAAAGAAATAAATTAATGCAATAATTAAAACACTAAAGGGGAATAGAAAAATTTTAATAACACTTACCGCCAGGTACAAAAGGAAAGAGTCCTGGGTTAAAAAATCCACCGTTGCTGTACATCCCGTAAGGAAGACCCCAGAATGGAAAAACGTAGGGTGGAAAGAATAATTTATCTTCAGCCGGAGTCTGAGCAGTTCTCATTTCCACTGGACTCTGTGAGGGCCATATTTTTTCAAGCAGTCTACTTGCAGAGTTCCTCCCAATGCTAACACTGCTAATTTGCTGTCCATTTACAATCAGCAAGCAATTTAACAATGCCGTTAGTATGGTCAAGTCCTGTGAAATAATTTCAAATGCATATTTAGCAAAAACTAATTTCCAAATATTATTGAGCAATGATTTGACTCTAAAGTAATTTCCGTAAAAATCAGTAAAAATCGAAAAGTAAACCAAAAATACTTGCATGATTCCAGATTTTGATTATATTTTTCATGGAAGATTAATTTAGAGGAAATAGTCTTTAATTATTAACAATGCTGTTATTTAACTTGAAGTAAATCGATATAATCTTACCTTAAATCGCATTTTAAAAACCGGATTTTGATTTTGTCCTGCTACAATATGCTACGACTGTCTTTTCATGCGTCCACAAGTTTTTGGGCTTGGCTGTCGTCAATGATTGAAGATCTTTTCCCAAGTCTTAATTGTTGTACTAGTGGCCTACTTTTACCGGATTAAGTTAAAAATAAACCGTGCATGTATCCATTAGGTGACCTAAGTGCACTCGAAAGGTGTCGAATAATTCATTCATGCAATTTATTTATAGAATATGGGATTTTATTCTATTGTGTATTCTGTAGCGGTGCTTGAATTTAGACCTTAAACAATAATATACAAATGGAAGGTTTAATGCGATCGACCATTTTTCTAAATTCCAATTTTAAAATTCTATTCTAATTCTAAAAGGAACCACAATTTTCGTATAGTTAGAAAACGTAATTATTTAAATTTAATATTGAAATTCAAAACTACAATAAAATTATTTTTATTTTTTATTATTGTCAACAAATTTTAGTTTGGAAATGTGTAAAGGAATAAGTAATAAAATAACTAATAAATGCGTAAAAGCAATAACATTGTTTACATAATTAAGTTGCAAATTAAGGTTTTGCATTATCTTTAGAGACTTTGGGAGGACTAGGAAAGGGTGGGACGGGTCCTGCACAGGCTCGATTCCACACTCCTGCTAAAGGACCAACAGCCATGGGACAAAGTAGCGCACTGCTAAAAAATCCAAATGGGCCCCAATATGGAAATAATGGCGGTTTTACCATTCGGTCTTCTCCTGGTGTTTCCAATGCATTTCCAGGATTTTGTGACACCGTCGACTCTGCAGTTAATACTCTTCCGAATATGAGGATCATTGTCATCTGCCAAAATCAGCAATTTCATTTAAGTCACTCTTTAGGTTGTAAAATAAAATGTGCAAATTAACAATGTACAATGGTATATAAGATAGGTCTGGGTCTCTTTTAATAAAAATTAAAAATATGGCAATTCTTCAACTTAACTTGTCAGAAATTTCACAACAGCCAATTAAATTGCCGGACTGTGGTTATTCTGACAAGTAGAATTATTGCAATTTTTATTCACTGAGCATTGTAAAAAAATTAAGTAAGGGCACTGGAAATAAAAAATGTAATTTTAAAAGTTAAATAGTTAAAATAGTTTAGTAGTTTACTTACCATTATCACTGCGTTTATCATATTATTCATATTCACTTTTAAGTATTTGTTTTTCAATTCCGTTTGTTGGCCTAAATTTATTTCTGTGGTTAACTTAGACACTAGACGACACTTCTGAGTTTGTAATATGCTGCCGTTAAGTAAAGTCACAAATCAGTCGAAATGGAAGTTTAGCTCTGCCAACATAAATGCGGAAAATATGTACAAAATAGTGATGATTTCTTTTGAAAGCCTTATAAATACTGTAGCTTAGTTCACTTTCTCAAGAAGAAACACGACTGATGGTTCAAAGAGATAAAGATAGGTATATATTTCAATGTGGAGCAAGGTCGACATGGTTTATGCAACTGTCTTTGAAAATAAATTCTTATGTAGAAAGTGTGTTACAACGTTACAAGTGTCCGAGTTTTAATTACAATACTCACTTTTTACATTTCGTACAAAAATAGTCGAACAATTTTCAGAGTAAACAAAATAACAGAAATAAAATCTTTAGAATTGCTAAATCGAAGCCAAAAACTAATTAGCGTCCGTACGGTCTTCCGTATCCACCACCGCCCCCGTAGCCACCGCCGCCTCCGTAGCCACCACCTCCGATTGGAGGGGGTCCTCCGAATCCAGGACCTCCGAATCCAGGACCTCCGAATCCTGGTCCACCGAATCCTGGTCCACCGAATCCAGGTCCGAACGGACCCCCGAATCCAGGACCCCCGAATCCGAATCCAGGACCGCCGAACCAGAATGGATTGTAAAACAAAGAAGTTGAGAATCCGAAAGGACCGAAGAGCCCGATCCTTTTCTCCGCTGGAGTTTGGTTGTCTTTGTCCAGAGGCATTTGGGGAACTGTCTCCAGATCTTGATTCAGCCTGGAAGCAATTGTTTCGTAGTCGAAGGATTTCCCCGAATCTGCATCAAAGATCTGCAGGGGTTTCTTCCCCTCGGAGGAATTTGGCACCGGAAGTCCCCATACGGAACACAGTAGAGATAGAACCTACAGAAAATCGGAATTTAGTAAATTATTGATTTCAAAAACAATTATTATTTTGAAAGAATTTCTTACCAATGATAGTAATGACAACTTCATATTTTCTAGATTGTGTTGACTTAGTGTTAAAAGGAGAGTGAACTGTGAAGTGGCAGAATTCACCAAAGATCCCTAATTTATAGGAAATCATTGTGTTCATCTTTCACGGCTAGGCTCTACACTGCACTTAACCCACTTATGTTAAAAACACTGTGAAGGTTAAGAAATATGTGATGTCAATACATTCCTCAATGACAACTCCAAGTCAACAAACGCAAGATATTCTTTGAACATACTACCGAAGTTGTTACACAATACAAAATACGTAAAAGGAACCATTTCATTTTCAAAGTCAATAGAACGGAAATAAATAACAAACTAATAAGGGAACTAAATATAGAACATGATGAGGTTGTGTCAAGGATAGGTAATTTGAAGGCTCAAGGGTACTTAAAGGATCAATACGGAAATCAAACCATTACTCCAACATTCACTTTCATTTCACTACAGTCCAACACGGTTTCCCTATGTCATCATATTGTCTTTCGACTGGACTTAATTTGACAGTGGGAAATACTGGGATAATTGGGAAATGAGGAGACAATTTGGGTACATGATGGAAGATTTGTACAGAAAATAATTTGGAAATGGAGATAGAACTGGGCAATCGACAGGATGTTAAGGAAATGTTGAAAAATGTCGAGAGAATTGTGAGAAACTGTAAGGAAATGGTGGGATAATTGGGAAATGCTGAATAAGCGATGGGAAAGTTCTAAAATTCGGAAATATTAATGGAAAAATGGCAAATGCTGGATAAACGATGGGAAAGTTTTGAAATTCTCGGAAAAATGATGGATGGACACTTCACTGGACACTACTAATTTCTCCCAGTGGGAAATGGGGAAAAAGTCCACTGTTTAATATGGAGATTAACGAAATCCTTTAGTCTTGTATTATCAAGGCAAGGTTTCCGGATTTTCCAGCTTTTGTAAAAGCAGAAAAGGTATCGGAAATAAATATGAAGAATAAGAATGTGAGGTAACTGTGTGAATAGTTTCGTCAGATCAGGTGTGATTTAGTGACAAGTGCCTGCATAAGAGCTATTGCGATTAGTATGAATGAGAATAAAAGGAAGTTGTAAATATTTGTAAGTCTCATTTCACTTTATTACAAAGAATATCCACAATTTCGTCTTTATTTGATTTCAGCTAGCTATAAATTAATAATTTATATTTGTATTCGTTTCATTCATTTCATTTAATATTCAAATATTATGTATTCTTGTAAATTACGTAAGCAAATAAATTCTCGAGAAAAAGTCCGAGAATTCCAACAAGAGAAAAAGGAATTCTGAGCAGATCAGACCAGACCAGATCAGACTATCATCATAGAACAAACAATATAATTTATCTGCAGATCTAAATTTGCTGCAGCCTGGATGCTACCTTTATTCTGATTAATTAGTCATCAGTGAACTACAATTAAACAGGTACGCCTACTAATATTAATATTCCACAGATACTTAGAGAAACTGGATCTATTGAACTGGCCTGGACTGCCAAATGCAAATAAAGCAATAGAGAGATATTAAATACTAACTAGCAATTAAACTAATTAATTGTATCTAAATAGCCACTGTGTCTCTTCTCATCTCTAATCGTTCGAGTATAGAAAGTATTCGAAAAATACATCAATAAATCATTTACACTATAATATCCACTAGTCATTATTACAATTAATTAGTTAACCGTTTGTTTATAGTTTCCTCTATATTAAATTATATAATGTAACACAATATATTATCAATATTATTACAATAATACAACAATAAATAGCTACAAACAAAGTTTATTCAACCTGGAAACTAAAATCCGCTGCTGTAAACAAATTAGACATCCAGTCCTCCTTTTGTGAACTTTTATTTCTTTGCTTCTAAACGTAAATTAAGATTCTATTCTATTCCGTTCACTTGGGTGGTCTGGTCTGGTGTACAAATACAATGTAACGAAAGCTCGACAAAAATCTACATTAAAAATTACACTACCTAGGAGCACCTAAGTAAAAATTTCTGTTTAATTATAACAATAATGACTTGAGGAGAGGTTCGGCTTTAAATACAAACGGGGTAAATTGTAATGAGACAATCGTCTGTAAGTCAAGTCAAGAGCAGAGAACATTGTAATCAGTGAAATAAAAATTTTCACATACAAAATTTAGCAATAAGCGCAATTCGACTAGTTTAGCCAAGGTATATTGAAATCATGGTTACCTGATATATACCAGGTATGGATCTAGTTATTTTAAAAATTTACTCAGAACCACTTATGGGGTTATAGCATTATGCTTCCAAAGCCATAGAGTTTAAATCCCCCAAAAAGGTAATCCCCAAATCTCTGTAGTGGTTCTGAGTGAATTTAGAAATAACTATCTCCATACCTTGTGTGAATATGGTGACCAGAGTTTCAAGGTACCTTGAGTTTAGCATTATATTTTAGATGTTTCTTGAGTTGATCTAGATCTCCAGTCAAGAAAGACATCTAATAATAATATTATTCCAGTAATTAAAGAACAAATAATAATACGTAGTTAACACAAGCAATAATAGTAACAATTATGAATAAGTAGTAGTACAGTACAGGCATACGTATAAAAACATGGCAAACATTTCAATACTTTGTTTTTGTGATTTGTTTCGTTTTGTGGTGCATAGTGATATCGTGCTCTGGTAACAAATTTTCAGGGTGAACTTCTCTGAACATTCTTGAAATTACACTGAGATATGTAATATGTACTGGCATGGCACTGGGTTAACTTCAAATGGCAAATATTCCCGTTTTAATAGCAAAGCACTATTCTACTTAGGTAAATATTTAAGGCAATATATTTATAGTCGGGGAAAAGACTGGCTTTGGGGAAGGTCTCTATTTTTAAATTTCAAAATATGACGGGTGTCAGGTCAAGTGGGCGGAGTTGTAGTGTAGGCACTGGGGGTGGGGCTTTATTTGTGATGTGATTTGATAATTCTCTCAAAATGCAAAGAAATTCTACAAGAATTTCTCTAAAAGATCACAAAATTCCTAGGACATCAGAAATCAATCTGTCGTGTGAGGATTCGTGTAGCTGAATCCTTCAAATTGGGATTGGTCCATCGAACGCAGAATATCCTTGTCCACGGGGGTAAGTCTTGCGGCTTCTTTTGTAAACGTCGTGTCAAAATACTGAACGTCCAGCGAGTGTTTCTGCAATTTTTATTTTTCAATTGTTCAAAGCATTCATAATTTTCATAAAATATTTTTACTAAGCAATTTTAATCTAAAACTTTTTAAATTACCAATTTAGGAGTAAAAGGAGGTTTAAGGTCACGTATTTCCAGTCTTTCCCAGTCAATGGGCTGGAAGAATGGCTGCTCCTTGACATCCCCATGAGAGCAACCAACTGTTCCCAATCTCTTTGAAGAATCCTTCTCCAACAACTAAAAGTTTCGAAAAAGTAAGGTGCTAATGGAGAAAATTCAATTTTAAGAATAAAATGGCTTAGAAATAAGAAAATTGTGGTTAACGGAGATATGATTACCATTTCGAGGATCTTCTTGGCCTCCTTGCTGAGAAATCTGGGGTAGTGGACTGCTTCGTTGCAAACAGACCAAAACAATTCATCTTCATCACTGCCGCTGAATGGAGATTGTCCTATCAACATTTCGTACAGCAAAATTCCAAATGCCCACCAGTCCACACATTGATTGTACCGAAGACCTTTAATTATCTGTAATGAAATATTTACAAAGATCATTAAGGGTGAAAATGAAAATTTGGAATTTTCTTCAGGAAATAAAGGTTCGAACCTCAGGAGCCATGTAATCGGGAGTTCCACAAAATGTATCTGCCGTCCTATCTAAATAAATCTGTAGTTTACACATTCCGAAATCCGCAATCCGAATGTGACCCTCGAAATCCAACAGAATATTGTCTAATTTCAAGTCTCTGCAAAGTAATTCGTATGATTATATAGTTTCTAAAATTCTGAATATTTTTTACCAAGAAAAAGTCTAAGAAAAATATAGAAACCTGTAAATGATTCCTTTTTTGTGTAGAAACTTGAGTCCAGAAACAATTTCTGCAGCATAAAAGCGGGCCCGCTCTTCACTAAAGCGACCGGACTGCTGGATATGAAACATCAGGTCACCTCCGTTCAGGTATTCCATCACGAAAAATAAATGAGACTGAAAATGATAGGAAAATCCCAGTTTTAGTGTCATTTACCCTAGAAAGTGATATAAATCATGCAAAGGAGCATAACATACGCTGTTTAGTATAAATCTTAACGGTTGTAAACAGCTCAAACGTTACTCCACTTGGAATACACTGAAAATAATGTAAACTTTTACAGTTTACAACATTCCAGTTATTTATTTTTATTTATTAACAGAGGTTTATAAAAATTAGTATTTATTTACACGTGCCAAATTCGGTTTTCATGAAAAATAAAAATACAAGTGTATTTATACGAAAGGAGACTAGACAGGCGAATGGATCTTTGTTTGTTTTTCTTTTGTTCGCCAAGCCACGTAGAAGCTTTCTAAGAATAAGACGTGAACACTCGACCTTCTTCCTTCATTCATTTCATAATGTACCTAATATTGAATATAAAAATAACACAGATGTCTTGTCTTGTACTCAACTCAGACTCTTCACTGTACTCACGACTCAGCGACCGAAACCCAAATGTATGATTAATGTAAATAAGCAGAAACTCTCTTGCCAGAAAATTGAATGAACATTAATTTCCACAATTTTCAGAACACACAATTTCCCAACTACTCTGCTTTTGCACTGTAAAACTTCTACCAAAAGAACTTAAACACTTCTTCATATTTCTCACAAAGACTATTAATAAGTTTTATAATTGAGCCGATTCTGACTTTTATACTCTCAAATCGTTCCAAGAGAACTCTGCCAAAAATGTAAACAATCTTATTCATACATGCATATTCACAGAAAGAAGGTGCAAGCAAATCTCTTCGCTCCATAAAGATTAAGATAAGCCATGAACCAGAAACGTAATGTTGAGAGAGTCATCGGAATCAAGTAACTGCTGTTACATAATATTTTCTAAAACTTCCGAGAAGTCTATGCAGTTTACAAATGGCAATGCATGATATTTTATGCAATTCGCACTCACAATTCGTTTACCTGACATTAGAAATTAATTTTCCACTCTTTTTCAATTTACGTTCAATTCAACTAATTTTCTTTTCTTAAAGATTTATTTAGATTTAGAAAGATTTAGAACAATTATAGCAAATAATTCAAATGCAAGTTTCTGCAAGGCAACTTTGCCAAATCCAAATTAGCATCTTCATGTACTTCCCAAAGTAACATTTTCATTTTAAACAAGTTTTTTTAAAATCTCAAGCGTACAAAGAAATATTTTAAGCGGCCCGAGTTTTTCCATTTATTAATGAGAAGAAAAGTCTTTTTTCAATAACAATAAAATAATACTTTAAGGAAAATGAGTTTTTTCAATTTATTATTGTGAAAAAATCCTAAAATTTCCCCAGGCTGATATTTTTCAGTTTTCACTGAAATATTTCGGTGAGGAAGACAATAGGGAATGGTACATGGACACGTGGCATTTGGAAGCGAAAGGAAGCGAATCGAATTGGTAACTAATTCCTGAACGCTACCTTGCTCCATTATGCATTACATTGTGTTTACTTTGGAAATGTGTGTCTACATGATGAACTGAGTTGAGGAGTTTCATGCACAACAACTTATTGGATATGATCTTGGTTCGGTCACATCAGAAGAAGAAAGAAAGAATAGACGGTGAGGTAAGAAGTGTCTAAGTTAAGATAGAAAAAGTGAAAAGTGTAGTAATGACACAAGTTATTTTGAGAGCTCTATTTTGGAAGTAAATCAAATCCGCCATTTTGATCACTTACTTACGTGTTTAACTAAAGTTGCATTTGAATCGCATTGACTTAAATCCTGACTTAATCCTTTGATGAGACTTGTTCACTTGACTTGCAAAAAATGATAGGGAACGTGTGTGGTGCAGAATTAGATATATGCAAATAATCATTCTAATTTTGTTATCCGTACGTTCGCAAGGTTTGTTTTTCTGCCCATTTTGGCAAGCGTGTCATTCCTATTCTTAGAATACGTGCACCAAATCCCTCCAACATACCAAATATTCAACTAATAAGTCATAATCATAATTCCCTACCGAATTCAAAACTGTTTTCAAATACACACTGAAAAATATATTATTTACAAACACTAGATCACGGAATAACACTAAATACGAATTCTTAGCAAGTATTTACCTCAGTTTGAAAAGTACAAAACAAATGACAAAGGTAAGGGTGACGAGATCCCATGAGGAGGACTTTCCGCTCGATCATTGTACACTCCACATCGTCATCCTCCAGAACGACGTCTTTCTTCAAACATTTTATTGCAAAATACGAGTCAGTTCCCTTTAACTCTGCTAGCAGCACCTATTTTACAAAAAAATCAATCAGTTTCACAGAAAAACCCGAAAAATACGAATCCAAAAAGGTATAAAACCGAATTTAAGAAATTCCTGCTAAAAAGTCGGTCAATTTTCTTCCTAAATTTTGTTAAAGTACTCTTAGAATCAAAATCCTGGTTGCTTTTCTAATTTTCCAGGGTAAAGAAAGAGAACTGGAGTATTTACCTTTCCAAAACTCCCTTTTCCAAGAACCTTCAAGAACTGGAAGTCCTCTACAGCGTACTTTCGGTACTTGGGTCGACTTTTGACAGGGCAGATTTTATTGAGTAGGACTTTGTCTTCGTCAATCTCTTCGTCCTCACTGAGTGGTGGCGATGGCATAGGGCGGGGAGGGTGACTGCTGGTGGACGTCACCGTGCTGCTGGAACTTGTACTCGTAGAACCTTCTGCAATGGTCAGTCACGAAAATGATTAAAACCCGCTTTTCCCAATGATTCCACCAACAGAAGCATTATGACACTAAAAGCACTATTGTTAATTACATATTGGGTAGAATAGAAAGCACTATGTGATTAAAAGTGCCTTTAAGGGTTAGTGAGGAGGAAGAAGAATTTCGTTTGTTTTGTCTTACTGAGGCTACCTTTTTTGAGGGCACTCAGTGCCTCCGCTAAAAGTTTCTGATTCACTCCGCATAAATTCGGCATGAAAATCTCACATTTGTGGTGGCAGTTTACATTACACACTATCCGTCCATTTCAAACAAACATAAATCAATTATCAATTTTCATTAGTACCAATATCAACTAACTACCACAAGTGCCACCAGACCAGATCAAATCATTTTTACATACTACACTATTCTTTACTAGTTACTACCCACTTCTACATTTATTTCACCTATATGTTTGATAATCGCCATTTTTCATGACTCATCATTAAATTATATTAGGAATTGTTTTTCTTTTCGATTAGGATCATTTATTTTATTTCTATAAAAGGTAAGGTCTATAAAAGTCTTAATTTTTCAAAAATACTTTTAAAATTTCCTTTTTCTAATTGTGCAATAGCTCCTGTGATTTTTTTCCGAACCTTGGTTAGCGTACTTAATGCTAGTAAAACTTTTTTGAGGTCAGTTAGTTTAGTATACCGGAACAGACAATGGTAAAGATTAAAGAACATATATTTAAATATGATTGTTTTAATTAGGTGTAGATTTGGGATAACACAGAAGTTCAACGCAACATATATTTGGACAATTTGGAGGTAAATGGTAATAATGATAATGGCAATGGCAGCAGAGACACATAACCGGAGAAAGCAAAAATGACGCGTATCAGAGCCTGTTATGTACATTGTACCAGTTGAGTGTCACTCTACAGGGTTGGGCGCAAGTCACGCATCATAGGGAAATAACATTAGGTGGTCACGCGTCATAGGAAAATGCCATAATGTTTTTCGTTTAATTTTTCGTAATTTAGACATTTTCCTATTTTCCAAGATGCGTGACTTATGCTCAACGCTGTATTATTGAAACACAAGGAGGTTAGAGTAGAGGAAAATCTTAAAGGTGACATGCCTGATCGAGCTGTGGAAGTGGAGGAGCCGGAAGACGAACTGGAACTGGAGCTGCTGGAACTGCTTGTGCTGCTGGTGGAATCTCTTGGTGAGGTTGCATCTGGAGGTAAAGTTTTCTCTGCAACTCCCTGGTTGTCTTTTTCTACGAGAAGGTTATCCATTTTTGCGAAGGCAGATCTGGCCAGTGCATTTGGCATTGCTGGAGATTCCGATTCGCTATTTTCTTCTGAGGAGGAACTTTTTTGTTCGACAACCGGAGACTTTTGTTTGACAGTACCTCTTTTCTTTGGAGAATCCTTCACCACTTCTTCTTTTGCTTCCTTTTTGATAGGAGATGGGGGTGGTGTTAGCAAATTTGCTGATTTAGGACTTTGATTTCCTTTGAGGTTGTCCCCTTTTAAATTCAGTGGTGATACTGGGGAGACAGAAGCATCCAAGGGAGTGTTACCTTTAGATTTTGGAATGACTTTTTCATCAGCTGGTGCCTCAGACCCTTTCTTAACGACAATTGGACCTTTTTCTGTTGCTTCTTTGCTTTCTGTACTTGGAATCGGGCCTTTTGGGCTTCCAGCCTCTTTTTCAATACCTAACGGTTGTTTCATCGCTTCTGTTACCGTCGGAATCGGTTTAATTTTCGTGTCGTCCGGTTTTTCCACAGATATCTCTTTCTTCAATTGATTTCCAATTGGTTTCTTCACTTCCAAAGGTTTAGTTTGTACTTTTAGGTCAAGACCTCCTGGGGGAGACTTTGGCTCCTCTGATTTCGCCTTTTCTTCAATATTTCCTTTCGGTTTCACTTCTGCTGGTTTTGGGGGTTCATTTGCTTTTACTTCGGCTAACTTTGAAACCTCTTTTCCTCCCTTTTCTGCTTCAGCCGAAACGTCCTTGCGTTTGACGGATGTTTTCGGAGTATTGCCTATTTCTTTTGTTTTAAGTTCTCCGATTTTACCCTTGTCAAGTTTTGCCTGCTGAAGTTCGGGTGTTTTCCCTATTTCAGGTTTTCCTAGTGGCTCAATTTTCTTTGCAACAATTTCCCTTGCTTCACTTTTAGTTTTTTCTGGTTCTGGTTTCTTTTCCGGTAATACTTTTTCCTCTGATTTTGCTTTTTCTAAAATATTCGCTTGAATCTTTTTAGCCAATTTGGGTTTTGGTAGAGTTTCCTCAATTTTAGCTTTTCCTGTTGCAGTAACATCTTCTGTTTTTGCATTCGGTTTATTAATACTGTCAGATTCTTTGTCATCCGGCTTTTGTTGTGTAGGAGAAGGCGTGGCATTTTTCTGAAGAAAATTCTTTCGAACGGGACTCGGTACTTCTTTGGGAGAGTCTAACTTGGGTTTTACCTTGGAATTATCTAACGGAAGAACTTTGGGTGGTTCTTTCTTTAATGCCGCCAAATCTTTCGGTTTATTTTCGTTTGCCTCCTTTAGTTTCGGAGATTTGTCATTTCTTTCCGGTTCAGCTGACGAAATGACCTTTTTATTCTGCATAGAAACTTGTTGCACATCTTTTACACTTGGTGGTGGAGGTTCTTTCGATAAGAATTTCCCCTGTCTGAGTGTAGCCTGTGCTTTTTCCAGTCTTTCTGTTGGATTTTTAATACTGTTTTCTTCTGCGTTCCATTTAGATAACGCTTCCCAGAAATCTGGTTTGTCATCTACAACTTCTTCGATTTTTTCGGCTGCTTTGGCCTTTCCTTCCAGTTTCACAACCGCCGTTTTCTCGACAGGACTGGAAGAACTGGATTTGCCACCCGGTTTGGCTACATTTCCAATTTTTACATTCGCAACTTTGTCAATAGGACTTGACGAATTAGACTTTCCGTCCAACTTCATCTTTTCCCCAATTTTTGCAGTTGGAATTTTGTCAGTAGGGCTCGCGGTGTTGGATTTTCCCTTTTCTCCAATTTTTGCATTTGGAGTTTTGTTAACAGGACTGGCAGACGCAGATTTTTCTTCGGATTTTGCTTTCTCTCCAATTTTTGCATTCGGAGTTTTGTCAATAGGACTGGCAGAAGTAGACTTTTCTTCGGATTTTCCCTTTTCTCCAATTTTTGCATTGGGAATTTTATCCACAGGGCTGGCAGAACTTGATTTCCCATCAGATTTTCCCAGTTCTCCGATTTTTGCATTAGAAATTTTATCCACAGGGCTTGCAGAACTTGATTTCCCATCAGATTTCCCCTTTTCTCCAATTTTTACAGCAGCAACTTTATCTACAGGACTAGAAGAACCAGACTTTTCTTCAGATTTCGCTTTTTCTAGTGGACTGCCAGGAGAGCTAATTTTTCCCTCCACTTTCACCTTTTCCACTGGACTGGAAGTATTTGATTTTTCATTAATTTTCTTGATACCCGGAGGAAATTTTTCAGTGGGACTGGAGGAACTTGATTTATCTTCCACTTTAGTGAGTATTTTATTAGATGGTGGTGTTTTCGGGGACATCGGTGCACTAAGAGGAGTTTTCGGTGACATCGGAGTCTTTGGAGACATCGGTGCACTAACTGGAGTCTTGGGAGACATTTGTGCCGGACTATCAGGAGTTTTAGTATTGGTAGCTATTTTCATCTGTAGAATATTTTTCTTAAGAAAAAAGTTCTGTTCTGGAGTTTTCTCTGGAATTGGAACCTTTTCTTGCTTTTGCACAATTTTCGGTTCTAATTCCTTATTTTCAGCAGCTTCTACATCTTTTCCACTCTTTTTCCCTGTATCCTTGATGGGATCAGAGTCCAGGGAACTGGATTTGTTCTCCAATTTCAGTTTCGGAGTTTGTTTTCCAGGACTGTCTCCAATTTCTAATGAAGATGACTTTGTATCCACTAATTTCGGTTTGATTTTTTCCAGTGCACTCGGTTTAACTTGCTTGTCACTGATAACTGCGCACTGACTCTGGACAACACTCTTCTGATGGACAGGAAGCAGTATGGGGAAATCGGAAATAACCTTTTTCTTCTTTTTCGGTGCTTTATTAGCGGGAAGATTCACATTTGCGTTAACAGAGAGAGGAACGGGGATGACAACAGGCGCCAAAGGCAGCGGCACCACCACCACCACATCACTTTTCGTACTTCCTCCAAGATTTTCTTCCTCCGTCACCTCCGTGATGATTTCTTCGAGAACATTTTTAACCAAAGTGGCTTTTAAAGCTTCTGGATCAATTAATCCAATACTGACGTCACCAATGTCCGCCTCAAGGGACGCCCTACGACTTTTCACCGTCCGTCTTAAACTCTCTGCGTAATTGGCCAAGAAATTCTTTTCAAAAGCGTCATCCACTTCCGGTGTCAACGGTTTGTCCACCAGAGCAGGCTCAACTTCGGAGCCATTGTCTGTCGGGAAGAAAAACCGTTTGGTTTGTTTCCGGGTGAGTCTCGGTGGCTGCGCAAGGTGAGCCACATCCGACTTTTTGATCGTGCCCGCAGACGTTTTCCGCTTTTTCGGTTTCTTTTCAGCAGCCGCGCCTTCGACCTCATCTTCAGAATTTTCAACAGTTGAACTTTCCAATTTCTTCTCTGCTTTATTTAATTTCTTGGTAATTCTTCTCTCCAGTTCCGCAAGAACCTTCTTGTCTTCTTCCAAACTAACTTTTTCCTCACTCTCACTGGCTTTCTTCAAGGCTACTTCAGTCTCTTCGATTTCCTTCTTGACTTGTTCCTGTTGTTTCCTTATGTCATTCAGCGTGGGTCGTCTGTACCCCGAATATTTCTTCTTTTTGCTAACAATCATGAATTTCTCCCTGAATTTATCTCCGGCAGCCTTCTTTCCGGGTTTTTCGGGTCCATTTTCCATATACGGGTTTTCTTTCAAATGTTTCGTCTGAATTCGGATGACAGTTCTACCGCGACGAATAGTTCCGAACCCATTTTCATTACTCGCTCGACTTAAGTCACCAGGAGTAGCAATTTTCCTTGGAGTTGTAACATCAATATCCTCCGTGTTCCACACAGCGGGTTTGCGAGATAGAAAATCGTGCGTTGTATTCGGAACATTAATTACAGGGACATAGGTCCTAGGAGCTCTGAAATTCGAATGTTCGGAAATAGTGGGAAGAGGACTGGTGGAGGAAATGTACTTTTTAGGAGTGTAATTATACAAGCTACTAGTGTAATTCATGTAGGAGGGAGACGTATTATAGTTTCCAAGTCCCATTCCCATTCCCCCCAAGTGGTACATGGGCGAACGGGAAATACTAGTACTGCTCCCAAAGTCATGTCGACCCAGCAGTAACGAGTTGAACGAACCGGGAATGTACGGATTTGAGTAGCCACTATTATAATTCCGGCTGGAGTACGACATGGTACTTAATTTCCGTACACTCTTAAAAAAATGTCTTGCAACTTACTGAAATCACAGTACTATTACAAATTTGCTCATGTCAACTTTTGTGCATGATAGCACAACGTGAGCAAACAGTATTTCACAGAGTATTGCCGAAAGAGATTGACACAGTTCGAAATGTAGGGAGACGAGTATTTGGAAATCGGGAGCAGAAGAGGAGAGCAGGTCGGGATTCCACGGCTAAGACTGCATCCGCGGATAGGAAATCGAAGAAGAGCAGACTTGTACAGAGTTGGGGATCACCAGTACCAAGAACACAATCGAGAAAACTGTTTGGCATTGCCAATGATACATGGGCAAGTCCTGTTCCGTTACGTCTGCCGAACTCCACGTAAAACACAGTACTGATCTCTGCTGTACAGATTTTGGGAGAACTCGGGACGGCAATGTCCGTAGGTAATTTGGCTGCCCGAGTTGAATTCAAGGACTCGAAAGGAAACGTTCAACGTTCAACGTAACTTACGAGTTCTACCTAAACAGAGTTAACTAACTAAGTTACTATGCTAATCTCCCTTTCCTCCGCTTTCCATTTGGCTCCCACTATTTTCAGACTCGGGATTAACCGAACCGGCACAATTCTTCAAACAATCTTCCACAAATACACGAACAATGCAACTCACTTATATTTACATTTAACTGACATCCAACTCGGTGCAAATAAATTCTGACTATATGCACGGACCAGACCACCTGACCCGAAGATAAGTTCACAGAGGAGTTGCTTCACTAATTAGAGACAACTCTGCTATAGGGATTATCAAAAACCTTCGGCATCAGTTTACTCTCAACAAAAGTCTAACTGTGTCTCTCCTTCCCACACACGATTATCGCACCATTGACTTTTTCATTGACAATCCCTATATTCACTAACTTCATTCACGTAGAACAGCCAAAATTATCACGAACACGCCACATGAACACAACTATTAATTAGTCCACCATCGGAACACATTTCAGACCCGTACGACCACTCGCTATATTATTGCAACCTTCACCCACATTTTATTCTCAATCGGCCCATATTTATTATTACTACAGACACTCTAAGAAATATTATTACCTAGTGCAGTAGTAATTTTTTGGTACTAGAAATTTTATGTTTCCTGCAAAAACCAAGATCTAGTAAACATCTGAAAATATGAAAACTGAACTATAAAACAATTAACACTTTATTTTTCTTAATCCCAGCAGAACAGGTGCGGCGCCAAGGGAAAGTCCCACAGGAGAGCAGACGCTATCACAGAATCAGTTTTCAGCAAATATTATGATTAGCTTGTCTGTTTTAATGTAGCGTGAGCTGATTGTTAGCTGAACACAACACGAGCGAATCTGTTCTTTTCTTTTAATGTTGGCAACATGAAAATTGCGGATTTAATCAGAACAGAAGAGAAAAATCGCGTTTGTTAATTCTCTATAGACTTCTGCTCTTCTAGTTGTCTGGTCTGGCTTTGTTTGGCTTTCCCTGCTGTTTCGCAGACTGAGAGGAGAGCAAGCTCACTTTTTTTCCTGTTTAGCTAGGTTACATTTTAGTTATGCAGATACAAGTCGTAAAGAAAAGTTTCTAAAGATTGCCAAAGGTCATCCGATTAAAATAAACACGCTTACCTATCTATTTGTGTGAATAAACTAAAAAAAGTAACGCCAACATACAATATCCAGTCCCCTATACATTTACGTGGTTTATTGTGTTAATTTTGAGGTAGGATGGTATGGCAGCAATATGTTTCGCTCTTTCACAGACCCGTTCCATTGCTTTGCACCAAGTGGGTGGCTATTTACGCCAATCTGTCTGCCAGTAAAAGCTAACGCAAAATAAAACATTCTTTTCCACTCGTGTAGTCCTCAACTTGTCTTCAACAAAGCCAAATAATGTCTACTACGGAGTAGTACAACATAATTAAGTGTCCCATTATCCCCAGATTCATGATCGATTCAATGCAAACTATTTAATAACACTACATGTATTATGTCTATTATTCCCAAACGTATCTAATCCAAATTAGTATGCCAATTATTATTATATTATCCTGTTCATTATGTCATACCTCATTATACTGCATTCGTAAACTTGTGAAAATTGTCTTTTTAACGAGTAATTCTGTTTGAAAACCTTTTTTGCAGTTTCTAATGATTTACTCACTCAAGGTTATTGTAAATCTTCTACTTACTGTAAACTCACTAATTTTATTACTAAGAGTGTAGGGAGTATCGCAAAAATTACAAACTTTGATTTTCTGATATATTTTTCCTGCAAAATTCCAAAGTATACTTTTTGATGCTGAAATGACTGACGTTCCAAGGCTAAGGCTAGTTTCGTTCAAGCGAACAATTTTTATAGTTTGGCTTTGGCTGGATTACAATAAAATAAATCATTTTGAAGATCATGAGGTAGGAGTTTAAATGAACCTGGTTTGTAGCAACCAAGAAGGAAAAATATCGCCTTCACATGTACTCCCGTCTAATTTCAATAGACATGTGCAATCATGCCAAAAAACCAACGCATCTCTGTTAACTTTTAAAAGTCACGAAATCAAATTCATCTCTGTGCATTATAATAATTCATACCCGTCTCCAAATTTGATTAAATGAATGAAAAACTATGTAATATAATAATTAAAATCAAAATTTGAAAATACAGTTAGAAAACATGTATATAATAAGGTACGTAGATACGTTGTAAGAATTGCACGCAGCAGATCCAGTCAGTTTTCGTAGATAGTTCTAATTCAGCTGTTTGTGTCATTAAAATGAAATGTCAAAAGTTCAATCTCGCCTTTACTTTTACGTAATAAATACGACAATAAATAGAAAACCTATTTTCCTGTGTGCCATGACGCGCATGGAAATTTTGAGTCTATTCAGCCAGCAATTGCAATCGCAATCAGATCATGCAGCCACTCACTTTAATACGCCCAAGGTGTGCGGCGGGCTCATAGAGTCCAACGGATTGTACGTAATGTACCTCTTGAATTGCCAGAAAACAAATTGTGAGAAGTTTTCTTAAGTGGTCTTAAGTGGAAATTTTAATGGTAAACCGAAAGGAATGGACATTTTGCTTTATATTCATTTTTGTACTGTATAAAAAGCAAGTAGAAATTTTGAAAATCAAGTTTTTCTAAAATCTCTTCATATTCTAAGATAATTTTTAAACAATTATCTATATAGTCTATATTCTAGGGCACCTGAGTGTTAGAGCATCTGAGAAACGATGGGGAATAGTATTTTAATAATTTATTTTCTCTAAGGATTGTGTTTCCAAAGAACTATAACGGTTTGGGCGCGTTTCATGATGCGACTTGCTGCTAATTTTAAAAGAAGCGTTCCGAATCGACCATGCCACAAGTTTACATTTCGCATTGAGGCTCCTCTGTAAAATCTTGCAGGCTGCGTCCATTTATCACTTGAGTAATTGACTTTTTAAATAATTCCAGATGTGTGCGAACGTTGTCCTACAAGGCTACGACTATCTAAAAGTATTTTTATTCTGCAGGGAAATTGCAATTATTATACAAGGTGCAAAATAACGATTTCGCTATTAAACAGCTCCTTTACGTTGGACCTATTTAATTAATAAGAGGAGTTAATTGTAGCGGATTAGATGAAGTCTTGTAATAAAATAGTTAGCAAAGGATTTAACGGATTTGGGGATTGATCTATTAATTAAGAATAAAAAAGGTCGAAGAGATTAGGAGTAAAAAGGAGAGGAATGACATACCTACACAATTCCTACACACTTTAATGTTTACCACCTTTCGTTATTAGCGAAGGTTTGCGATCCGCCAAATGTAGCCTGTTTGGCACTCCTAAAATAAATCTTAGGTAAGATTCCGTGCCCTATTTTTAGAGCAGTACCGTTGTGAGAGTTGAGGAGGAGAGAAAGGAGTCAAGAAAGAGCACGTGCCACCGACGACAAGAACAACACTTGACTAGCATTTATCGCTTCGGCTTCAGACAAACTCAACATTAATGTACGTAGCCTCTCTTCATACTTAAATATCATGTTCAAGTGCCAATACAAGAAATCCCGTCCTTAAGACCCATTATATAGTCAATACATTATAGTCCATGACCTCGCCTCACTTTCAATATCAAACACCTATATTCTCAGAGAACAAACATTTCTAGTCAAATATTACAAAACATTTCAGCACAAATTTCACCTTTCTAGAACCCTCATTGCAAAATTATCGATTCGCGAAAAAATTTTATGGAAATATTCTGAGGATATTTCACGAAATATTGATATGACGTTTTGAAAAGTGTGATAATTAAGGAAGATACTTTATTTTGAACGGAAAAGACATTGCATAGGTTCAAAATGGTTGAGACAATTTTATAAATTTCATATTTTTGCAAGTTTTATTTGCACAATTATAAATTCTAGAAAAAATGCTGTCAATTGATATGCAATTTTAAAATTTGTTTAGATTTTTCAATAGAGAGCTTTTCGTTTGGAATAGGACTAGTGGGAAATCAGAGAGGAAAATTGGGGAGTCTGCAAATGTCGGATTGTTTTAGAATCATGTGTAGACAATTACACCCACTAGTAAACACTTTGGAAGAATTTACAATGTAACTGATTAGGAGACGGTGCGACGTTTGTAAGTGCGTATCTGAACTACAAGTGTATTATGTACAGCATACATACCTTACCTTAGTCAAGAATTTTTGTTAAGGACGAAAGCATTTTATGCATTCATGTACATAAATGCACTAACTTTGAACAAATCACAGAATTAACATTGCAATCAAACGAAAGGCTTAAACTAGATACTTAGACTTCATTAACAATTAAACGATCTCAAGATGTGGATTTCTTTCTAATTTGATTTACTCAGGGTAGGTTATATGAAAAATGTTTGCAACCTGTGCTAGTGAATATTACCCCGTTTTGTAAAAATTTAATACTATTTGTGCACTACAATACTTTACATATTAATGAAATAAATGTTTTTTTCTTTTTCTAAGGTTTTATTTCATTGAAATAGAAATACTTTCATGAAAATGGAGATAATTTGTGGAGATTTCTAAGAAAAGTCCCAAATTTGATTTTGGGAAGTGTTTTTGAGATTTCGGAATAAAAAATAAAACTTTGGATATTGATTCTTGGTGTTTATAAACTGTTTTGCTAATTGGGAGTTAAGAATGAGAGTTCGTTCTATTTAGGGAGAGAGAAGAGCGTCTTGGGACATAATGAAACCCTGTTGTTGACCTATTTACAGTTTACACTTAGGAAAAACGCTTAGCAATAGACATAGAGCTACGCAGTTTATTTTTTCTCGGAACTGAACTGATTAGAGAGTTAGAGTTGCCTGTTGAGTGAGACACACACAAGAGGTACATTGTTTTAAGAGCAGTTTGGCTGCTTACATTTATTGTGTCAGATAAGATATATGAAGCACGTAGAAGGACGGAGGAATCTATGGAATCCTCATTGGCATTTCCCTGCAAGAAAAGTCTCTATCTCCATTTCTACCAACAAGCATTAATAAATACCTTCATTTATTCAGAATTAGACAAAAAGTGAGAATCGACAGAACATTTGGATCCCACTGTACATTTTACGATTTGAGTCAGGCAGGCGGATTGAGATATGAGAAAGAAGCACCATATGCATAAGTGGAAGTACTTAAAAATACATCATGTAAGTGATGCGATATGATTTGACCTGGTTTGGTTTGGTAGCACGTTTCCTGGCAGTAGTAAATTTAATTGAGAACTAGAAAAGTTACTGACCTTCGCACTTCAAGCCTTGTTTGAACAAACCGTAAAGGAGGGAGCCGCAATGATCACAAAACGTCGGAGACATAAAATTGTTCACTTTGAAACGGTGAGGAACGTCAATTTTAAATCTTTCCCGGAGATACTATTAAATAAGAAAATTCTTCTAAATTCCCTAAAAATGACATTTCTTCCATTTTGCGCTAATATTTGTAAATATAAATGGATACTAATAAATATTGAAATAAATTGGAAGACTCACAATAGTACTCTGAGACTCTTTCCCAGATCCCGGGCATTTCCCCAGAATCTTGTCATGGCATTTCTTGTGAACAGCACATTGACACACTGGAAAAATAAAGAAATAAGACTATATTTCTAGATGCAGCACATTTATGATAATAGGGTTTACCCCATAAACACGATCGTACGTGGTACATCGCTCTGTCAATTTTTACAAGTTGTTACCAATAGTGCAATAACGTCATGTCATGTAAAATCATCGGAAACGTTTGAGTAGTTCGTAAATCACGTTAAGTGAGATCATATGATTGAGATTATTTTTACTTGGAATCCAGCAACATAACAGATATTTCTTACTATAGCCGCCACCGACGCATTGAGAGCTTTCGGTTGTAAAATTCTGAAAAATGCATTAGTGTTTTTGGAATATGCAAAAATATACTCTAAGGGCTAAAAATAAAAGTATGTTGTTATGTTCGGTGTAACAAGTTATGTTTAGTAGTGTGATGTATATATTATTAAGTATACGTATGAATGAAATCACAAATTATTGAACGGATTGACACAGCATGACATAAACGAAACATACGACAGCAATTATTTACAAAGAATTCGGCGAATAACTTTCCTGTCATTTTGCCAATATTTTGTATGCCAGATTACGGGAACGCAGTGGTGCAAATTGTAAATGTAATGTAAGTTGGTTAATAGCAATGGTTAATGTAGAAACGACTTGTCATATTTTCATTTCGAGAGAGTGTTGAGTATGTGCATTTATTTCTCTAGGAATCTTGAGAGCATCTTCAGTCGCCGCGCCAGACCACTCTGCCAAAAACATTCAGGAGAATCTTTTGCACACAATTTGGCAATTTCACAATTCTCACAACTTTCACTTGCAATTTTAAACTGCAAAAACGAACTGCTAATGCCGTCTAGCAGATTTCCCCCACATTTACTAAAAAATCGTTTCATTATTCCGCCTGGTCTCCGGGAGAGCTCTTCCGCTCCTCAGCTGACAGAAAAAGTCTGTCAAACTGTGTCACATCTCTCCGTCTTCTCTTGTCATCCGCTTCAAACTGCTTAACGTGACTAATTCATTGTTTGCCTCAACTCTTAATCCTCTTACCATAAAATGTGACATTAACTGGACGACATTGTTAATTGGGAACATTTATTCCCACGCTACTATTAACTCCGTAACTAGTTCCTAATTAATTCCACTTACACTGACACTGGTATCCTTGTTTGCCGAATCCCCAGAGAAAGTCATGACAAAAAGCACAGAATGTTGGCTGACGGAAAAATTTCGCCACAAAGCGATGACCTTTCACTTCGTGGACTTTTTGGTGTTTGATGGCCCCTCGACGTCCTGTGATGTTAAAAACATCGCGCCCGCCCCCGCCGCTTGGTTCTTTCGTTATTTCCTCCTCCTCCAACACGCCTAAATACAATTCAACAATTTTACTCACAATTAAACATTTTTTCTTCATAATTAATCATTTTTCTTCACAATTAAGCATTTTTTCTCGCAATTAAGCAATTTCTCTATTGAAATTGCATTAAATCCTTGAAAAATCATTAAATAAATATCTAAGCCGGCATAAGAATAATATTGAGAAATGGGATTGTTATTTAGAAGTGTGGTTTGACAGAGATTTGCGTAATTAATTTATTGGGATGAATAGAGAGGGGATTCCTGTTTGTAATTAGGTTGTTTGGCTGTGCATTCCGAATGCCGTGATTCAGTGTTGGGGAATGAGAAGGAAGGAAAGCGACATTCCAATCGCAATCGGGAATGAATCGTATCCCGGAAATTCGGTGTTAACATTATATCCGTAAGTCCGTTGGTTCGGTCGGCTCCCTTCGGAAAGATATTAGACACGGGTTCTGCGCTTTCATCCTTGCTTGGGAAGAACCAAAGCTAACTAACTTAAACCAGTCTAATCTCAGTTATTTCATTATTACTCACATCCTCGCTTCACTTAGTTGACTTATACATTCATATTGAACCATTTAAGTGGGGGAGCATCCACCTACTGCGAACCGCGGATTTTGGCACTATAGGTGCACGTTGTCCCTCAACAGCGTGTCCCCTCACCGGGGAAAACGGGAATTAATGTGGCTCCCTCCCCGCTCACTATACTCGATGCTTGAAGAGTTGTCTTGTTGGTTTGGTTTGGTTAGTTTAGCCAGCGGAGTGTAAAAATGCATCGTATGCTTGTAATCATAATAAGTAAAAATAGTTGCCACTCTATTTTTAAACGCCAAACTAACTACTAAACTGACTGACTGAACTGACGATGAGGAAGGCATGGCACTTCACTTCGAACAGTTGACTTCCCGAACACTTGCACTCCGGGCATTCGATGGATTCGATTCCAACATTTCTTTCCCAGTCACCTCACTTCACTCTTTTTATCTCCATTTCCACTCACTTTACTCAAACTTTTCCTTTACACTACTCACCACTAAATAGGGAATCAATTATTCCCACTTACCAATTATTTATCCCCTCTGTGGTCACAAAACTAATTTTCCCAAAGTCTTCCTACTCAGTTCGTATTCCAAAATATTTGGAGGTCAATTTAATTTTTACAAATATTTTTACGTTTTCATTTTAAGAAAGAAAAATTTAGTAAAAATTTAGGTTTGTATGCAATTATTTTTACGTTTTCGTTTTAAGAAAGAAAAATTTAGTAAAAATTTAGGTTTGTATGTAATTATTTTTAAGTTTTCGTTTTAAGAAAGAAAAATTTAGTAAAAATTTAGGTTTTTATGTAATTATTTTTAAGTTTTCGTTTTAAGAAAGAAAAATTTAGTAAAAATTTAGGTTTTTATGCAATTATTTTTCCGTTTTCGTTTTAAGAAAGAAAAATTTAGTAAAAATTTAGGTTTGTATGCAATTATTTTGTTGTAAAATGAAATCCAATAAAGCTCGATTTTAATAAATTCACTGCAAAAGGAGCAATTTTGAGCAGTATTTAAAATAACGGTTAGATGGATTTTAGAATGGAGTGGGAAATGGGAGAAATGAGAACTCTGGTGTTTTTCTTTCTGAGTTGAGTTGAGTGAGACAAGTAGAAGTGAAGTCAGACAGAAGAGAATCAAATGAGTCACACATTCATACAAGTCGAACGAGGAGCATTATAATTATAGCCCATTATTCCTCAAAACAGAGAAGTGCCATAAGACAGAGTACTGTAACTATATGACTGCTAATTTTCCCCGTGTCAATGGCATTCCCCTTTGCCAATGTCATACACACAAAATATGGAATACAGGAACAGCAATAGGGAACGCCAAAATTTCGAGCGTTCGGCTTCTCGAACCTATCCGAAGATGGACAGATTTCCTCTCTTTTTAACATTTTCACAAAGTCTTTTCCTGTCTCACAATCTCAGATGAAACTGTATCCAATGCTAATAATAATATTTTACATACTTATGCTATAGTGTAAAAAGAATGAGAAGGACTCACCGTCCACATCGCGAAAATTTCGCATCCCAGCCGATGTCGAGGCGGAATTTGTTCGGGCGGCTGAATGCGACGCTGGGTTACGAATTCGCACCTGTCAATCAATTATTAAGAGATTAATCATAACTTTACTCATAAAACGCCATAAAATACATTCATTTCCCAAAAATTTCACAATCATCTTCCACACTTCCGGTGGATTCTAGTTTCTTTCTTTTTCCCTGAATAGTAAAGTAATAGGCTCAAATCTATACTCCTTTAAAGTATCAGCAAAAATTTTGAAACCTTTAAAAAATTGTAAACCTAAAAGTTTAAATCTTTTTTAAATTTAGAAGATTTAAATCAATAACATTTATCTTCTTTAAATTTAGAAGATTTCAATAAAAAATATTTAAATCTTCTTTAAAAATTAAAGACTTATTAGAAAATGTAACTCTTTCCTGAAAATTAAAGTTTACTAAATTTTAAAGCTTCCTTAAAAATATTTAAACTCGCATTAAAAATTTTAAATCGTGTTTAAAAACATAAAGCTTCATCAAAGCATTAGAACAAGTTGGAAAAAGCTGCATTATACAGATTCAATCAGTGAGTCATTTAAATTTTGGAGATAGTTCAGTTCAGTGATTGTCAGCTAATAAAAACGGTAGCATATGGTGTGTTAAATGCGATATACGTGTTGGCCGCAAGTCACGCATCATGGGGAAATAACATTACCTGTGGCCACAAATAACGCATCATAGGGAATTAACATTACATGTGGCCACAAGTCACGCATCATAATGAAATAACATTGGTGTGTAAGAGAACCTTCGATTTCATTCAATAATCAGCTCCAATGCACCTTTATTTGAGCAGACTAACATTTATTTCGTAAGTTCTTTTTATCGAGTAGTAAGTGTATCATTTGCGCAATGAGGCTTTCGAAAGATGAAAGAGTGGTAGTGATAATGTTGGCTGGACGTCCAGGCTTATCCACCAGAGCCGTGGCAGTGGACTTCGCTCGGAGACATCCTGATAAGGCCATCCACCAATCAACAGTTGTTAGACTGATTAACAAATTTAAGAAGACAGGTTCGACAGCTGATGCCCCTCGACCTGGGGCTCCTAAGACTGCTACAAACCCAGAGACTTCAATCACCGTTCTTGCAAAATTTGTTGCAAGTCCAAGAAGAACGCCGAGAGAGGTGGCCAGAGATCTGAACATTTCAAGAACCAGTGTTCGTGGCATCCTGAAATTACATCATTTTAAACCATATAAAATGAAAATTCTCCAGGCTCTTAAACCAGAAGATCCGGCAAGGAGAATTGGATTTTGTCGGTGGGCGCAGTCAATTTTAGAAGAAGAAAAACAATTCTTTTCAGTGATGAAACCAAATTTCATTTAAATGGAGTCGTGCATCGTCACAATTGTCGGTATTACTCCGATGAAAATCCCCACTGGATGGCAGGGCTACAGGAACAAGGGTCTCCTGGATTTATGGTGTGGGCCAGAATTCTGGACGACCTCATCATTGTTAAATTCTTTACGGGGACAGTAAATGGTCATCACATTGAACATCTTTAAGCCAGGTACCACTTCATCTTTCTAGCTAAAATCTTCAACTTGCAAACCTAATGTTATTTCATTATGATGCGTGACTTGTGGCCACATGTAATGTTAATTCCCTATGATGCGTTATTTGTGGCCACAGGTAATGTTATTTCCCCATGATGCGTGACTTGCGGCCAACACTGTAGGTCTTTATTATTAATTTTATAGCTACGCGAATCCTGTTGACGTGTATCTACTGAACTCTGACTATAATGTATCCCGACATAATGCTTATACATTTATTAGAAGTGTGCGATGTTATGGTGTTTGAAGAATGATGAAGAAATGAATTTGGCACAAATGCCAATTATTAGGTGTAGGTACTGGATGCAGAATGTAAAGTAGCTACGGAAGAATTTAGGGGATAGTTAATAGTTTGAAGGAGGCTGTAAACTGGAAAATACACAAACAATTCATTCTACTCCAAAACAAACACATTTCTCTGCAAATACGCTAAATGTGCAAAGTATCTGCCTCCTCTCTTTCATACAAACATAAAGACTCACTCATGTACATCTCCATCTGTCTCTCCGCATATCCATAACCAACACATCCACCCTATTAATCCCATCCGCTCCACAGTCAACAATACAAATAAATACACTTACACTAATAACTACTTAACTATTTTAGGTCCACTCTTCAAAATTACCACTTCATTTGGACAATACTAAGAACCTCGTTAAACCACGCATCTCAATTTTCAAAAATAATGTTTATCCACTAAATTACAACAGCACATTCAACATTCTAGGAAAGAAGCTCATCTTCCGCCATAAAAAGTCTCCATAAATGTTACATGTATTGCCATTCCTAGTCATGATAAGGATTTAAGAAAATAATAAAATACAACTGAAATGAAAGAATCAAATAAACTTGCAAATGCAATGATAAAAAAGTTGTTATAGCCCAAATCTCAATTAGAAATGCAAAAAAGTCAGAATAAAACAGAACAAAAAAAGAGAAAAACCCGAAATTAAAATTTAAAGTAATGGAACAATTGGTGGAAAATTTTGAAACCTAGAAATGACGATTTTGGTTTACGTAAAATTTTTGATAATCCCAAAATTTGAAAAAATGAAGAAAATGTTCCAAATAAAAAAAATTGGTGGAAGTAAATCTTTTAAAGGTGCATTGTTAAATAGAATGAATATTAGATTTGTTTAATTTATTCGGTTGGTTGGAAAAGTTTTGTTTGTAGGGTTTTTGCGAATAGTCTTGGAGAGTTGGATGGAGATGGATGGGAGTGCGGAGGTGATTCATGATCTCCGTTATTTTAGCATTCGGGAGGAGAAGGTGGGTTCGGAGGGAGAGGAAAGGAAGCGGAACGGAACGCCATTCTTCAGTTATTTTATTATGAGGATGAATGCACGTTAACATTACATTACACACGCCCACGCAACCTGCTCCTCGTCTCATCTCAAAACTCCACTCAGCCCTCCCTGCTCCGCCAAACCATTTCTATGCAAATCCAAAAACTACACACACCCGAACTATGCTAAGTGTCACACACACGCTCTGACAAATTATCTGATTTATTGCGAATACACCGACAGCTATCGTCCTTTAATGTCTCCACTCCTTTATTTTATGATTTATACCACTAATACAACAATCCTCCTATTTTTAACCAAAACCTTTCTTTCATTTCACTCAACTTCAATCACACTACTAATTATCTAGTATTTAGTTCCATTTATCGCTTCCATTTATACACATATAAAATCACTCTTTTTTTGTCTTATGCGAAAAACATTTTTTTAAAAGGAACAATTTAAATCCACCTCAAAAATTATCGGTTTACCTCAAGAAATATAATCTTTTTATTTACCTCATATAAATACATTTAGCTAATAAATACTTATATAGTCTCAAGTATCATTACTCCAAACTCATAATGTACCTTTGCTCAAAGTTTAATGCAATTTACTAATGTTCTAATATATTTACCTTAAGTAGAGTAAAAAATCCTCACTACACTTGAGCTAAATTAAATGTACTAAAACATTTGCAAATTATGCATTAAAATTTGAAGCAAAGGTATGTTATCAGTTCGGAGTAATGATACTTGAGACTGGATAAATATTTATTAGATAAATTTAGTTATATGAGGTAAAGCGATTATTTTTGAGGTACTTTTAAATACAAGCCTTTAAAGAGTACACCAAAAAATAGTTTAACCTTAATGTAAATTACCATAAATCAAGTTACCTAAATGTTGTTAACGTGTACCACCATTTTAATTCACCAGCTATCAGTTAAATTAAACCATTATTCAATAATTGAAATAAAATGATGATAAATGTTAATAAAATTACGGTATATTTTGAGTCTAAATTAGGGAAATAATTTTCATTCTTATGATATTCTTTAAATTATTTTTCTTGCAAGTAAATGAGTTATTTTATGACAAAGTGAGCTCCTTATTTGACTGTTTTTAATTATTTAATCTTCTATTCCTTAATATACTGCCCGCACATTTACTCTAATTTTACACGCTGTAATTAATTATTTAAACCTTTTTTTCTCTCCCAATTATTAAATTAACTTTATGTTTATTAGTAAAATAATTCTTAACGGACAATTCAAACTAACCCTACGTTTATAAACGCTGATACTTACGTTGTCCCTAATAATTACTTGCCTTACTTGAGCCTTACTTAAATTTTATGAGGCCACTCCGCTGTCAACTTTTCGTATAAACTGGCAATAAAATAAAATCTTCAGGCCATCATGCAAAAATAGAATTGGAAAGCATTATTAGTTCCTGTATGTGAGCAGACAGACAGATGAGTTAAGCAGTTCCACTTATTGCCAATTGGTTTTTAATTAGGCTAATTAGTGAATAATGCTAGGATTGTGGCATACGTTATAAAATTGACCTTGAATGTAATTTAGAGTTGTACTCGACACTACAGAAGTCCTTGACTGAAACCTAGGAGCTGATAATTCTAATGACACCAATTACAACTCGAAAACGTTTGTAAACACGCAGCGATAACTGAAAATACTTTTACGACAGTACTTTGCATTCATTGCAATGCAATACCAAGATGATGATCAATTAAGCGAATATATACACAAGGACACATTGATATTGATATTATTAGGTTTCAAACATATTAACCCGAAGTATTCACTGATCCAATAGCACACAATATATATATGCTCACCTGTTGAGCTTTGAAGTAACCGAACGTATCAGAAACTTTGCAGCACAATTCTAAAACTGCAGAAACTGAGAATAATTTCTGCTTATAAAATTTTTTACAATATGAACACAATCCAAAATATTAAATGTATAAACAAACCGGTAATATGAAAATTTATTATGATCGAACAGTAAATAATTTCAAATCAATAAGTAATTAACAACTATTGATTTATTTGTAAATATAATTCACGAAAACAAAACTGAAAAGTTAGAATTGCGTAAATGCATGATGTACGTATACTGCACATGAGAATTGCACTACTATAAAAATATTGCTATTGTCGTGTTTAGATGAGTGATGTTTACGAGCAGGACAATGTAATACTGCAGTGCATAGTGCAAAAGTGGTAATTGTAATGCTACGCGAAATGCAGAGTTAAATTGTCTATGATGGGAGTAAGCACGTTTAACTATTGCTATGATTTGCACGCTGTATTGTCCGATGAAAAATACGTTGAGAGTTACATTTGTTGTGTACGGTTAAGTCAAAGTCATAACAATACATAAAAGTATGAGTCAATTGAAGGGGAAATCCGAACAGAAAGGTAATTGTCACTTCACACCCTATATAGCCTAGCCCACATCGGAAATAATGTAAACAAAAACTCTAAACACAAACCAAAAATGGTATTTCCTCTGATTCTTGGGAAAATCTTCTTTTCGCCAAGTCTAAACATATACTGACAATTTTAAGTAAATTAAGAAAGAATTTCCAATTTAAATGAACTCACTTTGCCTTTTAGATTGGAGGAATTATCATAGTAAAGGTCATGAAATGTACGTGTGCTGATGTATTTTGTTTACAATGAGAGTAATAATAATAACATGTGTGTTCCAATAGTTACTGTAAGCATACCTATACGTTTTGTTTATGTTTGCACTGTAGAGTATTGGTAATTTTAAGGTGTACGTGTCTTGTGTGGAGTGGCGAAGGTTTATTTATTTAAATTTTGAGTATGGGATCGGTTCTATCCTATTTTATGATGTTTAGATGTAGTTTGAGTGTATAAACAGAAACAGAGGAATAAGTAAGTATTGGGAGCAGAAGTGAGCTTCGAGATGAATTAGTGACCTGTCCTTGCCAATCAATCTAAACTTGCCTCAACCACTCTGCTGTGTGGTGGCACTCTAGACATAATATGGAAATCCTCTGGTTATCATGTAAGCAGTTCATGGACATGCATTCCAAACAGAAGGAAACAATTAGTTTGTTATCAACTTGTTAAGTGGCCCACAGTCATTGTTGGAATTGGGGTGGGGGCTTGTGGTGAGTGTGGGTGGGAAAAGATGACGTCACTCCTACCAGATTGAGTCATCCTCACCGGCGGAATCTCACCAACCAAACGTCATTCGTCTCTTCACTTTACTATAACCTAACATAACGGATCTCATTCCACAAAGGCAGGAAACAAAACTCTCTATTGTATTTATATCTTTATGACACTCTATTCATAACTATATAACTATTTACTTCTGTATGGTAATATTATATTTATTCGAAAAATAAGAACATCTTGGAATATTATGTATTGCAGTATTATTATATGTACGCTAATGAAACAATATATCTATAACAATTTAAATACCTATAATACCTGTAATACCTATAACGAGATTTAAATACCTATAAACAAGAAAACTGACCTTAATGTTCCAATAAATATGAAAACTAGCCTTTAAAGAATAAGAAAACCAGCCTTAAACATTTATAAGCATGAAAACACGCCTTAAAGATGTATAAGAATGAAAACCATCCTTAAAGATGTATAAGCATGAAAACTAGCCTTAAAGACGAAGCAGCAATCATAAATTGTCTTGTTCCCAAATGATATAATTTGCAAACACTTTTGTCTGGGTGCATGCAATGACGATGTATTTACTCAATTCATTCGCTCTTTCTGCTTGAGTGAGATGCGAATACAAAGAATTCCGTAGAGAGCATCCGCTTCACAGATTTGGCTGTACAGGATGCCAATGCAGGATATGGGGACTAATAACAATTAGCAGAATTTTCATGTTGTAATACTTCCAATCAGTCACTAATAAGAAAACCGCCTTTTCAGATTAACTATTATTGACGTCATGTCATGTCATTAGAAATACTACTCTCATAGTCGTCATAGTATACTGTTGTTATTTAAAACAAAAATGTGGGCATTTAGATGGAGTCCATACGAATTGTGGAAGCAAACTTAAAACCGTAAGCATTAATAACAAATGCACAAAATTTCATTATGCCACTTAAAAATTTGTTTTTGAATGTTAAATTAGGTTCATCATAATATGTTTAATCATTCTATACTATTTTTAAGATATTTGGGCATTGCAAAAAGTGTAAATGTACTACAGCGTTAGCAACAAGTCACGTACCATAGAGAAATATCATTAGGTATACATGCATTTTCCTATAATGCGTGACTTATGGCCCAAACCCCATGTTATTTCGCTATGGTGCGTGAATTGTGGCCAACGCTGCAGAGCTGCAGTATACTATACCTAAATATTTATGATAGTGTTAATGGTTCCATGCAAAATGACAATTTTATAGGGTGCTTGGGAATAAAATGTCTGTGAAATGACTTTATGATGTAAATAGTAGATTTAAGAAAAAGACTGACCTCATAATTGTGGCGAATGCGCGTGGACTCTGCGGTTCGATCATTTTGTGAGGCTGCATGAGGTTTTCCCCGATGAGTAGTGCTGGAGGTACTCGAAGTGGTTCTTTTACGAGCGGGTGAGCCCGTGAACATCATCTTGAAAACTGTCCGTTGAGGGTTGACACTTGAGTCAAAGCAAAGCACGGAAGCACTGAAAGTCACTGTCACCATACAACAATCTACTTCTATCGTCTTATTCTATTCGACTCACACTTCGGGCCTTCCGCTGCCCTAGTGCAGCACTGTCCAACAAACGGACCATTCCCCAATTCCAAGTCACCTCAAACCACCAACCCCATTCAACTCACGCTGTCCTCATTGTCACTTTTCATCAGCAAATACATTGCCAATATCGTCATTGCTCCGAAATCTTCATCCAAACTGCATTACATTCACCACAAATTACGTCTTATTGAGAAAAACAGTGAACAAGTCCAAGGAATACTCATCTCCCTTACAAAACGGGGTTTCTTCCACATTTCCAAAACTAATCTTGACTGGAAACAAGGCACAAACATTATCTTCTTTAGCATCCATGATTTTATTTCGCTGTTCCCGACTATTTTCATGGATTAAACCTGGAAAACCAAAATATTAACCATTAACAGGAAAAACATTCAAACAAAGTTTAATAGCGGTACTAATAAAGAACACCGCATTAATTTAATTTGGTTCTTACCGAAAAATATTAATTCCTCCAGGGATTTTCCCAAACCAGTGGGTGTACAAGGGACTAAGAGAATTTGAAGGTTGTCATAACCGAGGATGTTGTAAATAATTGATTAATTTGTGTTAGCGAAGAGGGAATTGTAGGAGTGGAGGAGGAGGAAGTTGTCTGTCAGGTGGAGGATTGCAGAATCTGCTTGAATGTGGAGATTGATAGAGGAAATGGCGAGATAGTGCAGTGGAAGGAAACCTTAGATGCGGATTGTGTGGCTAGAAGGGCGAAGAACGGAGCCCACAAAGAATTCCTGTTCACATTTTTCGTGCTGCACTGACGATGTCTTTATGGGGATGCCACAGAGTGCCATGCCATGCCATGCCACTAGAATCACTCAGAGTCGGATTAACGGATTCAGTGCAATCACTATTCTGCACAGCGACACTCTATAAGGAGAGTAGCTGACACAATCTAATTAAGGCTGGCTCTAACTAGATAAACACAATCCTCAATTCATTCAACAATTCCACCCAACCGAGCAAAATGGAACAGAGTAATGAGCAAATGCCCACAAAATAAGTAAACTCGATTTTTCAACTGAATTCTAATCTCGGAGTCACTGTCATCAAATCCACTGAGAGGTGAGGCGGGGCTTTTAGCCCAATTAGCTCCAAGTCCGGTTTCCAAGTACCCCAAACCAGACTCATCCTCCCCCAAGTATTAATTGTTAAGAATTCGGAGTAGTGTCCCTTCTTTGTTATTAATGTCCGGTCACTGATTCACAATAAAGTGGTTTCACCGATGAATTTTAAAGAGATTCCGGGAAATTCAATGCGTATTCGATTATTTGACTTTTGAAGAGAAGAAATGGTGAAAATTGATGGAGAATTAGGAAATGCACTTAGTCACTTAATTTGGGAGAGATAAAGAATTAAAAGTAATTGAGATGTAAATATTGTTTCAGAGTGCACCTTGCTGGTTGATTATTGGTTGGGTGGGCATGATTTCTTGGACGTGAGTTATTGGAAGTGTTCTGGTGTGGAGATAATTGTGTGATTCGGAACGAGTGCCGTTGTCCTGAGTCCGGCGGTCCACTCCACTCCAGCAGTCCTCCTCCTGCCATGTTATGCTAATTGTACCTATTCAATGAGTTCAGGAATTTAAAACTGAGTGAGAAATGAGAATCGAGGCGTCGTTCTTGAAAATTCGAATGAAATGAATTTGTGTGATGTTCCCGAATCCGAAATTAACTCGGATCTCCCGTCGGTTCACTAATGTAACTACTCACACAATTCTCCCACTAACATTTTCATTAACTCAACTTAAATAAACCGATTGTGACTGACTGTGTCTTGTGTTGAACTGGATTTCCACTCAGAGTCAACTCAGGACACACAGATTCCTCTTTTCTCTCCTCGTACCTACGGGCTAATAATGTTCTCTCGCTCCGTGATACTAATGCTAATATTATTATGTAGAATCCATTGTATGTCGTATATTTTAGAGACACGACGCGACAGATCCGAATCAACTCGTGTCTTTCGGGGATTCGGAAACTTTTCAACATGCGGGTGCTCAACAGCACTAAAAAAACCCAGTGGCAACTCCTCGCCTTCTTTTCATACATAATCACCCGTAAGATTCTTTACACAAACGTCTTTAGTTTCTCTCCCTACTCTTCTCGTGCAGAAACTCTCCCGTTCTCTCTTCCAACCCAAACCGAATACTACTCTCCATTACATCACTCAGTCCCACACTACATTTCTCAACACAATTATCATAACTTACAACTATTTATGCATGTAAACTATATGTAAATACACTCAATAATTTGTTTCTGCATTGTTTACCCAAAATCACTACTCTCCAGCCACCGTATAGCAACATAAATTAAGGCACATACAATTTTTCACACTTTTATTGTCAAAAGTTCCCAGAAATGGTCAAAATAAATCATAATTCATTCCAATTTCTTAAGTTTCCCAAAAAATACTTATTTTTGCATAGATTTTTGTAAATTTATTTGAGAAAACGATGATTTCTTCTTTGATTAACAATTAGGGAAAATCGCAATTCTGTAATTCTGTATTCTGTAATTCTGTTCCACCTGCCATTTTCTAAGAAATGTCTGCAAAAGCATATTTTTTACCAAAACTTCCATCGCAAGATATCTCTTCATTCATGCTATTAGTAGCTATAATATGGATACATCGTTTGTCCTATTATTTTGGAATTTGAGGAACGGCCAAACAAAAATAGAGTACAGTACAGTATTAATACACGCATGGTCCACGCAAGGTTGAAGTTGAACCTATAAAGGGACAAATGGTAAAAATACAAAATGACTGGCAAGCTTAAAGTGGCAAAAGGCAAAATGGCCCAAAAATTCTAATAGTAATTCCTGTTCTTGGGATGCAAATTAAATCAAACAAAGAATATTAAAGGATTATTACCATTTTAACTTAACATGAACTATTTAAGGCTTTCCGGAAGGATTGGTAAAAAGAATTTGCTCATAATTTTATCGCACTGCAAAAATTACTTTATCAATAATAATAGAAATAGGAGAAAATTAAAATCGGACCTTTTGTTTCAGGTACAAAAGTAAACAAAGGATATTCCAGATGTGTTTTAATTTTAATTCCCCTTTAGAAAAAGCTTTTAACGTTTTAAACAATTTTGGTTCATTTGGCTAAAATAGTAAAAATGCATTTCATAGTCCAGTATAGAATTATTTTGGTTTTATTGATACTCTTAGGAATTTTAGGAGAGTAATTGTAAGGGAAGTGAAGAATATTCATTGGGAGCCAAGATTAGAGGCCAGATGTGAACGAAATACTCCAGCTGAATTTTGAATGGTGAATAGTTGCGTGGCTCGGCTCGGTCGGAGTTTGTCTTGTTGCCCTGCTCAATGGTAATGGTGAGTTCATCTAATGTGATCCAACATCTACAGATCTTCTGTTGACTCACTTTTATTACTACACAAAAGCAGCAACTGTGCATTAGAGCCAAGGAACGAAGACTTACATATTACATACTACTAATAATGTGAATGTATTCAGTTAGCGTTGGCTTTTGTTCTTTTGACGTCAGTTGGTGATATTTCATTCACAAACCCCGAAAAACTACAAACTATTTATACGCAAACACTATTTACACTTTTATACTGCGCATTTGCAATAATTCAAGTCACTTCTAACTTCTAGTTACACTGCCTTTAATTAGGGAGCGTCCATTCAACAACAACAAGATTTTTGGTCACCCAACCTTCATCATTATGTTTTTTCCAAGTCCGCATTCTTAACATAAATTAGGATAATACCGCAGGTTTATTTTATGCAGGACAGTTTTCCTTTCTTGCGTATTCTAAGTCTTTCTTGTCATTCTCATTATTCATGATTATAATAGTACACTAGAAGACGACCGTGCCACTAATTTGGATTAAATTCCGAGATGTAGATTTTCTTCAAGGTTTCGGGAAATGGAAAAGCATAAAGTTAGAAACTAAGATGTCTCATAATTCCATTTCTTTCTTTCAATAGCTTACTCTTAATTTTAATCCTGGAATATGGATCAGTAAAATAGTTAGGTCCTACTCTATGTAATGATAATTTTTAACCTTCTCCCCATGCAAAGTTATGATTACCTTTTATTGAGTGAAATACATTAAGTATCGTTAGATACTTTAGGTTCATGACCTGGCCGTCTGTCCGTCCGTCGTATCGATAACTCGAGAACGGATTAACCAAATGACTTCAAACTTGGAACCAGTGTGAGGTCCAGTGTGAAGTCGAGTTCGAAGATGGGGTCAATCGGTCAACCCCAGAAATAGCGTCATGTCGGAACTACATACAATATACAACGCGCATGCTTCAAAACACAGTTACATTTCCCCAATGTATATTGCAAATGTTGACCAAAATGCACCACTCGTGTGTCACAACTCACAGTTACAACATTTCTCCAGTGTATATTACAAAACTTAGAACACTACATGCACAGTGTATGATACTGTCAGTCAGACAATATATATCGGTTAGATAACCTATAGATTAATCAGATCAGACAGAAATAGTATGCAATGCCGAGTTGCCATCTATCTTTTGACTGCTGACTTTTTCCGAAATATTATTTTGATAATATATTTCAACTTTCCAGCTCATTGGCCCATTATCCAGCTTCCCTCGTTAATATTGTAATGCATATATTTTCATTTCCGGAAACATAAATGTAGGTGTGTTTGCTTTCTGATTTCCTCAATTATTCATGTCCATTATTTTTACAAAGTCCAATATCATTATTTCCACTATATTTTGCAGACGATACTTGGTTACCCCAGTGTTACACTGGTTTATTTCGTTGGATTGATTTTTATCTGACTGAATCTTTTAGCAAATAAATAAATTATTAAAGATATAGATGAGAGCAATAAACAGTGAATTGATATTACGTATATAAATATGTTAATTGACTATTTGGACACTTAGAATTTTAATTATCAGCGCAGATTGTTATCCAGGAGGAATGGCCATCCAATTGTTCAAGGCAATTGGAATTGCTTCTCTCAATGGTCATTTGATTTGAAATATTAACAAATGTTTTACCTTGCTGTTATGAGTAGATTAATGCTTGGGCTATAAGCGTCGTTCGATAGCTAACCAGGTTACGTAGCAGATACATATTTGAACTATACAAATACTAACCCATAAGCATTAATTATGTAGAACTGTAACACAAATGCGAGCTATACGCAGTCGGCAATAATGCAGTTGGTCCTGATAAACAACTTACTAAAATATAAACCAGTATAGTGGCTGTCAAGGTGTGCTAATGAAAATACTTTCAGCATTCCTTCCTTTAGCAATGCTAGCGAAAAGCAATAATATTCACTAGTTACTAATTGCGAATGTAATGCAGAACGTCTCTTTCGTGGTTGTTACAATTTTAATTATTTTATTAGCACTTCTTTAAATTATTAACGAATTATTGTACTCTTTGAATAAACTGAGACTAATATAAATTACATCTTTGAGATTTACTCCAAGAAAAAGTTGTAACATTTTAGCGATCGTAATCAGTACCTTCATCATTGCAGCTAATCTCATGACTGCAAATATCGTGTACTAAATGCTTTAAAAAGGCATTTAAGCCATTAAAGTGGAAATTTGCAGGGACCCAAAAAGTACCATTTAAATTACACTAAGATTAATGGTGTTCCGGTAGGTTCAATATTATTTTAGTATTATTTGTATGTCTGTGATGTGATTGTGAGTGAATGTTATTTTATGGGGAAAAGTATTAAAAGTATTGGTAAAACTTTTGAGTTTTTCAAAAATATGCCAATAGTGCTAATCATCGATAAAGTAGATAAAGGTAACGACCTAAAATGACTTAATTACCATGCAAATTGAATTTCCGTTACCATATACATATAGCAATCAATTCATTTTGGCTCGACATAAAATTAAGGTCTGCCTTATTTAAAACGCTATCAATCTAATATGTGAAGATGGGAATGTGAATTGAGTTCATCCCTGAAATTACATGGTAGATCGTAAGGACATGAGCTTATTTGAGGGAAGGCAAGAACCAACTTTTCAGTATTCAAATGGGCTTAAATTAATGCGCATATGTGATATAATACAGGTACATAAAAGATATACTTAAAATTGTCTTACAATAATAAAGCATAGTCTTAAGTAGACTAGACTCAAAGCGTCTTTGGCCTGCCCTCTTGAAATTCGTTCATCTAGCCAGAAATGTGGCGACTCCAGAAATATGAGTCCTGGATACCTAAATACTAAGCCTGAAAAGAGAATCTCGTTTCATTTAGAATCTTAAAAGACGCCATTTATTTGGCTTATAATCCGACTTCATAAAATAATCATTTTTTGATGCTCTTAATTGAAGTAAAAAGCTTTTCTTTCAAATTTTGGTACTCCTTCTCGGTATCTATACTTTTTTAGTATTCTGAGGGGAAGCCATGGAAAGGTAATTGGTCCTTCCACAATTGGGTAAAAATATTACTAATGGGAAATCGAATATTTTTCAAGCTTTTTTACACAATATTTGGTTGAACGATACTGAAACAACTGAAAGCAATATTCGCATTGGATGGGATTAACTTTTCAGTGGTGGTAAACGGATTATTTTGGTGGTACCTTTAAAGAGTAATTTTTTATAGGTTTTTACATTTTGCTCATCTGGTATGAATTTGGAGGGACTGGGACATATACATATAAATGTGAAAGAGATGTTAATCCCTGAGGCGAAATTCCCTGTGGCAGTAAAAGGCAATTAGAAAGATCAAAGGAAAGTCCCCTCCATTCACATCAAAGAAAAACGAGAAGAATCCATGGGCAAGTTCCAGTTCCGTTTTATCTCTCGCTTCACATGCAACTTGTTCAACTGAACTGACTGCTACCTACATTACTTTTATTATAACGCAATCCTTCCTCATTCTCATGTCCCATCTCTCCACGCAATATTATTCCATCTCACAATCTATCCAGACAAGACTAGTAGTCCTGCTCTGCCCTGGACGTAAATTAATATCTGTGAGGGTTCAGAATTAAAACTACTAAAACTATTTAATTCCAGACCAAAAATGCGTAAGATCGTTTAAATAAGGAGAGGGCTATAGCGTTTAGAGTTCCGCAGTGTGACTGATTGTTCTTAATGCGAACGCATTACATTATTACATAATACATGTGCCTTGTTGCCGACTGCGGTCCATCCCTGATCTCTCTGATCTCATTGTGAGTTTCACTTGGCGTCTTGGCGTTGCCGTTGTCAGTGCTTTCAAAGAACACTACAGTCAAACCTCACTTGTCGAATCACCTTCGGCGAATCAAAAGCTTTCTTCACGTCCACACTATAAAAATGAGTTCTAACTAATTACAACGTTGAAATCAATTCAAAATTGCATAACCTTGATTCAGTTTGATTTTACAGTACTTTTAGATTTTGCATAGTGATCTGTAATAGTAGACTCGTGAAAAATCAACGGAATCGTCAGGGGATTGCAAGAAAATATAAAGGTACAGTTTTGTTTTCCGGATTAAAGAAAAGGTGAAGTTAAAAATCGGTTCTGGGGTCAATTTCAAGGAATTTCATATTAAGAATCATTATAAAAGTGTGCAGTGTTGGAGAAAATTGTGTCTTTGGAATATTTTGTGTAGAAAAGTTCTAAGTGGGGGTTGTTAGTGATCTAGGTGGTTATCTGTTAGAAGCGTAAGTGTTTCGGAGGCGCAGGCCATCGACTACTTTGCAATAATAATATATACCGGTTGCGGATTGAAAAGCGAGGAATTGCGGAGATATGGTTATAGCTGTTGAAAGCGAGTGAGGAGTGAGGGAGGCGAGGCTCGGAGGGTCGGATGGTGACTTGCGGAGGATAAGAAGGATGATATTATGCAGTTGCCTTAATACCGAATTAAGAATATAATATGAGGAAGAAAGAGGAATAAAGTGGCGGAACAGGTTTGGTTTGTTGGCAGTGTGTTCTGTGGCTAGGAAAGAACAAGTTGGACGTAGTCAATCTTCGCTTCCTCCAACCTCCACTCAGCATTGCCATTGATTGACTCGTCGTTTAGTGCTTTTCCAAGTGACTCCCTGCCTCACTCCCTCGATATGGACTGAACATCTTCAAGAGTGAACAAAAACACAGGAAAGCGATACGAACATCACAACTGGACCAAAGGAGCTCTCAGTGATGAAAACACGTGTTCTCTGATGTCTTTGTTACCGTATCTTCTCATTTGCTTCGGCTACTCCGCTCCTGCCCTACATGCCCATTGGATGTGAGTTCATTTTTCTCTTTACCCACCCGTCACATTCACACACAAACTAATTCACAACAACTACCTGCCCAGATACATTATGTACTCGCCATCCCGTCCACACTACATAAACTCACTTTCCACTCAACCATTTTATCACCATCGTTCTTAGTCCCCTTTTTTCTGAGCTAAATAAATTTGCAACTGTTACTTCTAGAGCACACATGATTGATGGATCTAATCGCTTTATCGATGGCGAGGACATGAAACTTCATACCTCCAAATCTAATTGTACCTGTTATGTAAATTGTTATGCAACCCATAATTTTACTCCTTCTCGGCAAAATTGACTATTAATTTAATAATTAGGAAATCATTTATGCCCTAAATACAGCAATCATATCAGGAAATTCAGTCCCAAGGATTTTCACACCCTATTGCATTAAAACATTAAATAGGAAACACTTAAAGTGCTGCAATTTTGAAATATAAGGATTGTTTTCAGTTTTTAAGGTTTCATAAAGCCATAGTAAGTAGATAACATCAGTTTGATTCAATTCAAGATAAGGTTTGACTTAAAAGTAGAGAAAATAGGAGGAAAATTTTGCATTTGCTGTTCTTCTTCACTGATAAAGTAAACCAATGGCTTTCACTTACAAAATTTGTGAATTTTTGCGGTTTTTAATAATCTATGCAATAATTGGAGCTTATTTTCCACATTATTGTAAGGAACATTAGAATTTTTTGCAAAATTACACTAAAATATATCCAGACTGAAATGGTAATAAGTCCTGAAAATGGGATCTTAATATTATTATCATTTGTGGGAAAGCAAAAGTAGATTTTTAGTGAGTAGTTTTTGGAGATTTAGATGGAGGACATGACAGGATAGCACAGGGTGGTTTTTTTGATGGCCACTTGGAAGGATTTAATGGTAATTCGACTATGGCTAGTATTGCAGGGATAGTTCAGGTTTCAGGAGATGAGGGACGAGTGTGCGAGGATTTGGAGGACGTGAATTGTGAAGATTTAGAGGAAGGACGGGTAGGACGAATTGCACTTATTGAGTTGTCAGGTTGTAAATCTTGTTAAATTCTGATTCAGAGATAAATTTCTGTTGTAAATTACAGAAATGCGCACGAGTGGGCGGACGTAGTCAAGAATTCTTCCCTTCCATCCTGTGAGTTATTACACGGGCTCTCAGAAACTCAGATCAAAATCTGCTCGCTCTTTCACGTAATCCATTTTCACGTTCTGCTTTTCAAATCTTTTCATTACTCATTAACCTCACATTTTATCAAGTCACGTTTTCAAATCCTTTCCTCTGACCATCGAAAATTTAAACTATTTAGATGGTTTTCATGCAAACTAAGTAGTTTGTAAGTTGTTACTGATTAAAAGTATTTCGCAAGATCTGTTTTTGGTATCTTTGTTGAAAATGTATTTCATTTCGTAAAACGAGTTGATTTTGTTGTGATAACTGCTTGCATAGACAAGATGACTAAATAAAGTCGAAGGAATTACATGAGATTTTTGGTGAATACTTTCATTAATTTTTTCGTAAATACCCGAAAATTATTTGAATGATATTAGGATCATATGGGTCCGTTGATTATGGGAGCTCACATTGGTCTCAAGGAATGCAGATTTCAATTCAGACACCATCACTGGAATTGCTCTCTCATTGAAGGCGGAAAGTGGAAAGATGTAATGGATACAGGTATGTAAGAACACAGTAAAGGACTTTCCTGATTAATTATATAATAATTCCAGACTATATAATAATTATACAATAATTCCAGATTATATAATAATTATAATTATATAATAATTTCAGATTATATAATAATTATAATTATATAATAATTTCAGATTATATAATAATTATATAATAATTCCAGATTATATAATAATTATACAATAATTCCAGATTATTTCCTGAAAATCCTGATTTTGTTTCTGAATTGAGATTGTCATTGATTTCATTGACATATTGATGCTACTACTTAATTTACAATTTTGTTTCGGCTAAATGTGCCCTGTTTATTTCTAAATGAAAAGTGAAAAACTTTTGCTTTTTGTAATTTGTAATCATCACAAGTATTTCTGAGAATGCCTTATCTCTTTCCAGAACCTCATCATGAATATTTAAAGTACACAATTGCAATATATACGATCCAGGCAAATATAATAAGTTGCGAATACTGAAGTATCTTTAATATAGGGCATATTCGTCGTAATTTTAATTTGAAATACATTTTTCTTAGGATCAAAGGAGATTAGCTTGGTACAAGCACTACTGAGTGCAGCATTGACCCAATCTGTGGCTCGATCCTGCAGAGATGGGTCGCTTTCTTCGTGTGGCTGTGGAAAAACTCCGAGACCAGGAGATTTGAAAGAAGAATGGCGTTGGGGAGGTTGTGCAGACAATCTTCAATACGGATACAAGTAAGTACATTGACAAGATGAAGATTTTTGTTTTGCAAAATGTTTGATATAACTTCTCCAGTAAAAATGTTTGCTATAAATTTCCCAGGTTTACTCAAAACTTTTTGGACACGAACGAAATGCATGAGAAAAAGCGTGATAAGGCAAAGCAGTTGGTGGACATTCACAACAACGAAGCAGGTCGGCGATCAGTTCTGAAGAAAGCCAAAATAGCATGTAAATGCCACGGTGTCTCTGGTTCATGCGCCCTCGTCACTTGCTGGCACCAGATCTCCACTTTCAGAGAAATCGGTATATTCAAAGAATTTCATTTTCACTTTTCGTCATTTAAAGACACCAATTTTATTTCAAAGCGTCCGTAATTAATTAAATTGTGTTTTTAAAGGGATGGATTTAAAGAGCCATTACGCACAAGCGACACAAGTTAAACTGAACAGAAAGGGTCGCCTTCAAGTAAGAAAGAGTGGAGTGAAAGTCCCCTCTGTCTACGATCTCGTCTACCTCGAATCTTCTCCAGACTACTGTACTCGCAATGAAACGCTGAGTATTCATGGTACGCACCATTTCAAGATATTTTCAATACTTTGTTCAGAATTAATCCGATTTTCATCCAGATTATATTTATTTTCAACTAATTTTAAAATAGAACTAGTAAAGAGCCCGTCCTACGGAGCGGCTCTATTTTTCTTCGTTTTTAATTTTCAATTTCAGAGATTCGATTACCTTTCTAGTATATTTTATTCATACTTAGGTTAATTTCTAGACAAATTTTGTAAAATCCCTGTGCGAAATGATTTAAATATATTGTTTTGTAATGTTTAATGTTTGCAGGAACGAAGGGGAGGCAGTGTAACACAACTACAAAATCAGCGGCGGACTCTTGCAAGAATCTGTGTTGTAAAAGGGGGCACACAAAGGTAATAACTCATAGCGACTACCGTTGCAACTGCAAATTCATTTGGTGCTGTCAAGTAAAATGCCAAGAATGCCACTCTTCCTCCTCCATCGACATATGCAATTGAAAGACTAACAAAACAATGTTCAACAAAAGAAGCCAAAAATACGGACAGATAAGGTTATTGTTTGGAGATTGTTTATTGGAGTTATCTGAAGTGTTCACGCCTTCACGCTCAACAACCAGAATTCGTCAATTTCCATAAAATATCAAAAGACTTGCTATTATCTAGTACCCAAAACTAACTTTCTTTTTACACATCACATTTACATTAACAATAAACTCATAACAATAGAATACAATCAAAATCATCAACCCACTAAAGTCAGCCATGCTGGCCAGGCCACACATTATTATTACAGATTTGCTAACTCACTAACTTTTGTGTCGCTTATTGTTCACATATTATAATGGCCCTCTGACAATTATTTATTTTGTATGAATATGAATATCTTTGCTGAGTATCCGCGTCAGTTCCTTTTTATTAATTATAATCGACAGAAGGGATCTCTCTTCGCCTTCGCCGAGAATTTGTGGGCGGAGAAGAGAAAAAGTAGGTTAATTCATTTTAAGTAGCACATTGCTTCGAGTTTCTACCAACTAACACAACTAACAATAATAATATAACTACTTTTACTTCTTGTGCATTTAAATTACTAGCTGTACTAAGAATTCTACAAATAACTTACATTACATGCGATTGCTTACTGTAGTCCCTCAAAACTACGCAGTAATAGGGAACTGTTACCTCTCTTAAATTATTAATTGCTGCACAACCGTTTTTTCCGAGAATCTGTACATAATCAATAAAATCAGTATCAATATGTACTTACTAATGCCCTAATTAATTCTACCAGACTTTTCAAACACAACAGTTTCCTTAATAATACATTGTCAACTACTGTACTGTGAACATGATTTGCTGAAAATGGCATTTAAATGACTATTATAACAATTAGGAGCACGAAACTATTTTTTACATTTGTAATAAAGCAATAAAACGAAAAATTTTCACGAAAATGTCAAAATGACCTTGAAAAGGTAAACATGTCAGGAAAAAAGTCGCAATTTTCAGGTAAAATTCGCAATTTTGAAGGAAAAGTCTAAAATATTTCTTTGAAACGTATTTCAATTCCGTGCTCCTAATTTTCGTCTTCTAATCATTCCTGCCTTAAATTAATTGTGGATTTTTGGTGTCTTGTTGTGGGAGTTGAGGATTAGCGTAATTTGTGGTGGGTATCCGAAAAGGATAATGAGCCAAGTTTGTGTAGACTTAATTGCAAGTGTAGACTTCAACGAGTTCGCTGCAATCCTGACAGACAACTTCGCAACACCAACGAAACTTGCAGTGACATTTCCACTTTCGGTTGATTTGGTGTGTGTTGTATCCTCGGCCACAACACAAAATGTCACAGTTGTTGTCCTTATCTCTCTTGACACACTGACGATTTCGCGTGCCCAAAGATCCCACTGTATCGTTATAGTCGCAATAGTTTGGGGATGGATCTATGTAACTCAACTCTGAACGTTTCTTGCTCTGAACAACACACCAAATGATTACAAGATTTTAAAACGGAACTTTTTTCATCAGTAATTCTAAAATTACGTAAATTGTTAAAAACTAACCAAAAGTTTCGCCCGTTTGTACTTGAGAAGTAGTTTTTCACCGATTTTTCGAAATGTAGCCAGCTTAAGCCAACACGTACGGAGTGTACAACTGCCACTTACTCCATGACATTTGCATTCTGTCTCCAATGTACTTTTCACAGCCTAAACGTATTAATAAATTAGTACTTTTAAAACTACCCCGGAAGGAACTTGCTTATTTTAACAAATGGGAAGAATTAGACGTTTTTAGACGAAAAACGAAGGAAAAGTAGGTTGTTCATAAATTTGCACGATTTCAATAAGCTGACCTTGCGCCCTGCCCGATTGTTGTGCAAGTTCATTCGTGCCCTTGCATCCCCTTCCAGTTCCCTTGAGTCTAGGAATTTTCTTGACAGTCGTACTGCATAATCAACATCGGCTGAACACCCGCCCCATCGCCAACCGGAAGCTACGCCCCAATCTGGCGAAGGGGAGGAGGTCGTGGATATAGTGGTGGGAGGAGCACAACCACAAGTAGATATATTTCCTCTTGCACAACTCTAACAAACATACATTTCCATATTAGTTCACATTTCTAAGCTAATTTCCTTATTACATGTTTCTCGACACAAAAGAGAAACTGCAGGCACATATCTGACATTGCAACTAAAATTATAACCACTGGTTTTAATTAGGTTTTTCAATTTCAAGAAAATCTATTAGCTTTGAATTCTTATTTGGTATTCGGATGTTCCTACACCCTATTTTTAGGTTGCCATCAAGGAGTATCTAAACCTCCTCTCGCCTTGTTTTTTCATTCCTGTGAATTAAAAAAATTTGGGTGCACTATACTATCACTGTCTATGTCTTTTCTTTCTTTTTTCCTTTTGCGGTTCTATCATAAATCTAAACCTAATAATATTTTAAAAGACAAGGCCCGTAGCGAGGGGGTGGCGAGGGAGGCTTCAGCTTTACCTCAAAATACTTTTTTACACAAATTACAGTAATAAAGTATTATACATTCAAAAATCGGATGTTTACTTATTTTCGTCAAAAACTATTCAAAGCCTAAAATTTATTTTGTAAGAAAATATTATTCAGCCTACCCCAATATTTTTTTCTCGCTACGGCCCTGTTCCAAATGATCGGATTCATTCTCCTACGATCCCTTGAATAAACTCTGCAAAATAAAAGAAAAAAGAATGTTAAGATAATTTTCTACTCTTAGCTGCTTATTTCTACCTGAAAAAGTGCACCACGTCTATAGCATCTTTCCTAGCACTTTTCTGTGCAAATAAATTACTACATCGTTAGCAATGGTAGTTATACTCGAATATCTTACTACAGAGACCACTACAAGAAAACGTTTGGTATTTTTAATCCTGGTTATAAATCGCACCTTTTAAATTCTCTTCGTGGGAATAAAACGTTCCCTGTCATTGTTTCTCAGGGGAGACGGAACACTGATAACAGATAAAAGGAAATAGAAATACCTGTGTAATGGCGTAAGTGACTCCGGCACTGGAAATTGCGTAAAGGAAAGCCGCTTCTCTTGTTCCTAAGATATTTCACACATTCGTTACATGGAACACAAAGAACACAAAGAATATAAAAGCTATTCATATGTCTCTCGATCATGATTAAAATCACCTTAGAAAAAAACCTTTATTAAAAAGAATTCTTTTTTTGAAAAACTAAAAGCTGAAGCTTAATTATTACTTATTTATCCTATCTCAATAAAGCGTTTGAATGCGCTTGAAATATCTTTTCCGAAAGTTTGTGTTCCTGGTTTTACACAAAGAAGCTGAAATAGGAGAACGATGCTTTGAAAGGAGATGAGAAAACTTTGATAAAGGTGCACAGAATATCAAGAATAGAGAGATTTTCATGGTTAGGGCAACTTTGCGAGTAAATTTTAAAAATATAAGATTTGTACCCAGAACTAGAACGTGTCCATAAATTTCTGATCCAACAATGGAGCAATTCCAGCGATTGAGTCTAAATTGATGTTGGCACTCTGAAAGTGCAATCTTGGTTCCCTCCCCAATTGCCACTAGCGCATCTGGAGAACTCTATTGTTTCCGAAGATAAAAATTAGACCGGTGGAGTGGATGATGGAGGAACTGGTAAATGTTTGTAAAAATGTCTAGGAAAGAAGAGTGTGTTAATTACCTGACAAATGTCTCTCTGCTTAGCATTAAGGCCGGGAATGCGGCTGCAGAGGAAGTCAGCCCCAAAAGTCTCGGACTCTCTGTTGACATGTGACAAAGGTATAATGGGGAATTGGGTAAATAGTTAAAATAAGTAAATGCTCACCTGAATAGCAGAGCGAGTAGGAGAATCCCTATCATTTTACCATTTTCCCACACTCAGACAACAGCCTCGGGCTTCTCGATCACGACGTGTCCGTCGTCCGTCCACATCCAATCTTCTCAAGTCTCTCCTTCTTTCTGCCTCGCTCGACTTCTTCTCCAACAACTCTCTGCTCCTCATCTAAACCAATACGTAATAAAAGGAATCTCCTCTAGCCCTCCAAACACCACACCAGTCAGCCAACTATCTCTCTAATTATCTTCTTTACGTGCTCTCCGTCTCCGTACACCAAAACTCTTCTGCTCTTCTGCAAATAGCAGCCAGCCAACTGCTACTCCCCTTCCCTCTCCCCTCAATCCACTCACAACAATCAAATCAACAATCCAACTACACTCCTAATCCACAACAAGAACAATACAAACACATATCCCTCTAATATTAATCATATCCCGAGGATCCCCAGCCATGGAACTACCCAAATCCTAAAATTATGCGGAGAATCACCGGAAAATCGGGAAATGAGTCGAAAATCGGTGGAAATAGAAGAAAATCGGTAGAAACTCTGTTCTGCTAGGATTATGAGTGGTGGACGGAAGAGAGTTAGGATCAAGATGTGTTGTAATAGGTCTTATCTTGAACTGAATGCTCTTGGAAAGATTTGTAAGCGGTCGGAAAAGGACGAGAGGAAAAAGTAGTCCTTGTAAAGTATTATGGCATCCATAGGAATGTGATGAAAGGCTCCCCAGTGTGAAACAGAATTATTTACACCTGAGAGCCGTACCGACAAAGGGCCCTCGGGGTGTTGGCTATCCCTTCTTTCGCAAGGGCCTGTTTTTTCCCTCACCCAATTCTCTCCGGACACACAAGTCTTTCTATTCAATACACTCCTCGGCCAGGAACACTTGTGTTCTATTTCAATCCGAGCCTGATCTCTATCCGAGATTTCCTCTAAGTAATTCTATTCTTCATTAGAACCACTCTTCTTCCTATTGTTATCATCCCTTATGTATACCCTGTGTACTCTATCTATTGTAGTCCTCATTTTTTATCTTTATACACTACCCACTCACTACCATCACATTATAATGCAACGTAAATTCTCATCTTCATAATTCATGCATGGCTTTCCGCTGCACCCATCCAATATACATATCCATATGCAACAATCACTAATTCCTTCAGGGAATACCCATAATATTGTAAAAATCAATCTATGTGTACAATATGTAGATAACAATACAATGCATGTCAAGTGACATTGCTTCAGACTCCAGATATGCAAATTTGGGGGAGGACACTCCCAAGAATAAGTGAACGGTAATCCAGTCTTCGATTGGAAAAATAACGCCGCTCGCGCTCTAGAGCAAGATACAAAATTAATATTGCAGTATTCCGCTTCTCGCCATAATAGTATAGTATTATTAACGAACAATCTTAGAATTTATTCTTAAACTTGATTTCGTCGGGCTCAAAAGCTTCTGACATTTCTTTGTATTAATTTGCCGAATTTAGCAAATTGTTGCAAACTTTGGAAATTCTAGTCATTTTAAGCTTTCGACAGACAATATTATTAATTAAATCTAACTTTTATTTATTTGGTATTACCATTCTGTCAAATTATCACGACAGCACCCAAGTGAAAATATACTTCGGGAGTAGTCGAACTCGAAAATCCGGTGAAAGTGACATTTTGAGAATATCGACAGTGCCGGAGTAAGAGAATCATGTATAGATTCATTTCAACCTGCATTCAACTCTATAACCTTACGTATAAAATCTACAATCTTACAATCTGAACTGAAAAGTCTGTGCAACAAAGGTGTCTATAAAAGTAAGAACGATGGTGTTTTAAATAGTTTAAATATTTGCAATTTCTAAAATGTAATTCGTCATTCGTGAGTGGTCTACTGGTTTTTGGAATTTTTCATGCAGGTGTAATTCTTCGTGGTTTTTCAAGAACATCCATGAAAAGAAGCTCACTTGCTCACTAAATGATAGGTGATATAGTCAGGATCAGGAGATGTAGGTTATCCAGTATGCGTATACGAAGGTGTAGGTACTTATGTGCGACAATATATGCAGCGGCAGGCGCATTCTCTGTCTTGCATCTATAAGACATGGCGGGGAGTTTCCTTTAGAGTTGGGCGAAATCGTTTTTCTGGCCATCGCAAATACAAATCTCTGAAATTTGAAATACCTACTTCAGCTTCAGCATTGTCAATGATGTTAAATCAAAGGATTGACAAATGCGTACAAAAGTGGGGTTTCTTGAAAAAATAATATTTTATTTTTGAAAACCTTGTGCAGAACTGTGCTCTAAAAGTAATCTGTAAAAGAAGTCTATACATACAGTCTACATGAACGAACTGTGTTTACATTTTTGTGTCAATCAAAAAAGAGTTTCGTTTTCAACTTTCACGAATTCCGAAACAAATGCTGTAAGAAAGACACATGTAAAAATTAGTGGGGCCATAATCAATATTCTTAAGGATCCAGTATTAAGAATTGAAGGCATTTTCTCTCATAATGGCGACTCCCAACTAATCTTTTAAATTTTAGAAAAACGAATTTCTTTTCTATATAAATGGGATGTGGGAATTTTTTTCTTTAAAAATAGGAATTTTTTCTTTATAAATTGGAACTTCTTTTTTATAAATGGAAGGTGCGGGAAGGGCCCCAGGTCCTTTTATGACAAACAGTGATTAAAAACCTGAAGTAATTTCCCAAGCTTAAAAATAATTAACTGCAAGAAAGAAGATCCCCCGAACCATTTCGGCCGATAACGGCCAGATTCAGCTTCAAGTGTGGTTTTGCTCACCTAATACTGTTACCCATATAAAGACAGCTGAGTTGACGGACGCTGCTCAGTTCTGACAGTATTATTAAAAAAACAGTGAGATTAAATTAGTAACGGGTGCATTCTAAAAACATTGTTCTTCCTTATATTCAAAGCATTTAACTAGTAGAAGTAAATATATAGATAAAAACTAGATTTAGTCAGAATTTTTATTAGAATTAGTTCGAAAGGGGAACCAAGCAGCTAATATTTGATGATTAAGTTTTGTACAAGTTCTTGTGTTGTTAGTTTTTTAAAACTTTCAACTATTATTCAGTTCGCAGAAAATCGAGGCTGGTTAACATTTGCACCGTAATCATAGGCATCTGCCATGGGGGATGACTCCAGTGTTCGTGTGGCGTTGAGGTGAGCAGTTATAAATTATTTAAAAATTTTGCAAGTTCGTTGATTGTAAATAGTGCGTAAATAAGTAGTTATCAGTTATAATATTGTAGAGTTCCATGATTTCTAAATGTTTTATATACAAGAAACATTTTTTCAAGTGCAACAAAAACATATGTTCAGGATTTTCCTTATAACCTCTGTAGGATACCAATATGGGAGGGGCCGGTTAGAAAGTACTGTACTTATGATTGAAATAATAGACAGAACTAACGAAATGAGATACCTACACATTTTACATTTTTGACTCTTAAGGGGCAAATATTGAAAATTTAATTATCCCCACCTAGTCCCACCCCAAAATACATTATACCAGTATAGCATTGAAAAGAATGAAGTTTTCTACATTTCTGTGTGGATATATCCAATTAGTTAGCAAAGTCATTTGACTTTTGACTTTTATTTCATATTTTAGGATCCGACCATTACTACCCAGGGAGGTGATCGACAGCTGTAAAATATGCACGTCCGTAACTCCAGAGTCGCCGCAAGTCTTCATTGGTGGCAATCACGCCTTCACATACGATTTCGTCTTTGACACAGATTCCAGACAAGACGTTATTTATAATACCATCGTATCAGACTTGGTGGAATCCTGTTTGGATGGCTACAATGCAACAATTTTGGCTTATGGACAGGTAATGTATAATTATACAGAAATTACTACTCATTATGATAAATTAATGTATAGAAAATCTAAATTCTACATAAGTTAACATTGCAAAAATTCACGAATTTTTGTAAATTCTGTAAAACTAAAATAATTGAAACATGCTAAAATAATTAATGAAGAAAATGAAATATTCTCATGCAGACGGGGAGTGGCAAAACATTCACAATGGGAACGGGATTCGACGTGGAGGCCTTTAGCCGACAGGAAATAACGGAAATGCAGGGAATTATTCCACGAGCAGTTGTTCAGATTTTCCAGTCGATTGACGACAGGCGCCAAGCATGTATTACAGCTGGAGAAAGTCCTCCCGAATTCCGTGTAGTCTGCCAATTCATAGAAATCTACAACGAAGACATTGTGGATCTTCTGGGGAGCGTCAAGGTCTTAATTTTTACCAGTATATTGAAAAATTCACATAAAATATTTTAAAAACGTAGTAATGCACTTATTAATTAAACAGGGCTTGCACTAAATGTATCTTTGGTATAATTCCTGGAGAAATGGTTGAATCCTGATGTAATAACAATGTATTATTTTGATTTGTGTCAGTATTTCCTGTGTGTAATTGTAATCCTGTATTTTGTGACTTATCATTAGATTAGTTCTACTATCTTTAGGAGGTGTAATAAATAGTTGGGGTACTGTTGAATGTTGGTGGTGTAAATGGTTTTGGTGCACTGTGCGTAGAATAAACATTTTGCCACATGTAAATAATTGTTGCACTCACTCGCTAACATCCTGCTAATATTCTTTCTGACAGCCGGACTTAAATGACTTCTCATCTGATTCCCGGGTAATCTAACTTCTTAACTCTATTTGCTACTCATTGATATTATAGTCGTCACAATTATCACAATTATCTTTCTTATAATGCAATTTAAAAACTTTAATTTTGATGTATTTTAAGAAATGGTTTGCTTATACATGTATGAATTGTGCAGGCAAAGAGACACGCCATTAAAATCCATGAAAATAGTTCCGGAGGAGTCTACTTAGTGGGCGTGTCTACGAGTGCAGTTAACACCGCAGTTGATGCAATGAAGATTTTGCGAAACGGAGCTTTATCCAGGACAACAGGCAGCACCAACATGAACAATGAAAGTTCCAGAAGTCATGCAATATTTACGATGACCGTTTCAGTTCAAAGAGTCATTCCAGGAGGGGTAAGAAAAGAAAATCAAAAATGTTTTCCTGGAAGTTCCATACAACGAGATGTATTAATTCTCTTAATTTAGGCTTCCGGAGTTCCAGAGCTAGAAACGCTGACTGGAAAATTCAATTTTGTTGATCTAGCCGGTTCGGAGCGCTTGAAAAGAACTGGAGCTGTGGGAGACAGAGCCAAAGAAGGAATCAACATCAATTGCGGTTTGTTAGCTCTGGGAAATGTGATATCAGCTCTGGATAAGACAAAAAAGATTTCTCATGTACCTTATCGGGATAGCAAGCTCACCCGACTCCTCCAGGACTCTTTGGGAGGAAACTCGAAGACTTTAATGATTGCTTGTGTCAGCCCTTGTGATCGCGATTTTGTAGAGACTCTCAATACCATGAAGTATGCGAATAGAGCCAAAAATATTAAGAATAAAGTGGTTCTCAATCAAGACAAGGCTAGTCGTACCATCGCGGTACTTAAATTAGAAATACAACAGTTGCAACAGGAATTGGCTGAATTCCGACAAGTAATGCATTTTAAAATAGTCTTTTATATAACGTTTTCAAAGTCACTCTTAATTAATTATATGTGTAATTTGGCGACTAATTTCTTTCAGGGAAAAAGGTTGTGTGATACGGGAGAGTTTAGCGACGCTTATAATGAAAATCTACTATTGTCGTCCGAAAATTCGACGTTACGTTCCCGGTTAAAGGCACAACAGGAAACAATTGACATGTTGACAGTGAAAAACAGTGAATTACTCGCGGAGAAAGAAACGAGTAACTGGGAGCCAAATGACTTGACACCGGTGGTCCAGAAGTATATGAAAGAAATAGAGGACCTGAAAGCGAAACTTTGTGAAAGTGAGGCATCTTTTGAAGACTTCAAGAAAAAACCCGGTCGCATCTCTAATTACGGAGGCAGCATAACTGATCTTATCTCTCAGGCTAAACGGGAAGTCATGGTAAGTCCCTTCACTGTCTATATTTTCTACTTTATTCAGTAAATCTTAAAGATGCGTTTCCAAATGGGCTTAGAATAAACGGATTGGGGATTTGCAGATGGAACAACGTTCCAGCAGCGATGATTCCTCAGGAGATGATGATGAAGACGACCCTGAAGAACTGAACAAAGAGTTGGCAGATGTGACCAATGATATTGTCACCAAAGAACGTTTAATTGAGCAGCTAGAACTTAGTCAACAGCGGATGGACGCACTCCGAGCTCATTACGAAGAGAAACTTAATTGCCTCCTGGAAAGAATCAAAGTTACGGAGAAAGAACGAGACCAGGTCTTGGCAGGAATTCATGGCAATAAAAATACACCACCAGCCAAAATCAAGCAGGTCAAAGGTAAAAGCTCAAGAAAATTATATTTGTGATCCACTAAAAACTACTTTGGCCATGAATAGCAAATATTTTGTTGTGTAGAGTAGAACCTATTTTTATCACGTTTTTCACCAGAAAAATGTTTTGGCACCAGAAGTAATTTTTTTAACAAAATAAAGTTTTGCATTATGAACTTTCACCAAAGAACTATTTAGTAGGCCAAAATTAATTTCCGTATACATGAAAAGTATATTTTGCGCACTTTGGTTTTGGTATTGATTTAAGTTAATGTATTGTTTTAATTTGGTTGAATCAGAGGACTACGAAAAGAAATTGAATGAAATGGCAATGGAAGTGAAACGCTACCAGTCTGCTCACAAAGAGCATTTGAAGCAACAAAAGTCGCAAAATTCCTTCCAAGTTCAAATTCAGAATTTGAAGTCGGACCTGGAGAACATGAAACGGTTGAAGGTTAAATTGATGAACCAAATGAAAGATGAGACGACGAAGCATCGGCAGGAAAGTCTGCAGCGTAATAAAGAAATCGCTCAACTTAAGAAAGACCAGAGGAAGAAGGCGAACCTTATCAAGTCGCTGGAGAACGATAAGAAGATGAAAGAGGCAGTCATAAAGCGGAAATACGAAGAATTAAATTTCCTTAAAAATAGAAACAGTAAGAAGAAATTTAGTCCAGTGAAAACAAAAGCCAAATGGGTAGAACTTAACCGGAATTTGAACAAAAATGTTAGTTTGAAAACAACTGTGGACAGTTTTGAGAGGGAAATGTTAAATCTTATTGAAGAACGTGGACAGCTAGAAGGCGAGCTTAGGGAAGTGGAGGATGCCGATATTGCTGAAAACATCAAAGCCAATATCATTTATCTGGATGAAAAAATCGGTGAATTGCAGCAGAGCATTCTTCTCGTCAACTCAGAGAAAGAAGACTACGAAGGATTCGATTTATTTGGCGATGAAGCAGCTTATATCCTTAAAAAGTTTTATGATTTGACCTTTGGCAGTCGGCTAGAGGCAATCGCTCTCACTAGAAAGAACGAAGAGTTCGATGGAATTATTACAAACGTAAGTTGTAATACAAACCTATGTTTTGTATTCTTTTTGGGTTTATGGGTTTATTTGAAATCTGACAAACGCAAAGACGAATCTCATTATTATCAAAAGTTTCTTGAAAACTTAGATGAAATTTGCTCGAAAACCATGAATTTTTGTTTTTGCAAAAAGCGAAATGCAAAACATAAGTGCTGGATAACATAAAGTTTTAAAGAAATCGTTAAAAATTAATCCCTTTTTGATTTTTGCCAATTTTTTGCGAAAAATGAATTGGGATAGGCTAAAATGAAATAATTTTTAATTCTTCATTCTGTTCCACACTATTTTTGCGAAAGAAAACATTGTTTAGAGAGAAATGGGAAACTAAAATGTTGTGAACAATTTCTTTACTTAGTTGAACAATGAGCTGACAACGTTGCGTGAACTGATGCACTACATGCTGACTCAAAAGACAAATGACGAAACTCTGTCCGCAGATATAGCAGCTCACTTGGTTAACATAAAGTCTGAATCGAAGCAAAGGTACCTCCAAAAATCTGTTATTAAATATTTTGATACTATATTCACATATCTAGTAAAAGGTGTTGAGAATTTTGGGAAAATATTTCTGACAAAAATAAACGGATGTTTTGCTTGTTGTCCGCTTTGTTAGTTTAAACTTTTTGGTGTTTGTAATGTTAATGACTCTTAGGTTGCCTTTACATTTATTTTGCTTTGTCGCGTTTTAATGTTTAGTGCTGCTGAAGAGAACATTCCAAATCCACTAGTGTCTTCCAGGAAAGCCAGACGGTTAACATCAACAACTCAGGAACTCTTAGGAGAAATTCCGCCCAACGACGACCACCTTTTCGGTATACACTTCTTTGGTATAATCTACCCAACATGTACAGGGTCTATCATAGAGAAATGAACTTTTCTTATCGAGCCTCTAGTTACAACTACAACTTATTGTATTTCTTAGGGTCAAAAGTTGGAAGTTTTTCCAATGAATGAACTTAAAACATTATTTGAATTTTCCATTTTCCATTTTCTCCAATAATGCACCTAAATTTGAATGGGAAATAGGAGTATTGGTATTTCGTACAAACTTATTACTGTTTAGTTTAATGAAAAGTTGGAAATTTGGAAAGTTTCCAAAAAATTTGGTCTGCAATGGGTATATTTGACATTTCTCTCTGTGGTACACCCTGTATATCGTGGTAAACTGAAATATCGTGGTAAATAATTGAAATTTCTTATTTTAAAATTAGTAAATCCGAACACCATTGGGTTGAATCGGGCGTACTCGTCAAAGTCGGCGTCCCGACTGGTGCGAAGGGACACTTACAGCATTCTTCCAGATGTGGTGGCTGAGGAGACAAACTCGAAGCTGAAGTCGACTAACAGTACTAACAACCTGAATTCGACTTACACAATAAAAAGTCCTAACTTGGACACGTCATTTCTTGAGTAATTACTTCAACTTCACTAATTTTCCTTAACTGTTCGACTAACTTTCATAATATTCCCCTTTTAAGTGACGTCACTCCGCCCGGCTCACCTAATTCTCGAAGGAGAAGTGACGTTTTCAACAGACTCACGGGCGGATCCGGTGTCAACTCCCTCCACGTAGGATCCATCAAGTCACTCCGAGGGGTACCACACATTTTCCATGCATGTTTATAGTATAAAATAATAACTGCATGCACTATTAAGGGCCGAATCTTAGAAAATACCCTGTACAAATAGAAACATTGAATTTCAGGTATCCCCCCGCTCCCTATTAACGAATACTCACGTTGCCGACGGACACACTCGCTCTGTACTTTCCGTTTATGCCACCAATGACAAACTTTTCACAGGCTCAAAAGGTACCTATATTAACTATCGTAATTTTTCATGCTTTCATTTTTTATACTGAATTTTGTTTATGAATTTAGATACCACCGCCAAAGTGTTTGATCTTCACACCGAAAAAGAAGTGACAACTTTAAATGGTCATCCAACTAATGTTAACTGCATAAAATACTCTCAGGAACACAATATCGTCCTCACCGCCTCATCCTGCTACATAAATGTTTTTGATCTCAGAAACAAAGCATCACCTGTCCTCACCCTAAGGTTATTACATTAAAATATTAAAAATGAATACTTTTATGCACTCAGATCTGTGGTAAATGAATTGAAAGCATTGAATTTGCAGCTCAAGTGGTAATTTCGTTGAAGAACTGGACAAACAAGAAAATAAGTTGGAAATTCCTCGAGGCGAGTGCAAAATCACAGCAATGATGACGAACAACAACCGACTGTACACGAATTTTAACGAACGAGTTCGTATTTGGGATTTAAGAAACTTTGCTTCCTTGGGTCTTCTGAATGGCAAACACGTGTCTCATGTCATGTGTTTGGCTTCTGGTCAACAAATGATCGTTTCCGGTTCTAAAGATCACTACATAAAGGTACCTCGCTCTACAATTGATTTCTATTGCTTGAAATGAATCTACAAATTAAGAACTACCCAATTTCTGTTTATTTTACACTTTCGATGATTTAATTAGGTGTACGATTTGGAAGATGGGGAAAGTAGACTGAAAGGCACATTAAGTCCTCCACATTATGACGGTATTGAATGTCTTGCCTTGAGCAATAAAATTCTCATCTCTGGGTCACGAGATACCTGTATTAAAAAATGGGACCTGGATAAAATGGAGTTGCTGCAGGTCAGTTGAAGAATACCATCTGTAATATATATTCTACTATTTGATTTACTGTTAACGTTATATAAAAATGATTACAGAGTAACAACAATGCTCACAACAACTGGATTACTGGATTGACTTTCGCTCCTAACAACGACGAAATTTTCCTATCAACATGTAGAGATGGTTTCATCAAAATCTGGTCATTGGAGACGATGCGCGAGTTATCTAAGGTGGAAGTGTGCAAAGGAGGCCCTGTCAACTGCATTTGTGTCAACTCGAGATTCGCTTTCACGGGCACTAAGTAAGTTTTAGCAAATTATTACTCTGCGGTTATACAGTGTTGGGCCTAAGTCACGCACATAGGAAAATGTTTGTAATGCACGAAAATGCCTCTCAAACAACTTGAGAAGCATTTTCAAACATCATACCTAATGTCATTTCCCTGTGATGCGTGAATTACGCGCAACACTGTACATATATAAGGTTTCCGTTTACTATTGAGATAGCCTAACGTTTTGTATTTTGACCTACAGCAACGGGACAGTCAAAGTATGGCGGTGGAACGACAACAAGTACAGGAACGACGTAATGACAATGTCAACCGGTCGCATTCTCGGCATGTCAATTTAATCTCCCGGAAACTAGCCAACTAATCTAACTTTTTTACATTTAATACTATAAATCGTCAGTCATTTAAAATTTTAAGTCGCATTCATTTTATAAGTAACACATACACAAAAGAACTTTTATCGCATATGTAATCATTCATGTCATATTGTAATTTTTTTAAAGTAAACTTTTTTGCAACATTATCTTTCCGACTATTTTATTTATCACTACTCAATCAACAGAAGCTTCAGTCAGCCATCCAGAATTTTCTGTGTTACAAGCAATCTATAATGAGACCATTCTATCTAACAGCCGTCAGAATTGATTAGTCAAGTCCAGTTCCATGACCTCATTCAATCATACGTATTAATTTTATCTCGTTTCAGTTTCAGGGGGAACTGGATCGTAGTGGATCGCATGCGCTTACCTATTTCTCCTATGTCTACGTTTTTTACTTTTTCGATTATGATAATACAACAAAGGTATAGATATTTCCAATCCCACCTCTTCTGTAGCCAAAAGTCTGTCCAGCAGACAGTAAATAACGCAATAAACACATTCATACGACTTCGACTTGTGCAAGGATTTGACGTTGTTAGTTAGGTACTTCGTTCTGCTTATGAACTGTGCAAATGTGCAATGCAGTGTACTACAACAGTCAGACTTTAGGAAACGCACATGTATTGCGTCTAAAATTTATGGTCAGCGGTGTTAACGAATCACGGGTGTTAGAATATTTCTCAGCCCTTAATTAAAAGTCATATTATAATGCAGTATTGATATTTAGAATACCCTAATTTAACCTTCTCAAGCTAGGTACCCCATATTTTGATCTATTTAAGTAAATCTTCATAAAATATTTTCGCAGGACCATAGACCAAGAACACAACATTCCTTGATAATTAGAAAATGAACACAGGTTTGCATTCTTCCTATATTGTTATCTATATTTAGATAATTATCAAGTCCTTTTTATTCGTTTTAATCGTTTTTAATCCTTCTAGGATTATAATTAGGATATTTTAGGATAACCATTATTATTTCTCTATAAAAGCTAGAAGCCTAAAATACATTTTTTTTAAATGAGACAATTCAATTCGTATTTATTAACATGTCAATATATGCACAATCTGCCAGAACATAATTTAACCAACGGAATCAGCAATTCCAACATGAACGACAATTTCATCATTCACTGATAATAACAAAAAATTTAGTGAATTTAGAGCGATGGCGATTTTAAGAAAATTATTATTGTGAAGCGGAGGAGAAAAAATGTGTTTTGCACAGTGTATGAAGAGTCCCTAGTAGATTTGTTGGAGAGAGTTGGGTGATTGGGCTTGCGCAGTAGAGTTCTAGTTGGTTATTTCGTTATTTGCTGAGTAGGGGAGTTGAGTTTTGGGACTTTGAACAGTAAAGTGTGGAATGTCGTCCGAGATAGAATAGAGTACAAGTTGCTTCTTATGTGAATAAGTGAAATGAATGGTTTACCTACCCTCTGCTCCGACTTACAGACCAGCAGACTGCAGTCAATATTTATTTCAAGTTTTCCAACGCCTTTTACATATGAGTTGAATTAATGGACAATATTAATGAGATTTAAGTGAAATTCACATCCCCGTTCTCTGTGTCAACTCAATAGTTACATTTCTCGCTCGGTATTCATCAATTCATGATATTTTACATACTTTTAGTTTAGTATTTATCTAGTTTGTAGATTCCGTTTTTAAGTCACGCCTCTGCCTTTACGGATTTTATCTCTCCATAATATTATGATATATTTATTTCTAATTTACAATGTGTCCAATGTCCAAATCCAGTCTTATGCCTGATAGTTGACGACACTCGATAGACATAATTATTTCATTCTTATTGTGATTGTCAATAATTGTTGCGTGAAATTTCCATTTTCTCACTCGTTTTGCAAATGGCGTTCTTTGGGCTTGGCCGTCCTGGGGCTCCCAGACACCTTCTTTCCTTGGGTGACGTAACCTCCCTTCCTCCCCTCCTTTACCTTGCAATGAACTCTTCCAAATTAACCTTTTTCTATCTAGCTCATTCTGAGAAGAGCCAAGCCGTAGCCAAGCGTTTCTCTAAGGCTTTTCAGTTACTCTCGTGTGTTCCAGTATAATAGCATTATGCGTTTTAACTTTCAGTCGATGGTTTGGTATGTTCTATTCTATAATAATACAATGTATAATGTTGAATATTTTTCGGGTCGTGGGGGATTGGGGGCCGACAGGAACTAGCAGCCAAGGCACACCAAATCCAATGCATTGTGTTCTTCGAGTTTGCTTTGTGTGGAAGCAAAGGGTTAAGAAGCTCAAATGTAATGTATGTGTTCTAAGTTCGAACGCTCAAGCCGATTTTAATTGCAATCAGGGGCGTATCTAGTGTATTTTTATGAATTGAGTGCTTTATAACTACGTTTCTACAATTCTTGGTAAGTCACTGATTTTATTCAAAATCGGTTGACAATTTACTTTTTTCATAAAATGCGTTACATTTCAGTTTCCCGTTTCCCACCCACTTCCAACATCCATACGGCATACTCAGTTCATTTCAAGAAAGAACAGCTAATGCTATTGGTGTTAGGCTTGCTTGCAGCAGCAGCTTCAAAAGTCCTGTTAGGACTAACGTAAAGTTTCACAAACTTTTATTCACCTGCTCTGCCAGCAAACAGAATGAACAAGGAAATAGAAGCATTGTTGGGCAAATATTGTGGGCCGTAGAAGTGCAATGCCAACCTCTTGCAAAAGTGTTCTCTGCTCTCACCCTATTTGAAAGTTCTTTTTCGGCTTTGAGAAATTTGAAAAATTTAATAGCTTAAATGCTTTCTAGGCCCCTCAGATTTATTTTTTTTTGTGTCTGGGCTATGATGAATCATCGAATTGATTTTCAAGAGCCATAATTAATAATTCCCTTGTCATTTCCAAAATCATATAAATTGAATGTTATTATTATTGAATTTGTTTAGGTGTACGGACAATAATTAATTGACGTTGACAGAAGATAAATATATTTGGATAAGAAAGTCAAGGAGGTAAACGTTGTTTATATTTCTCGTACGTCAAGCTCAATTTTCTAAAAATTCAATAATAGTGACAATCAAATTAGAACTGTTTTGACATTGACACAATTAATTGTAAATCACAGTAGGTCAAAAATGTTCACCGTTTCCTTTGAAAACCTTTGTAGTAGTGTTAAACAGATACATTCAACAATGTGTTGTGCAAACAATATTTCATCGAAATGTTAATGCAATCCTGTTAAAATGCTTCAAATATTTACTAAGGGTGTTTTTCTGGGCCACATTGATTGTATTCTACCTTTGCTAAACGCAAAAGATTGTGAAACTTGACGTAAGTCTACACGACTGCTATAGGTTGAAACAACACTGCGTTGTAGGGTTGTATGTTGTTTGTATCAGTAACACCACATCACGAAACCCCAACCACACCAGTCACAGTGCTGCACCTGTATACAGTATGCATAAAAATTGTTTAACATCCGTAAATATTATTAATGCATCTCTTCTCACGAAAACCTTACCTTCACAGGCAATGGTTATAGTTTCTAGTTTCTACTATTGAAGATGTATTTTCTTGCTAATTGAATTTTGTTGGGAATATTTTTGCCAACGTTATTTGCCTGGAAGTGGAGAAGAAAATCATGAGCAGCAATAATGATGTTAACTGACTTTGTATGCATACTGTAGTGTTGAATGTTGTTCGATGTGACGTTTTGCTACACCGTCATATCGTAATCATCAAGTACCATTCCTCCATTTCCATTTACATTGCATTTGTATTTAATTCTAATTGGATGCTTTTCGCAAATGTTGGCCAAAGAACAAGGACATAGCCAATATTAAATTGCAATTCAACCCAGTGTGCTTGTGAAATTTTTAAACAATACATGTTTGCTCGGTATAAAAACTAGAACTCACAAATAACAGCTAACGTTCCAGTGCCTAAGATTCTGGCTTCTATTTAAGCTGATCGTTACATGTCCCCGAGTTGGTAGCTTCTTATTTAATGGTAAAAATAGGCTCTTTATGATCCCAATAAATTATGCAATTATTATTAGTTTATGCCCACATTTGGTTCGGAGTCAAAAATTCAACTTTTAGACCGGATGGTGTGATACAACAACCAAAAAATATTTCTCAAATCAGCAGGTAGCCTATGCTGAATGATCGTAAAATTTCTTACCTTTCTCCTATCGGAATTTTTAAAAATCGACAGAAGTTAATTCGTGGTATGCCAAGTATGCATTATGCATTCAATTCAGTTTTTCTTCCAGATTTCTGTCATAGACATGGAATTTCTCTAAAGGAAATATTTTAAGAAATATCACATGAAAATTTATGAACTATCAAAAATTTTGTGTGTAATGTAATACTAACAGGTCTGACTGATGTTTGGTACATTTTCCATAAGTGACAATATTTTACATATGGACATGGACAATACCTTTTTAGCGCATTTAAAAAAAATGAGTTTATCAACTGAAAATCTTTAAAATGACATTGTTTGCAAAATAATCAAAAATTTTTTGATACTGTTTTAAATACAAAATTTAAGGATCTTAAGAACCTTAAGAACCTTGGGTTTCTAAAAATTCAATTGAAAATGTTCCCATTACATAAATTCGATTTTAAAATCAATTTTAATTTTTGTACCTGAAATGCCCCAAAAGTTTGTCAACTTAGAAATTGCAAAAATTCAAATATTACTTCACGCGACTTTGGAAAATGTTGCAATAGTGGTAATTTGAAATTGGAAAATTAAAAAGTCTTGGAAATACTGGAAAATAAGATTTGGCAGTATTTCCAAATGTGGCCAGTCTTTTAAAGTAGTTTGAATGTTTGAAAGAACCATGATTTCAGTTTTCATATTCTATCTGTGATCTGAGCCGCACAGAGTTGAGGAGGTATTGATAGTGTATGCATGTCTTTCTTTTTACCATAAGCAGAATGTCTCATAAATGTGTATGAAAACCTCCTTACTTATTCATTAATAATCTAATCAATCAGAAAGGCAAAGGAATCGCTAAAAGAAATGCGAATTATTTATTTTCTATAATTGATATGAGATGTGTCTGTGTACTACGGATAATAAGAAATTAGAAAACGGTATCCGAAACGAGATTATGTTGAATAGCCAAGGCAGAGGCAATTGTGTTATTTGCTATGGTTAAAGAACATCACAGAGATGCTCCACTCGTGATGTGATGAATAGATTTATCAGGGAATTTGCTTTGGTTGTATATTTACATTGGAATTACATGAGAAATGATGGAAAGGAATTATGAATGACACAAAGGGTGGTATTTTTCCAGGGAATTTTAAAGAATGACTTCTGAAAAGGACGACGGGCAAGTTACAAGTACGACTAATGACCTGATTGAAAATGACGACCTGATGGATATTTCTAACGGATGTGCGCACATTGATGACCCTGCTGAAGACAGCCGTCAGTCCGACGCGGACGACGTGTCTGATTCAGAACTAGAAATGGATTTGGGACAAAGCAATATTAATAATGAACAGGAGACCCCAAAAAGCCCCGACGGGGGCGACGGGGATTCACAACCGGTTCAGCAATACAATTCTAGGGACGTAGAAATGGAAACTCCTCTTTCTCCTCAACAGTCTCCCTCCTCAGAGTCTGTGGACCCCGTTCTGCCTCCACCTCCACCCATGTCTGCTTCTCCAGCCTCACCGCAGTTCTCATCCTCCGAAATCAATTTTCCCTCCGAGCCAGTGTCAACCGTCGGGAATGACGACCTTCAACTGCCAGAGGACAAAGATGTACAAGATAAAAACGAAGATTCTGTAACACAAGCAGAAATCCCAAGGTCAGGCGAGGAGGATTCCTTGACTTCAGGTTCAGTAAACCTTCAAGAGGAGAAAACTCCAAATGTGGAAGAAGATGCTTCAAAACCAATTCCAGTAGACCAGGTTTCTCTTGACAGTTTTCAAGGAGCATTTGTAGAAAACAGTAGTCCAGAAATCGAAGACATGACTAAAATTTCCGCAGAATCCCCAAAAATGGATGAATCTACAGATAAGTGTGACACGACACCTGAGTCGCCTCCAAGCGATCAGCAAACGGCGAGAAAATCACCCGAACAAGTCGCGTCGCCAACCCCAGAGGATACACCCGATGCTCCAACCTCAACCCCTACTTTAAAAGACAAAGATCTTGAAGAATTCTCCGAGGAAGAGAAAGATTATGAGGAATTGGAAAACAAAAAATCTAAGTTGTTGAAAAAATTGGAGGAAGTTGATCCTGAGGATTTGGAGGATGGAGAAATAGCGGACGAGGAGGAAGAGATTGAAGAACTCCCCAAAAAACCAGAGAAACCAAAGAAAGAAAAGGAGAAACCGAGCAAAGAAAAGGAAAAGGAGAAAGAGAAGGAGAAGGAAAAAGAAAAGGAAAAGAAATCAGAGAGCAAGAAGGACAAGAAAAAGAAACGCCGCCACAGCGATGAGGATAAGGAAAAGGAAAAAGAAAAGAGCTCCAAGAAGAAACGCAGGAGTCGTGAAGATGAACTCGAACAAGATTTTGTTTTCGTCAGAGGAGCATCTCCTCCCAAGGTGTTTGAAACAGAAATTATCTCAGATTTTCGATTTCCTGAAGAAGAGGAGTTTGGAGATGATAGACGAAGGCGTAAAAGTCCTCACAGGTAACCAATTAAGTCTCCCTTATTTCTATTTATCAATTTTCACACGGAAAATGCAAGCCCCGCCCCTTTTGGCTAGTTGCCAATTTTAGAAATTTCTAATATTTTAGCTAATTCCGGTATTTTTATTTTTACAGAGGTTCCGGGAGAAGACGAGAAGAGCCGGCGCCACCGCCCCCGTCTTCTAGAAGGCCTCGGCGTCCGGTGAAGGACGATAAGAAGAGTGACGTCATTTGTGCGTATTTCATGCAAGGGAAATGTCAAAAGTCGTCAGATGACTGTTCATTCAGTCACGACGCCGTCCCTCCGCGGAAAATGGAGTTGTGCAAGTTTTGGATGATGGAGTGCTGTGCCAAAAAGGAAAAATGCTTGTATTTGCATAACGACTTCCCCTGCAAATATTACCATACGGGTCTCGTGTGCAAAATGGGCGAACGCTGCAAGTTCAGTCACAACCCTCTCAGCGAAGTCACTAAATCCGTTCTACTCAAGGTAACTACTATTACCTTCATCCCATCTTCATTTTTAGTTTTCTTTAAATTAGTAATTCCGTCTTGAAGACTTTATTTCCAGAAAAAATGAACAAGTTTTGGTAAATTTACTAATATTGTCATTTCGTGGTAAAATGCTCCCTGTAAATAATGTATTATAGTAAACTGTATGAAATTCTGGTAATAACGTTATTCATCATCTTGAATACACTAAAATATGCTAAAACTACGGTGAAGAACAAATGTGTTTGCAAATATGGTGTGTAGGTACAAGTAAGCCTTGTGGCACATGTTTACTAAGAAGAATGTTTTATTTTAGCACATTGAAACTGCCCCGAAAGAGATTCTTGGGGATTTCCCTAGACTGAACCGCAGTGGCGCACTCAATCTCATCAATCAAATGGAATCGAAAATCAATGGTACCATGGAACAGGAAAGAATTAAAAGTAAGAACATCAGTTAACTTTAATTTAATCATAAACGCATATTTATGTGGATTTATTTCGGATATTGATTATTTGCTATATGCGAATTTTTTGAGTTAATTAAATGTGTTTTAATCAGGTGAGAGAGAAAGGGATGACCACCCAAGACGAACTCGGTGGGAGCAGCCGACGCGGGACGATCACGAGAAGTTGCACGAGTTGATGGAAGAAGCGGGTATCTCTGGGTTTTATAAAGACACACTGGACGACAGCCCTGAGTACCAAATGAGTCCTCCTCACGGTCACCGGAACCAAAACAGACATCACCAAATGAGTCCTCAGCGGCACAACCAAATGAACCATCAAGGTCCCCCTCACAATCAAATGAACTCTCAGGGCCCCCCTCAAAACCAAATGAACTCTCAGGGTCCACCTCACAACCAAATGAACCAAGGACCCCCTCACGGCCAAATGAACCCTCAAGGACCTCCTCACAACCAAATGAACCCTCAGGGACCCCCACACAATCAAATGAACCTCGGTGGACCCCCACACAACCAAATGAACCCTCACAACCAGATGAATCAAGGTCCTCATAATCAAATGAACCCTCAAGGACCCCTCAATCCTCAAGGTCACCTAAGCCAAATGAATGCTCAGAATTCTCTAAATCCCTTGAATACTGCCCCGATTCCTGGTCAACTCCTTCCAGGACAAATGCCAGGTCAACTTCAGATACCTGGTCAATTACTCCCAGGTCAAATGCCCCCTCTGAATCTACCCCTGAACCTCCCGAATCAAATGTTACCCATGGGCCTCATGGGCAACTACCAGCCATCAATCCCACAACTTGTCAATAATCCAGCCCTGGCAAATGTCTTGGCTACCCTTAATATCCCCTCAACAACAATCGTCAAAACGGAGGAAGACCCTAAGGACCCCCCAGAACTGGAACACTTACCCAAAATGCAAAGAGAATTGTTTCTGCGAATTCAGCAACAGCAAATCAAAAATGAGGTAAGTTTTAACATTGTAACAGTATTTATTTTAATACCTGGAAGAATTGACCTAAATGTGTACTAATGGCCAATTGTTCCCAATTTGTAGCAAAAGGAGGAAGACATTAGTGACGATGAGAAAGGAACCGGTTGGTATTCTAGTGACGAAGAAAGCGACAGAAAGAAAGAAAATCCTGATTTCTCTTCAGTATTGTCGGCAATCCGCCAGAGTGTCAAACCCGAAGAACCGAAAAAATCTCCCCCACGTAAGGATGTCGACTTACGCTATAACAATAGCAATCTCTTCGGGGATACCGACTTTAGATTGCCTCCTCTGAGACCAGAGTTCAATGACGTAGACCTCAGAGGAAGTCCCAACAACCAACAGGTAATCATAATTTCGCTTAAATTGCATTTTTCCACATTTCTTCCAAACTTTCCTCATATTTATTCCAAATTGTCCATATTATTCTCATTTATTTCAAATGCTCCATATTTTTCCTCACTTATTCCAAGTAGTCCATATATTCTAATGTTCTTCTCTCATTTTCCACATTCATTACTTTGTTTCTTAAAAATAGAAATTGCCAGTATTTCATTTTGCTGATTTGTAATGATTTAGAGCGTGTTCAAGAGTGCTCCGGTGCTTCCGGCGACGGAAATAAAAGCGGGTTACGATAGCCACCCTCCAATGGCGTACAAATTGACCCTGATCCGGGGTTTGTCGAAACCCGACTACTCCCAAGTGCGTTTGACAATGGCCCCCAGCATGATTGTGATGGATCCTCGACTGGGACCCCGAAAAGATGCTGCAGCTCAAATTCCCGCTCCTGCTAGTCCACCCCCAAGCCTCACTACCGCTAATATTCCTGTCCCTAATATTCCCGCTGAGATTTTAGTCGACCCAAGAACAAGGAGAAACAATTTCGGGTAATTTCTACTTTTTACAATTTACTTTTTTAATTTAATTTACTTCTTTTATTGTTAGTAAATAAATGTAATTCCTCTCTAAGTTCGTATTCATTTGAACCATTTAGGGATGTCCGTGCACAAACAGGACCTGGCCCCCAGGCCCTTTGGCAACCGCCCCCTCAAGAACTGAACCCGATGCTGGCAGCCCAATTCATGCAGACGACGTTTGGGAACTTTCCGAACGATTTTGCTCAGCGCCCACTACACCCGCAGCAACAGCAACCAAGATTTCCTTCCGCACCAGCGTCCTCCTGGGAAAGATATAATCAACAACAGTCGGGAAACCTTACACCTCCTATTTAGACTATTTTTACTTTTGAAAATCATGAACTCAGTTCAAACTCAAACCTTTTGCTAAGAAAATTAAAAACAGGAAATTTTTGTTGATTAACTTTAAAACTGTCTGTAGCTTAATAAATATATTTTAATTTTTCCTAAATATCCAGCTCATCTGCATTTATTTTTTTCATCAGTCTTCTTTTCGTCATATAAACACCAAAAAGAAATACTGGACCATTCAATAAACTACATTATGCATTCAAACATTAATGACAATCAGAAACACAAGGTCGTTTTTAATAAATTCATGTTTGTTTCAGGGGCAGTTAAAATTCTTTGATACCACTTAATAGGTATCCCCACTGTCCACACAATATGCCCATTGCCAGCTAATACTGCAAATGTACGGTTGTATGGAACAATTTTTAATTTTTCCACGTCATATATTATTTTTCACCGAGCTTCAAAATTCTTTTATGGACCAATTACTAATAGGATTCACATTATTTAGGCCCTGAATAATCAGTTTCTGAATAAAAACAGTTCTTGTACCCTGAATTTATTTTTCTGCCCCTGAATTAGAAAATTATCATTCTCCCCCTAATTACTTTATTGGGTCCCTGAAAATAATCCTTTCCCCTGCATAAAAATATTCTTTTTACCATGAATTTATTAAATAAATTGTTTTTATTAACATAACCGAAAACTTGACTAGCGCACTAAATTTAGTAATTTTATAAATAAATGATTATTAAGTAGCATTGTAGCAGTAGCTACTTATAAATATGCCGGATCTGTCTGTCTGTTTGCGCGTTCGCGTTAAAGCAAGATAACCGCTACTTTATTATACGCGTTTAAATGGTTTATTAATACCATGAAATACTGGAATGCCAAGGCATTGCTTTGGCCAACATTAACCAAAATATAAATCATGTTTAGCAAGACGAATGCCTAAATAGCACAGATTTGCTTGTAATACTAGGTGATAATGACATTTGAGGTATTTCGACAGAAATTGCCGAGATGCTGTTGATGAAAAGTGGAACTACATACAAACGATGTTTAAAGAGCCAAAAAGAAACTGCGAATTGATTTATTTTTTGTAACTGAATGAAACAAGTGATTTTTCTGATTGTGAATCGAATTAGAGCAATAACAAATGTTTGAAATACAACAATAACAATAAAGAATTGATTACATGAGGATGGATAAACAATGGTATAACATTACGAAACAAAGATACTTATAAATGACCTATTTATTTATATAATTAATTACATGTATATTATACGGTGTATATAATAGTAATATAATAAGTAGTACAACTTAACTGTGTAGACAATAAATTAATTAGTAGACTGGAGTAAACTAATCCTCGCCTGAATCTCCTATAAAATATTAAATATCATAGCATTATTGATATCATTAGTTAATAATTATTATTCAGTAACGTATGTATAATAATGTATGGATCATACTGTATATAATAGTGTACTGTATGTATATAATAATGTGTATCATAGGCTATTTGTATTATATCGAATAATATATTTAATTGTATTAGTATTAAAATTAGTTGTATTGTATATCACTTATGTACGTCTTATTTAAGCACGTTCTCGTATTCGTAGCGGTAATTAAATGATCCCTAGTCATTCTTTTGGCTATCAATATTATTCTTACTCTTACATTTGTCTGTTTCTTAAATATAAATAACGATCAGTCTAACTTTATCCGAGACACTTTATCCGTTTATCATATTTTATTCGTTATCGTAATATACTAATCATATATTATCAATAATAATCATTATCTCTATAATTGCCGTATCATTTATCACATATCCGATATAATATTCAATTAATTAGTAGCCATGCCTTCACTCACAGTAATAATTCAAATAATCACAACAGTAAAGCAAATATCCAAATACAAAATCTAAAAACAATAATAATAATAATAATAAATTGCTGTTGCGTCCCTCCTTCCTTTATTTATTATCTTTTATTCCAACTAGGTAAGGTTCCCAGTAAGTAGTAGTAATTCCTACTTCCCACCCAATTTTGTTCCACGTCTGGGAAATATTATAAAACTTTGGTTCAATTAATTCCGCTGTTATTATTACTAGATACTATTTATCCCAGTGGGATGGGAAATGGGAAATTTACCAGTACTACCCGATACCTTGGTTTTATTACCTAATAATAATAATAACTTATCATCATTTACGTATTTATCTGCATAAATTCTCTCTCTAGTAATAAGTAAGTAGACTTGGACCTAATCTTACAAATATTATGTGAGCTACCTGACATTACTTTACCTATCCCCTGACCTGACCTGGCATGGCCTAACCTACTATAATTTCAGCAACTCCCAATGAGCTCAATCACACTAAGGACATCATCTACTTATTAAAGTCTTAAATTTTTGGTCACAGGAACTTTATCAATATTTACTGCGACCACGACGTAGTTATAATCTGATTTAAAACAAACAATACGAAAATGAAAATTATTTTTAAGTTTTGCGAAAAATGTGATGTAATAAACCTTCGAAAAATATTTGTACCACTTGAATTGAAAAACAAAACGAAATAATTAATTGACATGGCGGCTTGTAATGTCAAGGTTAAGGTAACACAGCCTGTTAGAAAACCCTGAGGCATGCATTAGTCCGTCCTTAGTGCAACGGAGTGTGTACACCACATTACCGAACATCAAAATTTCAATTATTCCCATTTCCCAGCCAAGTGTATATGGGAAAATGGAAAATAATGGAACTGAAATTTTGGATTTCGCCTCATTTATTATTGACCACTACACCCTATATTTCCCACTTCCCATTTTTCCCAGTGGGAAATGGGAAATTTAGTTTTCTTAGCGGATTGGTTTACTCTAGGCGAATATATAAAGGTACGTATTGCTACTTGAGAAGCGAGATGTGACTCATCTTATTATAATATAAATGGACTATTTAAGTATAGGACTAAACGATAATATTGCTACTGCCTCAACTTGACGGTGATTACCTAATAATATTACTTACGACTTACGTAATTAAATAACTAACACATATTACTTAAAATTATCTACATTTTTTAAATATTTAAATATACGTTAGCGTATTGGTATTGTAAAGGCTACAGACGAACGTTACTTTACTTTGCACACATTCTTAGTGGATTGAATTGGTTTACGTAATATGAATGAATAAACTGGAGATAAAGCGAATTAGTTCGCTGGGAAAAGTGTAATAATAATAATTAATACGCCCTGCGGGTCCACTAGTTAATAATAATTAATAATAATGGGTTAATTGTGTTTGTTGGTTTGGACTGAACTATTAATAAAAGAAAATATTTGTATCACAGACACGAACGCAAAAAAAGAAGGCAGAAAATTCTTACCTGAGACTGGAGGAGAGGAGTGAGAACTAAAAATCGATTTGTAGTTGTTACGTTTACGTTTAAAGGCATCTTTCTGTACTTGTCTTTACACATCTCGCTAACTACACATTATAGTAATCAGTTAACTATTGTACACATATCATTATTTCATAGTTATTTATACTGTATTCAATTGTTCATATCTCCATATTATTTGTAAATAGTAATGCCCTACTTAATCCTCATTAGTTAGCATTATTTATTTGTATTCATATTGGAGTAGTAATTAGAGACTATCTTAAAGAGGACCGATGACCCTATCGCGCTTTGTATTAAATTAATGTTAATTGGATTGGGTAATAATTATTATATCGCGCACATTTGTAGGAACGCTGCTTTGCTACAGAAAAACCTGATTATCAAATTCTTTATTGAGCTATTGAATGACTTAATTGTAATTAGCTCGACTTATCACTAACATTATCACTAGAAGAGCCTGTGCAGCCAGCCGACGAGTCCTTAACTATAGTTATCCTAACTAGAATATAAATTATTAACTGCGTATTTACCATCGTAGTTTACTAGTTTTGCTCACACTAAGTTAATTCTAATTATTACTGGACTATTGCTATTTTTGTTGAATTAGAAATCAATTAGTGAGCACTTGATATGCGTAATTAAGTAATACTAAGGTAATTGTCATATTATAGAATAATATATTCTATCGTATAGTATAGTAATAATCCAAATATGCAAACATATGTAAGCTAATATGTATATATATAATATATTTCATATCATATCACTTACTCTTACGCATAAATACAATAATATATCACTTAGTGTTATCAAGTAATTATCTTACGGTAGTAATTAGTACCTTAGTAATTACTTTAGTTAGTGTTTGCCTCTCCTACTCAAATCCTTTGCTTCTATTGACAATAATAATAATAATAATAATATTCCTGACCTCATCTCCTATGTAGCGAATGGAACGACCGTCTAAGACTTTCAAATATATAATTAATTAATATCAGTTATGTATCTCTAGCTTTTAGTGTACTATGTACTCCAGCCATATTTTATAGCACTTTAAATATAGTAGTTAAATACAGTACGACGAGTAATTAACGTTTAATACCCTACACTATTATTCAACTACGCTCGAATCATCAATCAACTAAGTCGTATAAATAAATTACTACTTTTCCAATAATAGTGTACTGTTACGTTACGTTATTGTTACAAGCTACGAGTCTGCCGTCCCCCAAAGGTCAAAAAGTCAACCTCATAACCTCATCATAGCCTAAAATCCTACATACAATAATACTTATACATGAACTGACAATTTCTAGTAAGAACATTGTAATATGCGCACAAATTCATTCTAAGAGTCTGGCTGGACGCGAAAATCAATTTTTGGCTAATTAGTACTACAGTTAATTCTAGGTTGCAGATGAAAACTTTTTCAGATTCTTGCTGATCCTCCAAATGTAAGTCTATAAAGTAGTTTACCGTCTAGTTCACTATTAAAACAAATACTTAAGATTTAGAGTCCGTAGAGAGCCTGAAGTCTCTCCGCCAACTGAGGGGGAAAGCCTTCGGCCACTTGCTTCCAACAACCATTCTCTGTCAACTGTTGCTTGTACCCCAGCAATATCTACAACAAAATTTACACAGTTTACAAACATTTCATACATTCTATCCTAAAATTAGCCATTTCCAATTAAATATTCAGTTCTTATAAGATTAAATACGTTTTAGAGGGGAAATTAACATTTATTATCAATTATCAACGTGGGTTACCTTAACAAACATTTCTTTGAGGTCTGCTTTAGGGGTTGTCCACGAAGCCACGGCGTCACAAAAGAAAATGAAGTCACTGAGAATTCCCGAAGGGTTGACTTGAATCATGTGACACATTCCTCTGAAGGCGCTGTCCTTTTCCTCGTTGTCCCGGATATTGCGCAGACTCGAGCACCTATTCAGATTAACCTCTATTAGCATTACAAAACACTAAAAGTGGTTTGATATAACTAGACTACGCTTTTACCATTTTCTGACGAACTGGGGAAGCGATGGTGCGACTTCGTTTGGACAGACAAATCCCAGACGCCCAATAGTAATTGCTACTTAATAAACATAAGAATTAAAATATAACTGTGCTTCCTTGAATTTGTGAGGAATGAAAATGAAAATACTACAAAAGACACATAGTACCTGTGTTTTCCATAAGAGTCTTAGGAGTGCTCGGGTAGTTGATAATGACGATCAGTTGATTAAGAACCATTGGGATATAAATTCGCATGTCAGCACCTATCCAGATAATAATTAGCACTTATTAAACACGTTTAATTACTATTCTAACTACTAAAATAAAAGTAATTACCTAATTTGATGGCAATTTCCCCAATGGCCCAAGTTGCATTGTTGCAAACAGATATCAGTTCTGGATTCAAGTTCTGTCCCAAAATGGGGACAAAGTCAGCTGAAACATGAAAATTACGGTTTTAAGGAATCCGCTGTAAATGCTTTGCTTTAAGGTAGTGAATTGAATCAAAAGAAAAATGTGGTATACCGACGAATGGTTGAACATGTTGGAAGCAGGCTTTGGTCAGGTCTCCGAGGAGGGCGAAAGAGCTTTGTCTGACTTCCGGCATGGGATCTTGCATGCATTGGTACAAGAGTTGGAGGATATTTGAGTTGACGACGAGTTTTTCAATGAAGCCGTTGAGGCCTTCTGCGAGGCCGGACAAGAGATCCAAAGCGACAATCATAAAGTCTTTGTCTGGAGCCTCGAACTGCTCTGGGTTCTGCATGTTGGCTATGTGTTGATTCAACGTCTGTTCCACCAAAGACACGCATCTTCGGTACACGGGTTCACTGTATGGAAGAAATCCAGCCTGGAGAGCGGTCGCTATACTGGACAAACACTCTAGCAGCGGAAACAGGTCCTTGTCCTCGTCCTTCAACATGTTCCACTTCTGGATCAGAGGCGGCATCAGCAAGTTTATGAACTCTGGTTTGTTGAGATGGTGACCCACCGAGTCGGCCAGCGTCCCGATTGCGTCGTATAAAATTAACAAGTTTTTGTGCTGCAAAAACACCAAAAATTAATTCTAGAAATATTTTTCGGTTTTACGGAACAAATTTTATAATCTTGTAATGCTAATGTCTGACTTTCTAGAAAAACTGATTCTGGTCTCTAATTTTTAATTGTTTTTCTAGTTTTTCAAAAGATTCCGAATTCTTCTTTACCGTATTTAGTGTGAGTATTATACTGTAAATAATACAAGGTAACGGGAAATTTACCTGATACTTGGAAAAGGCAAAAACAAGTGTTTCCAAGATGAATCCCAAGTAGGGAACTAATTCAGTGCAGGCCTCTTCCTCGAGAGTGGCAAAAGCGGAACACGCAGCTTCTTGTACTCGTTTGTTGGTGTCCAGAATGCGTTTCAGCAACTCGGTCATGAGGGGTTTAAGGTAGAGGTCGTGCTGCTGAGTGACGACCCAGTGGGAGTAGCGACTGAGTGTCCAACAGGTGATGCTCCGGACCAGAGATTTCTTGTCCGCCAGGCAGTTGATCAGATACGGAATCAACTCAGGCAAATGCGGCACCATCCCACTCATGCACCCTTCCGCGATTGCGCCCAGTGCCAGAATTGCTGACTCCTTGATTTCCCACTCCACGTGGAACAATGTCTCCTTAAGGATCGGTAGAAGGACGGGCAAGAGGTCGTCACGGAACACATTCGCTAGAACGTCCAAAGCTGCTGCACTGCATTTCCCTGTGGGCAAATACCAAATTAAAATCTACTCTTTACCAAATAACCCATTTCCCACTAGAAAAAACGGCGTGGTTCAATAAAACCGGATGAGAAATGGAATAATCCATAAATTACTAGGTTTTCCTTACTTAGATTCCAGTCAGAGAGTCCAGAGTCATCGTCCATCATTTCGTCATCATCGTCATCTTCAGTGACCTTTGTTTTTGCTTTATGGAATCGTGGACGAATGTCCTCTTCGCGGTCTGGAATCATTTCGTCTTCTTCTACGTCTCCCTTCAGGAGAATGATGTCGATCTCCGAGTAGCGCATGCCTTTCACCAGAACGGGGATGATGCGAGGTAAATATGGAGCAAGGACGTCGTGACAAATCGGCGTCTCTGCTAAAGTCAGCCAAAACTCACAAGCCTCCAGAGCAACAGACTCGTCACTGTCCTGAGTCCTCACCAACATGTACTACAATCAAAACCAAAATAAATTACATTTCCCATTTTTGTGAAATATTGGCCTCAAATGCCTTAAAATATTGCAAAGTCAATAAATAGATTTTTGACGCTAACCTCGATGATAGCCACCATGTGGGGGAACAGTCTGTCGAGTCTCACGTCTAATAGCATCACCAAAGCTCTACAAATATTCTTCTTAACTTCTGTGTCCTCATCGGCCGCCAAATGGAAAAGACTCTGAAAGTAAAATAGAAAGAATTAAGTAAAACTTAATTAAATCAAATATCAAGAAAGGGAATAATGAAGACATTATGAAATCATTATTAATTGGCTATTTTAATCAGTTATATAGCATACTCATTGAAATTCGTTTAAAAAAAGTAAAATTGGGGCTAACGCGGCTTAACAGAGAATAGTACTCACTTGGACAAACAATTCGATATTGGCCATGAGTGCCTGACTTTTATTGATGATGAATTGATTCACGCAAGCGATAGCATGAGAACGGATGCGAGGACTACTGTGTTGGAAGAACTGCAAGAATTTGGGAATTAAAATGTTCAGAGGCCGGTTCAGTTCGTCCGTGTCCAGTGTGTCAGCCGAATCTTCACAAATCTTCTGAAGTGCACCAAATGCACCCTAGAAATATAACATGCAAAGTTTAAAATGGTTAATAACACGTTCGTTCCACTTAAGATTTGACTTCAACGGAAATACATAGGCAAAATGCAAAATACAAAGTGCTTGGATGTACCTCACAAGCGTGGTAATCTTGACTGTCAAGTAAGGTGCATAGTGTAGGAATGAGTTCTGGCCATGATGTAATCTTTGCTTTGGCCTGAATTGTTGTGATGAGAATACCCACGGTGGCCCTGATGAGTGAAGAAGGGTCTCCAAGGGCTTTGAGGCATTCCGATTTGATAAACTCGGTTGTCTCTCGTGGCAGAGCATCATAATGTTGCTTCAAATTATTCTTTAATATCAAACCACTCAAAGATCGAGTTGCATCGTCTATAGAAAACATTTCAAAGCACAAAGGTTAATCCCTTTCCTTGTTTCCCGCTATAAAAAGAAATTTAATGCTAAACTGAACTTACTAATTTTCTGAACAGGTTCGGAAGTAGGCCATCTCCCTTTTCCTTCAGCATTAAGTTGAGTCAACACGAAAATTAAATAGTTATTAAAGTCACTATACTTGCTCAACTCTTCCAGTTTCTAGGCAAATCAAAAAATACATAAATTTCATTAGCGGTCATTTTCATTTAAGACTTAGGACTTTAAGACATACATACAAAATATGGTCACATTATTTGTTTCAAGGTTCCTTATTCTCTTATAGTAAACAGGGTTAGAAATCTACAGAGTAGGAGTTATAATGAGAGGTGGGAAGATGGAATGTGGGAAGATTTAGCTTTATGCAGAGCGAAAGTTAGGAAGTTTTTGTGCTTACATCCCTGTCACTTGTCACTTTGACCTGGATGTTTTGCTTTTCACTGACAAATGAATGGCTAAAGAGAATGACCGTAATGTGGATCACATTTGAGTGTGTGATAAAGTTTGAAGTAGGAAGTCAAGTCAAACAATGGGCAATGGATTACGCAAATGCCCATTAAATTATAATGCGAAGCAAAAAGTGTCAACTTACTTTACAATGAATGAAATTAGAAGCAAAGCAAAGTAAACTGGAATTTTAATTTTGATTTAATTTTGAAAATAAAACATTTACATTAATAAAGCCACATTTTATCTAATAAATATGATACGATCCAGCTGTGAACTACTTAGGCATATAGTTTTCACCACGAATTGGAATTTTACTGGAAATATATTCGTTTTATCTTAAACAACTTTCCTTAGCCCTGACCAGACTTCATGCTTTGCAGAATTTGTATGATTATGCTCCAATTTCACAGCATCGCCCAAATGAGTCGAATGACGATGACTTCAATGACAAAGAAATTAAATATGAAAAAAGGTGCAGCTGTATGATTTTGTTTCCAATATAAAAACTTTTCAGTCCCTCCGAAAGCAATTATATATTAGAAAAATTAAATATTACTTTCGCAAATTTCAAATGAAATTAATCTAAGCAAAGCTCCATAACCCGGAGAAATTGGTTACGAAAAAGCGAAGAAATTGGTTTTTACGGAGTGTAAAAATATTTTTAGCAAAGCAGCTGATTAGAAATAGAGCAATCCATGGATAAATTTCGTTAACTATTTACAAAGGGTCAAATAATATTTCACTAAATTCAAAAATTGAAAACACAAAATTTTACAGCAATAGAAACTAAAAACCTTGATTTTTGTCTTCTAAATTTGATTGGCTAAAAACCGATTTTTAGTATTAATTTAGCATGACCAAATAAATTACCCCTAATCTACCCCTTATCAAACCCAACCATAACGGAGAGCCAGTAGTTAAAAAATAGCTGATTAAAACGAATCCTTAGAAGACATTAAAAATATGCAGCAGTTTGGTGTTTCTTGTGGGAACGTTTTTGACGTTTGGTCAAAAAAATGGGCCACGGATGACCGACGGATAAGACTAATGTTAGAAAGTCAACATAAAAACAAGTAGCAGAAAACGTAAAACTAACCAACCGACACAATGAACGAATGAACTAAATGAAAGCATCCATACTGAAAAATAAGAGGCGACTCCCGAAAGGGTGATAAAGACTAATTAGTGAATTTGAACAGTGAATATTTTGGACATGGAAAGTGGATTTGTGTGTGGAAGTGGAAAAGAGAGGAGACAGCAGGGATAAAAATGATTGAAACAGGAGCGTACCTGCTGGACAAGTCTTTGGGTGGCGGTGTCTGGGGATTGCGACTCTTTCAACAACTGAATAATTTGCTTGAGTCCTTCTTCTTGTGGCTGCCAAGCCATATTATTCGTCATTTTTCTCCAAATTTCAATGGACAACTACTCAACAATTTTCAACTCTGCCTGCGTCCATATTCCGTTTTGAGATGCTGAGGCTTTGCTGACGGTCGCGATGGCGCTGCTTCACTGCCTTGCCCTACCTATCATCTTCACTGTCACTCAACTCTCCATCAAACACACTCACCGCAACTCCAACACGCAACTCCCCATCTCGCACGTACTTACTTTTCTCACAAGTTACTTGGCCTACTCCTACTGTTATTATTTCTCAGCAAATCATTTGATCATGTCCCCGCTACTTTCGAATTTTACTTTTGAATGACAGTCCGTGAGGCAAGTCACTAATATTTAGATACCTATATAGGTTCATCACACTATATTGAGACAATAGACTCTTTGTATGTCCGTCCGTCCCGAAATCACTATGATCAATTATACGGAGATCAAATTCTATTCTGGGGGATATTTTATGAAAATTTAAATTCACTTTAAACTTTTGTACACATGTAAAATTATTTATATTATGGCTTTCAATCCCACATGCACAAGATTTGAATTTTCTTTGTTGTCCTGCAGTATTATCTTTGTTCGCCCATGTGAAAACACATAATGTGCTTGGGTCTGCGTACATGGATAGTGCTAGTGATCAAAAAAGGAAATTGTGAAGAGGTGTTTTAATGATTGGTGAAAGTCAAATGTAAGGAATACTGAGGTATATTGTTCATTTTTTTAAGTTTTAAGTTTTAGTTTTCATTTTTCGACAGTATTTGGCCCTTTTACAAAATTTTGGTGCGTTTAGTTTTCAGGTGCTAGAAGTACAACTGACGACCCCCCAGGAGCGAAAAAGTCAAAAGTCAGATGGGCATGATTTGTTTTGCTGGCGAATTGAATTAAGACCCATCAACTATGGGGGACCCGGTTGACGGAATTAGTCATGTGTTGAAAAACACACACATTAATCTAAATTTGGACACACTTCCTGTTGAGGTAACCTAATTTTGATTGAAATAATTATTAAAATTTTAATAATGATTAATGACACAATGACCTTAGGATAGAAACTGTAGATATAATAGTACTGGACAGGAAAATCAAATTAAAACCGAAGATGTCCGGAAATTTTAAATAAAATAGAATTGAGACCACGTGAAGTTTTAAAGATCTGCTTCTTTTTAACAGTTCATGTAAAAAAATAATTTCTGGAAAATTCGTTTTTTCAGGTGTTCTTACATTTATGCAGCTTTCTGGATTCTAGTTTTCTTTTAAAACGAATGTGTCTTGTCTCAAAACATTTCTACAATATTCTTTGTAATGAAAATACGTGGAAAATCAGACAGAATAAACGATGGGGACATCACGGATATTACCCTCCAGTTCCGGGTTTGTGCCTGATATTGCTAAATTATATTCTATGCACGTTGAATGTTTTCGCTTTAGTACCATAGAATTAGATATGTATTACTAGAATAGTGCAATAGTACATAGGTATTTTTTAAATGCGTCCAGTTTTCGTGGAAATTTATAATTTCTTTGGGTTAAATAGTTAATGAAGATGAGTTTTGCTGGAGTGCGTCTTGCCTAAAACGAGAAGAACAATGGAAATTATGGGGTAACGAGGGGAATCTCAGAAATGTTGAATTAAAAATGCACATTGGGTGCGTAGACGCAGTGCACCTATTTGAGGTAATTACCTATCCGTACCCCAACAAACTAAGGCTAATAACGGCTTATCTACTACTATTGATCTATTAATTTTAGGCTGGAAGTCTGTTGGTATCTGGATCGCGTGATCGCAGCATTTTGATCTGGAATGTGGAGAAAAGTTTTTCAGAGCCTGAACCTAAACCAGTAGTCATAAAGAGCAACGCACATAAGGGGTGGATTTGGGCTTTTAGTATTAATCACAATCATCTTTTGTCTGCAAGTTGGGACACTACCGTCAAAGTTTGGGACACAGCTGATGATTTCCGTTTCTTACACGAATTTAAGTATTAAAAATATAGCATGATTGCCATTAAGTATTCGTATATGCGAATTTAAATAAAACTCAGCTAATTTTAATTTCAATGCCTATTTTTGATTTAGAACACGGGTAGCATGTCTGTGCTTAGCTACTCAGGATAATCTAGTAGCCTGTGGAACCTTCGACAAGAAGGTGTTGTTTTTCGACCCAAGAAAAGGTTATGAACCTGTAACTTGGTACACAGCACACAAGAAACCCGTGTTGGCACTCGGTATGGACGAAACTAGGGTTATCACATGTGGTGAAGATGGAAAAACCATTTTGTACGATCTGCGCTCAAGACTGGTCAGCAAGGAACTCCAGGTCAGCTTATAAAACCTTTCATCAGTTTTTAGATGTACTAACACCGGAAATTAACATACACACAGTTGGACAAGGTGGATAAAGTTGTTATTATGATGCCATGAGTAAAGTAACAAAGAAACCAATGTAATATTTCTAGATGCCGAACTACCCTACTTGTTTGTCGTTTCGGAAGGAGGATCCTATTGGCCTTTTTTACGTGGGCGATAAATGTGGAGATTTGCATTTAATAGACTCGGAAAAATTTGAAATTGTGCAGAGTTACCAAGTTGGGCACAAGCGAACTGTTCAAGGGATCTTCCACAGCCTCGGCAGTGTCTTCACTTGTTCGCGTGACGGCCTCCTCAAGATATTTGAACCATCTATTGGTCTTAAAGAAATTCGTTCTATTTCAGTAAATGCCGAATTGCCTGCGGTTAGTTTTTCTTTGTGTCAATACTACATTCCCTCAGAATACGATCTAGCAAAGTTTATATAAATATATTATTGTCTTTCAAACAAAATTCAGATATAATATTTTCCATGCTAAAATATGAGCTCCTGAAAAACCTACTACCTACACATATTGACACTTTACTATTCGAAAATACTAATTAGATTAAAATGTTTGCATTTTGTACTTTATTTTAGATGTAGGATTGATAACCAGGTAAACCGAAATAATGTTAATATTTAATTTTATTTATGGATTGATTAGGTCCACGCGCTAAATAACACAATGGCTTTGGCGGGCGGTGACAACATCGTGAGACTTTGGAGTCCTATTGAAGGATTTTAAAAAAAGACATCAGACGTCCATTGTATTGTGAAGGCAAATGCAGAGCCTTATTTAATTGTAAATTTTATACGATCGCAAATTATTTTTATTATTAAATTCCATCGTCATTACAAAACTCTTCTTCTTGGGCCGTTTTTTTCTTTTTTATCGGACTGTCCTTGTCATTTGTCGTATCTTCAGATTTCCTGAGACGCACCCGCCAGTCGAGGGCATTGTAGAGCAGATCCGCTTCGTTCATTGTCGCCTGCTTACAGCAAACCCCATTCATTATTTTATACAATGCGTACTACACTCAAAAATAAATTCTCTTTGACAAATGAACCATTATTACCATGATGAGAAAAACTCTGAGTACTCCATTGTCCATAGCAGTTATCCTGACACTTTTATCACTAGATTTCTCCACAGTCATTTCAGACCACACTTTGGTGTTGAGCATGACACGAAGAGAGCCTTTCGTGCGGATGATGAGTCTCGACTGCAATTCGTCGTTTTCCTCCACACGATCATTCAGCCTCAATTGACCACGCCCCCTTTCGATCCAGCTACTTGTTATTGCGTCGAAGGCAAACAGTCGACAACTTATCTGTAACAAGTCACCAATGTCGTCACAATATTTGCCATTTTCACAATATTTTAAAGAAAATATGAGACTGAGATTTAAACTTTATAAATTAAAAGTTACCATTCTACGATACCTACCTGAATAACATTAGATTCTTCCTCTTCACCGGTAACAACTGGGGTATCGTCAAATTTCCTTTTTCTGTCTTGAGCCTCCTGGCTAAACAGTTCATCGCTATTGCTTGAGCTGCAAGACGCAGATTGCTGGCCAACAGGTACAGCAGCTGTTGCTGGCGAGGGCGATGTTTCAAGAGTGTCTAAATCCGGCTTAGAGTTCTGTCATCATCAATATATATATTCACTTAATAACTTTAATTGGCACTGTATAATTATTCTGGATTCAATTTTCCTAGTTGAAGTTAATGTAGCATCAGTAATAAATTCACATTAATTTTTCAGAACAAATGAATTTTATCATATACTATTCAAATCTAAGCTAAAGAATTTTAAGTTCTCCTAAAAGAATGGGATGGTCAACGGAATATTCTTAATTAATTTAATTATGTAAAGATCTTTCTGAATTCTTCTGCAGAATACATATCTATAAGCGTAATACTTTTCGTAATTCTAGTTTTCATAACTAAAATAGACAGCCTGACAAAAAGTAATTTACCGTTGTCACTCGCTCATGGAGATTGCAACCAAAGACAAAGGCGTCGCCGCTGCTGGAGGAGGATGCGGCGGCGGCAGCGGAAACGCCTGGAGGAGGAACCAACCCTCCAGCTTCCTTTCCGTTTTCCTCACAACTCAAAGGCACAAAGACTGGATTTACATTTTCATTCTGGACTACAGTAGCTGCCGCTGCTTCTGAGGTCTCTTCCTTCTTCATCTCGGGAGCCTTGACAGGGGAGGTTGGGGGTACAGCGACTGCGGCTGCCAACTTCGGTGGTCTCAGAATACAAGATGAAGGAAAGGGTTGATCCAGATTTGTAGAATTCATAAAAGGTGAGGATGTTGAAGTAACGCTGTTAACTAGAGAAGAAGGACGAATTATGAGTCGATTTGTAGACGTCGTCGTCCAGGAAGAACTTTTAGTGTTCCAACGACTCGGTGCTATCAGTGGTTTCTCTGAGGGGCCCGCCTTTGCAAACGGATTAGTTTTCTGCTGTTGAGTCGCTACAAGTACAAAAAAATTATTATTTTCCCTTGCCGTGGAAAAAACAAGGCAAATCGGAAATTGTGGCAGAAGGAAACGGGAGCCAGGGAAACTCCAAGTTTATACTCCTTGGGGGACGAATAATTCATTGAGTAGAATAGAAGAACTCAATGATCCGCAATATATTCTCAATATTACGCATTCAACCCCCATTTGTGGTCTAATCTATTTTTAAACAAAGTATGGCATCAACCAAGTAGAGAAAATACGTTGTCCAGATGACAGACAAAGGGAAAATATAGAAATGGTGAAAAAGAGATAAATTAGGCAATAAGAATTGGCTGAAATGGAAAAGGGCGGGGACGGCTTACATTGAGGAATGTTAGATAACGAAGATCTGGAGGGCGGGAAGCCCGTGGTGTTAGGAGCGTAGAGCCCATTCCTGTCGCTGTCTGTCTCTTCGCTCCCACTGGGGCTGTCTTCAGCGTCCGCGTCGATTGGACTCCGGACTTCTGAGTGAGAGGAGGAACCCGGGTCATCGTCTTCCTCACCCCGACTCATCAGAACACGCGGCCTTTCATTTTCACTAAAGTCTTCTTCTGCTACTCAACAACACAATTATTTCAAATTATTATTATTATAGATATAGATGTCCACTAAATAATTTAACTAACTTTACGATTTTCCTTTGTCCTTGTCGCAAATCTGCTTAAATATTAATCCTTAGTCCACTATTTTGAAACTATTGAACATTCAAATTTCAAATACTTATAATTGAAATTGACCTAATAACCTTTTAACAAGGATTAAAATTCTTTAAAAAACAAAGTAAGACAGAATTATCAGAAAGATAAAGGTTGGCGGGGTCATCAGTCTGGATAACCCACAATGCGCCCAAAACTTTTCCAAGATTTTAAAATTTCCTCCTATTAAAATTTGGGACACGATCATTAATAATTTGGGAAAATTCGTCCTGTTCTTTGGTTTTTTTTTCCTTATTAGAAATGTATCTGGTCCACTAAAATTGAGGACTGTCAAATCGAATTTGAAATTCCACCTATTCCAGATAACTTCTTTAACTTTCTTTGTAATAAATAGATGAAAATTGCTTACCTTGAAAACTGGACGATACGACCTCACTAACAAATTCTTTGTTGACCTCTTCGTTGTTGTCACTACTGGAAATTTTACTATCCTGCTCTGACATCGACATTTTCAGATGCAGATGCTTTATTCAAATTTAAATTTTCCTTCAGCCAAGCTTAGCAATCAGAATTACTCTCCATGTGATTTCTTTGACGTGCTCTACTAAAGCCAAAGCCTAGTCATTTCATCAGCCGCCTTCCGATCTGATACCCCGACATTGAATTCTCTGCGGCGGCGGCCGTCGGCCTTGTTTTCTCCTTGAAGAGCTTTTACACTGGGGTAATAAATTAAAATTATAAGCGCTTACGCCTACTACCGAAGAGTGAACAACTGTTATTAGAATATAGATAAAAGTCGAATTTTTGTTAATTCATTAAATATAGAAATTCTTTGGTATAAAGTATACAAATTAAATACTATTACTGTTGCATTTTAAACCCAATATATTTTCTCTTCAAATTCAGTTCTCTATTATGCTTTCATTTCCGGTATAGGGTAACTACTGTAATAAACGGGACTTCGTGACAGATAATTAAAATAGTAGTTCAAAATTCGTTCAATGCATTGGATCACATGGATTACATATGTATTGAATCATTTTAAATACTCATAATGAAGTAAATGAACAAAGTACTTCGGTGGCGGCGGCGGCGGCACACCGCCACCGTGAAATTAATATTGTATGCATACCATATCGGCCTAAAAATGTATTTTTTTATGAATCCTGTTAATTTGTAACTGCTATCTTGAATCATTTTAACTTTTAGTAATCTTAAAGAAGATTTTTCAGATTCACTGCCCTTTCTTTGAACGTCTTTGACAATTGACAAGGTAGAGTATAGAGAATGAGACGCTTTAATAACTTAATTATTAACTTATGAATGAATAAAATAGATGTGTACTGCAAAGAGGTATTTTATTTTCCAAAAAGATAATTTATTTAAAAAAGTTGCATTATTAAATTGGAGGCTTATGGTTTTTCTATAGGAGGTAGAGCCTCGCCACTCCTTCTAAGTAGAAAGCCGAAGAACCCAAATGCAATTCCGACGGTGGCCACTGCAAAAGCGCCGAGGACACAAACCCAGAAGGGCCAGCTTTCGACAGCGTAGTAAAGCAGGGCACTGTCAGCGTCGTGTATGTTGCAGTCCACTTGGACCACGATGTTGTTTTCCTGCACCACTGGATTCTTTGGACACGTCAACGCTTCTATGGACTTTAGTTCCGCTTTGATAGTTGGTTGAAGGAGCCAGAATATGTTGGATGAGTATTTCGTCCACGAGACATACGCTGCCAAGTCCTGGTGCCCCCGCGTGGCGCGTCCAGGGCCGGTCGTAGTGTTCCGGCCTATGTTTCCCTCCCGGGTGCCGGTCTTGTCCGGATCTGCTCGTTGCCGTCCTCCCCTGCGCCGCAATCCAGACTTGGCATTTCTTGTTCTTGCCCCCTCTTTCCCTGTTCTCCCTCCCACCTCAATGTCCACCTCCCCCACCCGATTTCTCCGCCGCTCTCGCTGCCTATCCCTCCCGCTCGTTTGTCTCTTGTTGCCCGGTGTCCCCTTTCCATCCTCGCATTCTCTTTTGTCGTTTGCCCCCGTCCCCCTCGTGGCCCCTCCCCTCCTCTTTGCCTCTCCTCTTCCCCCCCTTGGTCGCCCTCCTGTGCCCTGGGCCCTCGTGGCCCCATGCGTCCACTGTCGCCACTTCCTGGGCGCGTGGTCCTCTGCTTCCCGGGGCCCCGCGGCCGCCTGCGACTCCGTCCCGTGTGTGCCCTCCTCCCTCGTCCCTTGGGCCCCCCTGCCCCTTGTCCCCTGCCCCCTGTGTGCCCCCTCACCGCCCTGTGGACCCCTTGCGCCTGTGGGCCCTCTGCACCCCGTTTCCGCCCCTTCCTCTCGGTGTCTTGTCCTTCTCCCTTCCTCCTTTTTCCGCTCTCGTTTTCCCTGGACCTGCGCCTCCGACTCGTCGCATCCTCGCCGTCGCCCCCCGCCCTTCCCTCCCTCCCGCCCCCGTCCCCCTGTCCCTGTTGTCCCCTCGGCCCTGCCTAGGCCTGCCTGAGTCGGCTCCCTCTTTGCCCCCCTTCGGCCGTTCGCTTCCTCCTGCACCTCCATCGCCCCTGCCCTGTCAACTGCGTCATTCCCTCTTCCGTTGCTTCTTTCTCTCCCTTGTCTTTCTCCGTCCTTCAGTCCTGTGCCTCTCTGCGTTTTTCCTTCCTTCTGCTTCTCCCGTTCCTTCCGCTTCATTGTCCTCCCCCGTCGTCTGCCTTTCTTTTTTCTTCCTCTTTCCCCCCCTTCCCTCCGGGCTCTGGCCCTGTGTCTTCTCCTCCCCTATTCCTTCTGCCCTTCCCCTCTCCTTCCCCCCCTCCTCCCCCCTCTCTTTTTTCTCCTTCTCCTGTCTCCCCTTGTCTCCTTTTCCTGTCCCCTTTTTTTCTCCTTTCCCCTTTCCTCTTTTCCTCCTCCCGCTCCTTTTCTTCCTCCCTTTCCCTCTCTCCTCCCTCTCTCTTTTCTCCCTCTTCCCCCTTTTCCCCCCCCCCCTCTTTCCTCCCCCCTCTCTCCGCCCCCTCTTTCATTCCCTCCCCCCTCTTCCCTCCCCCTTCTCTCTCCCTCTTGCCCTGCGTGCTTTTCTCTTCTCCCTCCATCGTCCCCCGTTCTCTCTCCCCCTTGGTCCCTCCTCCCCCCCCCCCTCCTCGCTTTGTTTTCCCGGTCTGCCTGTCCCCCCCGGCGCCCTCCCTTCTTCGTCTTCTTTCCTCCGTCCTTTTCCCTCTCCCGCCCCTTCCTTGTCCCTTCCCTCCCTCCTCTCTGCCGTGCCCTGCTCCCCTCTCCCCCCCCGCCTGTTCTTCCCCCTCGTCTGCTTCTTGTCATCCTCGTCGGCCCATTCTCTTTCTCTTCCCCTGTCCCCTGCTGTCCCTCCCCTGTTTGTGTATCGCCCCCCCCTCGCTGTCGTTCCCTCCTGCGCTGCCCCCGCGCCGGCCCGTTCTTGTCTTGCTGCTCCCCGCCGCTCCCTCCCCCCGTGGCCCTGCCCTCCTTGGCCCCTCCCCACTCAGCTCCTCTGTGCCATACATCCACCAATCATTCATTTTCTCAGATTTATGATTTTTTACTACAAGTATCATTCGAAAAATTGGGAAAAACTGACAACTAAGCATATTATTGTGAAATAAAATAGGAAAATCAAAACATATTTAATTGATTTTCATTATGCCATTATCAACCTTTCTCATTTTTCCCAATTTCCCATATCCCACACAAGGAATAGTAAGTGGGAAATGTAATAAAAGTGACGTACCGCAGTGGTGTTTCCTGAAGAGCGAAGAAGGGCGTGAAAGCACATAATTTGGTTTACTGTGATATCTGGATGAAGTCGGTAGTCTCTGCGAACAAAAGCAACTCGACTTCCTAGTCTGGTCAGTGTAATCGGGTTTCCATTTAGCACAATGTCCCCTTTGGCGGGAGTCTTGCTTCTCCCGGATAAAGTCGTTAACAGAGTTGTTCCTTCCATTGCTAAATACAGTAGTTTAATAAAATACAGCGTTGTCCAAAAGTCATGCATCATAGGAAAATGCCTGTAATGTTTGAAAATGCCTCTCACCGGTTTGAGAAGCATTTTCAAACATTACAAGGCATTTTCCTATTTCTGTGATGCATGATTTACGGCCAACGCTGTAGTATAAAAACAAAACGTACTTATAGTCTGCGGAATAATTGTAAAATTGTAAATTACCATTTGTAGCCATCACAGCAAGCAGTTCTCCTCCGTGAAGGTCAAAGCTCACTCCGTCAATGACTCTAGACTTACCACTCTGAACAGTCAGGTTCCGCACCTGGGAAAATGTATTTACGTATTACGTATTTTAAAAATGACAAGTATTTCAATAGTTGAAATACAACAGAAAAAATATGACAATAAATATAACGAATAGTAAAATAATGCTAATAAAGTTCTCTGGGATGAATACCTGCAAGTGCGGGTAATCGTAAAGTAAATCCGGAGAGTCTCCCTCCGATAACGTTCCTTTGTGGTACGCACGTCTTGAGGATTTCGATACTAAAGAAATCTATATACAAATTATATCATTATCACCATTTTTGTTTATTCCAAACAGACGCTTATGGAAAGACTTTGGATTGGAGTAAGAAAATATGAAAATATAGGAAAATTAGAAATTAATTAATATTTTTCAGAAATATTAGTTGCATTGGAAAGAATACGTGAAAAAATATCTCCAATTATATAAGTTTGAAATATTAAATTATGCAAACCTATGTATAGTTTAAGAATCATTGAATCATCCGAAAAACAGAAACCAAAATTGAAAATAAAGCATTGGAAATGAAAAAACCGTTTATTTTATAATAAACGTAGATAATTGGGAAATAAAAAGTAGACAAAGCGATACCTGGCTACCGACTCTGTTTTCTAGCATAGTATTTCGATGATGATGATATTCGGGATGTCCACTTTCAGAGGCACTGACTTTGAATCTCTCTTTAATGTATCCATCCCTTAAGTCTACTTCGGAGCGAGCCCTCAAGTCGACTTCGGATCGTGTTCTTGGGTGTGGGTTTTCGGTTTCGTCCCTTTTGATTGGAAATACGCGTGGGAGACCAAACTTGAGGTAAGCGTACATATTTGAGCCTAATTCGGAGCGGGGGGCAAGACGGGGGTGTCGGAGGATGGACTGGACAGTCTGTTCCCTCAACTGGAAGTTGCCGTAGGGGAGGGGCGACCTTTCATCGGAGCCGAGGGCAGAGTCGGTAAAATCGGAGTTGAGGTTCTGGCGGTATATGGACCAGGCGTGCAAATCTTCTGCGGGGTTTTCATCACTATGGTGTGACGGAAGGGTGTAGCGACGGTTCAATTCTATTTCTTGCATTGTTCCTCTGCAGACCCGAATCCTCCGGGTGTAAAGCAATTGAATTTATCGGGCACGGCGGGTCACCGAAACTTTCTGGACATTTTTGACAGTAGGGAGTGAGCAGAGGAATTTAATCAACAGGTGTGGTGCTCCTCTTCTCCAACAACAAAAAATTCCTCGAGTCTTTGCCCATTTCCTATACAATGCAATAATACACAGTCACTGATACACGCATACTATACTCTTTTCCTTCAGCTTCGCTTGCCTCTGCCTTTTTACTAGCAACTCTTTCTAATAATCCTCGATCCTCGCACTCACTCACACCACACGTTCCCTCACATTATAACAAATCCACTACAAATACATCCATTCCTAATACAACTACTACTCTAACGGCAAATACCTATAAAAAACTACCTTAACACTTTGTCTGTCCTTAATTTCCATTTAACGACTACAAAAATACAATAACAATTAACTCTCAGTGTAAAACTGTAATCGTATGACTATTATTAATGCAGTTCTACAAGGAATTTTGCTAAACCAATCATTTTTCAGAAAATTTTATGAAAAATTTATGAAAAATTCGTTAAAAGGAAATGTTACTGTCTCTAGTATGTCATATTATAATAGATGTCAATGTCACGTAATGGAGGACAGTTTTATTGACCTATAATTACTCAGTCATGTACGTCGTAGTCATATTCAACTCTTAAACTAGGAAACGATAAACTATTTTCAGAAAATCCAAGACAAACTAACAAACTATAGATTTTAATACCTTATAATTTATAATAATGCAATTAAAATATTATGCAACACAACATACTGTAAAAGTAAAATGAATTTTAAAAGCATAATATTCTTCAGACTTTTTTCGGGGTACCATCAAAAAATAAGTACCCTATTAAATTGCTCTTCTGAATAGGGAAAAGGAAATAAAAAGTACTTAAGAGAGGCGCTGGAGATAAAATGAAATGGATTATTTTACTCCACTTGGACATGGATTAAAATAATTTCATTTAAACCGTGTACTAACCCGTAGCAGTTTTTGTACAGGGTTGGGTCGTATCCAAGCTAGTTTGCTACAAAGGAAAAAAATAACCTGCGCTAATCCTGAGCTTAGCGAAGCCACTTTAGCACAGAGGTACAACAATGAGGTAGTATTATATTACTTTAGTAGGTAGTCTGGGTAGGTACACTATTATGATAAAAGCGGATGGCTTCAGTAAAAGTAGGTATGAAAATAAAATGTGCATATAGGGAATGGTTTAAAACGCGATACGATGCTCACGCACTTTATTTTTAGGTACCTACAACTAATTTTGTACCTCCTTGGCTTTATATTTATTACAGGTATTACATTTCCTTACGTATTACTTACAGTGCATTGCATATTATTATTGTTTTGTACTCCTTTTAGTTCTTATAATACTCTGATGAAGCTAAACCGTATACCTTACTCAACATTCCTTTATCTAATGTGATAAAATAGTAATAATAATATTGTAGTAACTAACGATATCTAAAACTACCTACATACCAGTTTTCTTTATAAAGATATTTTATATTACACCAAGAAGTGTTTTCAGGATTTCAGTTTTCATTCCCAGATAATAAATAATAATAATAATAATAATAAAGAAAAGTTTACTACGCAAATTACGCATTAACTATAAATATTCTTCATTATTTTCATTCCCCATCAGAAATTCATTGCTACACTGTTCGTAGTTTTGTGTATTCTCAAAGAAAAATGCAAACCCAGAAATCTGGCATTTTACCTTTTTACTAATACTGTAAAATGCAAACTTGTTTACAAGAGTTTTGTTTTAAATCTTTGGGTATGAATTAAAAATGCGGGTCAGGTTCCTTTCCAACACAAATTCGGGTCTACAACCCCTGCCTTGTGTAAAGCGCTATGATAATGATATACCTCTCTTCTGAACACAGATCTCGTCCGGCTAATGTGCATACCACAAAAGTAGTACTTATAGGCAATATTCATACAGGTTGTTATACACATGATGGTTTCTTTTATATGTATTAGATAACAATAAATTGTTTTTCTTCCTTGTACCTTCCTAAGCATAAATGCAATTTGTATCACTATTACTGCTACTTCTGGCCTGTCCTGGCACTTGGACAAACATCCTCCTAACGTTTATGTAAACTACCTTTTTTATTACGGCATACCACGGTTAAGGTAACCATATTTTTTAACCGAAATTTCAGTCTATTTTACAGTTCAACTTTAAAAATCATTTCTTTATTCCTCCACGACCAGTTTTACAAATTCATGGACAATTCATTGGAATATGCGCAATTAAGTTTTAGCAGAAAATAATGTAAAAAATTCCTCTTGTCAGTGGTTTTTCAATTTTCAAAAGAGATAAATCAAAAGAACAGATAAATTTCAAAAAATCATGCGGTTAACTGAATATTTTGTGGGTAATTACCTAGTTTACTAGTAAATTGTATTAAGTTTTTGAATCCTGCATGTCAGACTTAAAATTCTTTAAAAATAAAGATATGTAAGAAACGAAAAGTGACAAAGAGGTGTGGTCATCGCAACATTGTTCACTTGAGGGAGCAAAAGTTGAAATACCCCTGCACGAAATGTTTAGTTGGCCCAGTGTACACGAGGAGTTGATGTGGATGCATTCTCGAAACCGAAGAAGATTCGTCGCATCTCTTGGATAATATTTTCTGGTGTTAAGTTGCATTGACGAAAAGAGAAAAACTAACATCTGAGTTAGCCTTGGTAGTGCAGGATGACAATAATATATGTTATATATATATATATAGATTTGTTGTAGTTCTGCTTATAGGTCACTTCGTCATCAGAGATTTAGGAATTCTTGCTTGGAGTGGAATTAGGTATTATTCTGCTCCACACCCACGTACATATGCAACAGGTAGTTGTGTATTTGTGGGGCTACCTGGTTTGTGGGGTGGAGACGACGATGGAGAGCGAGGTCCTTCCTTATGTTCAGGTTATTCACTCGACTGCCTATTGTTATTGTTGCTAATCCTCTCTGCTAAGCCTCGACTCACTCACTTAACTACGACAAAAAATGCGGAGCCGCAGGCACCTCCACCAACATCATCCCTGCATCTCCAACAAACACGTAACGAAACATAATCGCATCTACGGCCAACCCAAACACTACTCTTCAGTCAATCCTGTCATAACACCTATAGTAACAATAACAGTCAGCCAAACCGTTCCTCGTTACAATAATTATACTATTATACCATACCTATACTCAACAGGTAGTAAAAAAGATGTACATAAAGATAGACTGATACCAACAATGTACAAGTGTAGATACGGAATTACTACCTAGTTCACTCAAGCTTTCATACGTAATACCATGCAATAGTAATAGTCACGTATCACACAAATCTTAATTCTAAAGGGTTGCCTGGCCCTAAATAATTTCTTACATGCCCAGCAAAATTAAAAGTTAATAAGTTGTAACGAATAGTTCGAATAGAATAAAAGTCTGTAAAACACTGTTTTGATTTTGCGATAAGGGCATCCAAGATACATAAAAAATTACATTGTACCTTGAGGGCATCAATAAGGGATGCCCCTGGCTCCTAATCCTGAAATTTAAGTACTTCCAGATAAAATAGTTTTCACAGACGAGAGGGTTTTGAAAAATGTTATAGTTTGTAAAGATAATTTTGGAAATATAGAAAATGCTTTCCGCAAAAATGTTTTCCTATCCTTATTAGCAATGCAAAATTCAAGTCCTCACTGAAATCTTTAAATACGCTTTACAATACATTTTTACAAATTAATTTGAATATTATTATTATTTATTTATACAATTTTCTTTGGAAATTGTGGTTAAATACGATGTTGTGTAAATTGGGCGCGTAAATTGATGCCCAAGCCCATGGTAAGGGCGTGAGCGCTAGTGTGTGATACTTTATGTGCCGGTAATAGGCCTAGAGCTGAGTTTATATAATAGTGCATTTGAATTGCAGTTTTAGTTGGCCAGTTTGCAGCACTGCACTGTTCTGTTGTGGATTGAAAGTTCAGATTGGAATTGAGTATCAGATTGTCGTAATAATTATTAGAGTGAGACCCGCAAACGTGAGAGTTGCATTGTATCACTGAAACAGGAATTGCGTAACTCACCCAATCACGCACCCCTCTGTAATAATAAGTCATTAATTGTTTCACTCTATACAAAATTAGCCAAACTAAATATAAATTCATGTAGAGAAACACAGCAGTCATAAAACATGACACTTTTACATCTCTTTGCTCTTTACACTAATTAATCACTATTCCTATTAATTTTATTTCGGTACTACGTACTACGTACGTTATACAGTAGCACAGTAGTGCATGTTTCAACTCAACCAATGTGTTTCTATCGCGGAACACATCAGTAGAAAGTATAACAAGTGTTTCTACCTTTCCATTCTTAAAAGCTTATTAAAACCACTCTATTTATTCTCCTCTAACCTCTGTTTGCATTTTTACAGAATGATTTGAGAATAATTCACAGATTTCCAAAATGTCTTTCCAATTCCGGTTCCAATGAACTTAGCAAAGGATTTTATTGAAGAATCTTCAGAGTCACCAAAATCTTCCTTACCCGGTTAAATAATAATGTCACTCACCATGAGCAGCGATTATGTACTGGAAGTGAGCAATCTCTACTATACCGGTTATGTACGAATGTCACTTTTATATTTACATATCTTATATATTTAAATTATATATTTATATATAAATTTAATGAGATTGTCTGTCAAATAAATCGCTACTTTTAACGAAAACTATTTTGAATATTTAGGTGGAACCCGGTTCCTGGTTGAAACAACTGACTGGGACAACTAGATGTGGAATGATTCTCAGAGACTGTTCACTGGAAGTATCTTCTTCCAATATGATGGCCATTCTGGGATCTAAAGGTAACTTAATTATGGATCTCCCCGTAAAAAGATTACCCTGTTAGGAAAATGAGTTTTTAATATATCGTAAACTCGTTCTATTGATTTACATTGAGTATTTGTAATTATAAAAGATTGTGTTGGAAGTGACATTTGTGTATTTACTGGTTTCTAATTTCAGGCAGTGGGAAAAAGGCATTATTAGACGTAATAGCTTGCCGTACAAATGGGTCTCGAAAAGGCTATGTACTTCTTAACGGGGTAAACATCAACAGGCGCCTCTTCCAGGTAAAACATAATGTGCGACAAAAAATGCGACATATTGTGTATTTGGTACTAATATTGTAAAAATGTATATTCAAGGCCTCTGGAGGATACGTAACTGGACAATCAGATAAATATTTGCTGGATACACTGACTGTGAAGCAGACACTTGTGTACGAGGCCAGATTGACACTTTTGAAAACAAAGATGCGGGTCAGACAAATCATGTCGGACACTGCGCTTACACAATTGGCCAACGCCACTGTTGATAGTCTGACTGTAAGCGAAAAGCGCAGACTCGCTATTGCACTAGCCTTTGTCAAAGACCCGGGTATTCTATTGCACATGAAATTACTGATCATTATCATAAAATGGACCATGATTTTTAAAATGTCCAATTTTTAATTTTACCAGTATTACTACTGGCTGATGAACCTGCTTGGGGTCTGGATCCACTAAACACCTATTTCGTCATCTCTATTTTATCTAATTTCTCGAAAAAGTATGGAAGAATCGTCCTTTTGACTCAAGAACAACCCCGGAGCGATATCTTTCCCTTCTTAGACAGGTCAGAATTCTAAAAAATAATTACAGATTCCAACTTAGCATATAGGATCATCTTTTGAATAATTCCTGGATTTAATCAATTATGCCTATGTTCATGTTGAAGAGTAACTTATTTGTGTCTGGGAGACGTCGTGTACTCGGGGAACACACGAAACATGTTGGACTACTTCCGCAGTGTTGGATTTCCATGCCCAGAGGTCATTAGTAGATATTTTCTTTTGTGTCACACAAATCATGAATATTATTTTGTACATTGTTTGCATGTCGGGATAAAGTTGCATGAAAATAACACATTTCTTTTTCATTTTCCAGATAGAAAATCCCCTGAATTACTTCCGTAAGTATTTCCAACTGTTTTTGTCAAAATTTCAATGCCATGATCAACGATTATAATAATGTTTATCATGGTGTACAGAAATTTGGTGCTTTTGACTGTACATAATGTATCGTTTTGTAGTTTGTTTAGCGACGGTGGACAGACGCTCACATGAGAAGTTCATCGAATCCAGTAATCAAATTGGTCTTCTCGTTGACAAATTTAAATTAGAGGGAAATTCGTTTCGGAAAAGTCAATTGGTAACAGAAAGATCGATGACCCCCCTGCATGCCCTCGGAAGACCAAACATCATCCGTCGATTTGCAACTCTCATGAGGTAAAATGCTTTTTCATAGACAGTCAAAAATAGGAATATCCTCACCTCTTAAAGACTTGCCTTTCTACGGGGCGTTTCAGCTCAAAGCATCCATAGTACACTTACAGTGTAAAAAAAGTACATGTATTATTAAATTGCCCGATTTTTGTTTGACGCGAGAAATCAAAAGCAACAAACATACATAATTCTTTATACACTGGATGTCCTATGGATACTTTTAGCTGAAACGCTCTGTATACAAATTTGGACCTTAATTCCCCAGTTCGTTCCTCTTCTAAGCCTATTTCCAATTTTCAAGGTTTGCCCATTTGCCCAATTTTCCATGATACCTGGATATTTATGGCGAAACAATACATTTTAGACCTTTTAGTGAACGTAATTATCTATATTAATTGTATAATGCCTGTTATACTGTTACAGACGGATTTATGCAAGCACATTCGTATTCAATTTGAATGGACTCGTCAGCATTTTTTACCATTTCTTTTTCATGCCTTTCCTCTTCTTCATCATTTGGGTCTTCTTCTTCGGGGCACAGGTAAAATATATTTAAAACACGTCCCCATTTTTTATTGATAGTAATAAATCATTGTAACCCGTTGCGTTCAACAAATATGGTTCGTCAATAAATACGTATAGGAAACGACGCAGAATTCTTATGTGACAAAAAACGGTTTGATTGAGGCGATTCTTCAAACGACATACATTTCCTCAGTATGGACGACACTCTGCACTTGTAAGTTTACTTTTAGGCAACAAAATTAGAGAATAATAAATGCTGTTCAAAAATTTCAACAGAATCCCATATGAATTTGCGTGTACTGTAGATCTATGTTTGCTAATTGTGTGCATATTTCCAATATTTACAGTTGACGGACATCGAAAACGTTACTACGCAGAGACGCGGGATGGTTTGTACAACGGTTCGACATTTGTCATCGCTCACACTTTATCAACGCTCCCTTTCATTCTCTTCACTACATTTTTTTCAGGCAGAATCGTCTTTCAGTAAGCTTATCTGAAAAAACGCTAGATTTTCAACATTTCCCAAGTCTATTATTGTATTCTGTTATTTTTCCCAGTGGGAAAATATTTCCCACTTGACATTTTATTGTGGGAAATTGTAACATATGCGTTATTATTAACAGGTCGCTAGCAGAGCCTCTCCAGGAGCTAGACTGGTTGTACATTTCTGGAACAATGACTGCGATTGCAGTGGCAGCTCAGCAGAGCACATTATTTTTCCAGAGGTTCGTGAAAAGCAAGACGAGGAACTTGGCTATTTTAATGACTTTTATATACCTGAGCATAGTTCTGAGCTCGGGAGCCCTGAAAACCATAAAGAATCTCCCAGAATACCTCAAATACCTGACTTATGTAAATCAGCCTCGCTACGCGGGTCAAGTTCTGCAGGTTCTCTTCTTCGCTCACGTAGGCACCTCCAAATCAGAATTCTCTGCTTGCAGTTTTAAGGATTTCGGAAAAGGGTGTCGCTATTTAAATGGAACTCATTACTTAAACGAACGTTTCGATACAATCGACTTTACTTTCGAGTACTCAATTCTTTTTCTCTTTGCCGCTGTTGTCTTTTTCGTCAACATTCTCGCCTACGCACTTCCCTTGTCCCATCTCGTCAAAACCAAGTTCAGAGACTAAGCTCAACATTATTAGTGTCCTCGTATTTATGTGTACATTACTAGTGTGTCATTCCAGATGATGTTAATTATTGTTAATAAATAAATGTTAATTATTGTAATGCTTTAATATGCAAACGAATATTCAGAGAAATCAAGTGTTTTTATTATTATTCTGTTAAAATAGATAAATAATTTTTGGGTCTTAAATTCAAGACAAAAATAAAGTTTACCAACGAAAACAATTAGTTGGTCATTTTCATTTGCTTTAAATCCGGACTGACGATAAAGTCGCTTCCCGTGGAGTCCACGATATCCTGCATTGTTACTCCGTCCGCTATCTCAATCAGCATCAGTCCAATTTCTTTGTCCACAGTGAAAACACACTAAAGCAATAAATAAAATTATTTGCATTACTCAGAAAGTATTGTGTAAATTACAAGGTGTTTCTTTTTTCTAAACAAGGAATTAGAATAATATATAACCAACCTTTTCTGTTATTATCATGTTGACACAATTCTTTCCAGTAAGTGGTAATGTACAATTCTGGAGAATTTTATGACCGCCGCCTTTCGCATTATGCTCCATTGTGACGATGACCTTAGTACCCGCTCCTGCCGAAGAAACTAAATCCATAGCACCTCCCATTCCTTTCACCAATTTACCCTGTACCAAACATATTTCAGTTATTATTTGACCAAAATGCATGTTAAATAATGGAAATAGAAACAGAAATTGCTTTTCTTTACGGGAATCATCCAGTTTGCTAAATCTCCATATTTTGACACTTCCATTGCTCCAAGAATCGTCAAATCTATGTGACCCCTACGAAAGATATGAGATTACGCATAAGAATTACGAATGACAGGGTAAATTAAGGCGAAATCTCTCATTACAGCTTCATTAACTTAAAATTTTAAGGGACAAGGCTAACCCTCTAATCATAGCAAAACTTTCGTCACTGGAGAAATAGGAAGCTCCTGGAAGAACAGTAACAGTTTCCTTGCCAGCATTGATGAGGTCAGGATCCTCATTTCCGGGAAGTGGAAATGGCCCCAAACCCAAAACTCCGTTTTCACTTTGTAGATTAACTTTAATTCCTCCAGGAATGTAGTTACTTGCCAACATTGGAATACCAATCCCGAGATTTGCTGTACGAAAGCATACCCAAAACCACCGTTCTTAGCAAAAATCCAATCAAGCATGAATTGAACAAATGAATTGCATTTCGAAATCTATCAACACTTACCGTACATGCCGTCCTTGAATTCCATAGCTGCTCTTCTTGCAATCGCCTCACGAACAGCCTTGGCAGGATTATTACTCGCCGCAGAACTTTTTGCAGGTTTCGTCAGCGTCAGCCTCTAAGGAAGTAAAAGAGAAGTATTTTGCATGAAGTCCATAGTTAGAAAACAAAAATTCTTTCTCGTCCCTTTTTTCCGAATTAGTGCACACCTCAATTCTCTTTTCATAACTCTTTCCCTTGATGACTCTTTGAACATAGACGCTAGGGATGTGCACATCTTCTGCAGGAATACTGTCAATTTCCACGATTTCCTCCACCTCCGCTATTGTGATCTTTGCAGCTTTACACATTGGGGGATTAAAATTTCTAGCCGTCTTTCTATTTCCAATTAAATTCGTACAAATGATAAATCAAGAACATTACCTACTTTACAGTGCAATATTTACTGTATTCACCTAAAAATAAGGTTGCCCGCCTTGTCAGCTTTCCAGGCTTTTACGAGAGCATAATCTCCGGTAATTGCTTCCTCCATAATATAACTCCTCCCTTCGAAATCTCTCTCCTCTCTTGGCTCACTGGCAATTGCAATCTAAATTGCAGAAATAATTCCATTTTTATCTACAATTATGAATTAATCCTGCAATTCAAGTGCAAGAGAATTAAATTACCTTTCCGTCCTTTGTGTACTTTATGGGGGCATTGCCCTCATGAATTAAAGTTCCATACGCTGTTGGGGTGAAAAAAGCGGGGATTCCTGCACCACCTGCTCTGATTCGCTCTGCTAACGTTCCCTTAAATAATTAAACCATATTATAAAATTTTAATTCTGAAAATTCACTACTTTAATATTTTTTACAGGAAATCTATTTTATTATTTAAAATGATAACAATGAAAACAAATAAAAAGAAAAATTACTTGCGGAGTCAACTCAACTTCCAACTCCCCGGTTAGGAATTGTCGTTCGAACTCGGCGTTTTCTCCTACGTAAGAAGAAATCATTCTTCGGATTTGTTTTTGTTTTAGCAACAATCCCAGTCCAAAATTATCCACACCCGCATTATTGCTCACAACTGTCAGCTCCTTCGTCTTGTGCTTCAGCAATGCTCCTATCAGATTTTCGGGTATGCCACAAAGTCCGAAACCTTATAGAGTCAGTCAAATTAACTTCCATACAAAAATAAATTCATTGCAAAGTGACTGCTAAATTCCTTTTCCATATACATAGCATTTTAGATTTCATTACCTCCTACGAGAAGCGTAGACCCGTCTGGAATATCTTTCGTGGCTTCTTCTGGGCTGTCATAAAACTTGGTTGACCTCACTGCCGAAGTCGAAAGACGGTAAGCCTAATTATAATGTTAATAAAAATTAATTTTTATAATGTTTGATGTTTTTTGGAATTCTTTTTGGAATTTAGAAAATATTTAACCTGCTGTGGTTTGAACAGGACATTGTTGGCAAATAGCCTTAAAAGCCGCATTTTTGGTGTGTTCTACGTCACGTTTTCCTTCTTTAGTTTGTTTATATTTTTGTAGCAAAAAAGATTATGTCATGTAAATATGGTCAGTTTTTCAAAAGGAGACTATATTCATCTCCGAGGGCCCATCATATTTCCGGTCCTACGGTACTGTTACATGTAATTTTCTGAAGTTTCTGAAAATAAAGATCATTCAAATTATTTGACGATACTTACATGTTTACAAAAAAATAAGGTTTCCCAAATGAAAAATTCAAAACAATTTGGAAAAAGTAAGCAAAGGGAATTCAATGTATATGTATTTGAAAAATTACTCTAGTCATATTGACAATACTGAGTGAACAAACCTTCCAGGATAACCTAATATATGTACCTAAAACCGGGTTACTTATAGTGTTGGAAACTTGGGAATCAAGGGGAAATTGAAAATCTTGACTAATTTACAACAAGTATCGAAAAATTTGCATATGTCAATGAATATAGAACATTTCTTGCATTAAAATTTGAATTTCAGGAAAAATTTTCTTACTTTTCTTACTGGACAGGATTTAAGACGCAAAATAATGGGAACGACTTCTTATGATGATTTTTAAACAGAATTTATTTCCAAGCATTAAATCCTAAAAACAACACCTAATTTGGTACACGCTGCCGGTATGTTAATTGACTTTTGAACGTTTTGAAGTGCTACTCAGCTGATTTGAAGAGGGGGGCTGGACAAGTTCAGTAAAGGTCCGGACAGTTGTGAAGAAAAATGTGGAATTGGCTGTAGTGGGAGTAAATACTAAAGTATGCCCCTAGAGTTCAAAAAAAGCGCGGAAGGCGGGCATGTGCAGAAGAAATGTATATTCGGGTTTCCCCGATAAATCCCGGATGATTCTATTTGCGATGACTTGAGCCCAGAAATCTGTTGGTCCAGGTAAAAGCTGTACATTATTCGACTCTCCATTTTCTTGGTTGTTGGTGACTTGTATACCTGTTGCTTATCGTGCAGCAGTCGCCGACTCGGGCAGCAACAGCAGCCAACACAGTTCCAGCTTATCCTCCAGCAAATTCTCCAGAGCTAGTGACCGAGAGCGAGGGAGGGAGAGAGGAAGTCGACCATGGATCCGGAAGTGTTCCTCGATGTGGCCAACCAGGTCACCAAACTCAAAATGTTTCCCTATTTTGACATCGCCCATGCAGCCCTCTGCTGTTTGCACGTGCGGGAAGATCTCGGATCTGGTAGCCAATTCCTCACTATGTGACCTTTCACCTTATTTTATTTCTTACTCAATCGCCAACTCACCTAATTCCATATTTCTATCACCAACACCTTAATAGCTCGAATGGATTTCAAAAATGAATGTCCATGATATTTAGCGGGCGTGAGTTTTACCCGAAGACACCCGCTGGCCACTTGGATTTGCTCTCTGGTCGAAATCTTTGCTGGAGGGATGCTGGCCAATTTCTTTTTAGGAGAACCTGTGCTAGCTGCCATTAAATCTAACCAACATTTGGTCCTCTACACCCTCGTCTGGTACACCCAATCATTTTACATAATATTCTCTTACATAATGCCTGTTGCATTCCACTTTGTTAACTACATACGCAAGTTTTCTAATTTTCTCCAGTTTTCTGATTCTATATTTTTTGTAGTTCCTCAATTCTTTGTAATCTTCATATTTCTGTAATTCAATTTATTCTAATTTTTTCTAACCGTTCACAATATACTGTACGGTTATTTCTAGGAATTCTGGAATTTTCTAATTCGAGTTATTTTTCTATTTTTGATAACTTTCTATTTCTCTCTATAAATAAATTGAAGCTCTTTAAAATAATTTTGTACATCAATTTCGTTTAATTTCAGGTACTTAATATTCTATTGCCCGTTTGACGCGGTGTACAAACTTTGCAAGTTCCTTCCGGTTAAATTGGCGTTCAGTGTAATGAAGGAGATATATCGTGTCAAAAAGGTTTACGATGGAGTCACACACGCCCTCAAAGTCTTTCCTAGCGGCTACCTTATTGCTTTGATTGTCGGCACGGTCAAAGGTCAGTCTAAACATTAATTCTCTAAATAGAAGTCCATATTCAAAATTTTCTGGAATTAATTTACTAATTGAAAAATAATTAATTTCAATATTCAGGAAACGGAGCAGGTTTCTTGATAATGTTTCAACGACTTCTCAGAGGTGTCTGGACTCCCAACGCTGTCGAGCTTCTTCAACCATCTTTGTAATTAACAATTATTTTTATGATGGAATGTATATTACAAGAAATGAGATGCATTCCTGCTAACTCTAATGTAGTACAGTGGGATTCGAATTTCTTTTCTGGGATTATTTTTGTTTTCCTAATGAAATATGCCCTACTTGGGAATTAATTAGCTAATTTATTGAATTTTGTAATTGTTTCAGCCCAACAAAAGCTTGTATTGCTGCTTCGGTCATATTCCTCCTGGACAAAAAGACAGATTTCATTTCGGCTCCCCACAGTCTGCTCTACCTCGGCATTGTTGTATTTTTCGTCTACTTTAAGGTATGTGCCAAATATGCAAAGCATTTCCCTTTCCGAAAAGACATGAACGCCCATGTTGCATTTTATGAAAGCCATAATATGCATTGAACACAGATCTACTTCGATGACTCACAAATTAATTAGGTGGCAGTTGAAATAATGCTAGTTCAGAAAAAAGAGTCATGTAATGTTTGTCGCTTCTCTAGTACATGAACAGAGGCGTATTTAGAATGGGTTTAGGGGGGAGCTAAAAATTATATTACCGAGATATTATATAAATAATATAGATAACGATGGTAAAAAATATAAAAATTTAAAACTGAGAAAAAGTTTTCTCCCGAAATGTATTCGTAATACGACACTCTTCATGATAATAAGAAAGAGACATTGACTTTTTTCTGAATTAAAGTAGGGAAAATTTGTGAGTCTTGGGAGTAGATGAGAAATGAGATAAAATGGTGAATGATTTTAGGTTTCTTCGATTTTGTTGGGGATCAACGACCCGTTCGCTCCTTTCGAGAATATTTTTTGTGCATTGTGTTTGGGTGGATTGGCTGATGCAATTAGCCGGGCTTTCGGAGCGAAGACTGGTGAAAACAAGGGAGCGGACAAGCCGGCGGAGGCGGCGAAGAAGAAGGAATAATGATGGATTTTATTGGAACTTAAGTGCTTTGATGCCAATTTTGTAAGTTTTTTTGGCGCGGATTGTTTTAGCAACTGATGTCCAGCTCTTATTATTTCATTTGATATTGAGTTTGTATTAATGAGAATCAATTGAGGAATAGGAGCTGGACAATCCAAATTCTGTATTCTCAAGAACAATAATATTCTAGTCAGAAATAAATGGGAGGTGTTTGAGCGGGAACCTTTTTTTGTACCTTTTTTCACGGGGAACATACCTACGCCACTAACCAACACTTCTGGCGACTCTTACTGCACTGCACTCAGAACAACGAAAACCATCCATTCACCCAACAGTCAGACCGTTGGCACGAGAAACACAAAGTTCTATATTATATTCGGTAGTAATGACTTATGGCTCTGCAGACAAGTGTTCTATGGGGCTAAGGCTACTGCGGGCAGTTGACACTGGCTCATGGATTACAAAAGCTGAGGAACTCAAAGATACTCGACGATATCACATTTGATGAGGATGTTCGGACAGGAAACCATAAAACTCTTATCTTTCCGCGTCTCACGCTCGCGCACTGATTTCCTTTCACTCAAAATCTTCTGAAAAATCGGCAACAGACTCACGTCCAAATTTATCTCACTGAAGTTCAAAGAATTGTCCAGTCGCCGAGGAACGCTGTAGCTCCGGTACTTCGATAACTTTGTCGCCGAACCGTCTCCTGAAGAATGGTGCTGATGAAGGGCGTGGTGGTGCGATCGGTGCGGCCGTTTCAGAGACATCCGGTCAATCCGACCCGTTGAAGACGAAAACGGGTGCAGGTCTCCTAAACACACAATTAAAACCCACCACATTAATTAAAACCCAACCTTATCATCAAAATCCCATTCTACACAATTACATCGATAATTTAGCTAAGAAACCAAAATTTCTTTGTTGTTACGCATGTGCCAGTGCGTCCCTTAGGTTTTCATATAAATTCTTCAGAAATCTTAGATTTGTAAAAGTGGGCGTACCCTCTGAGGAAAAGAGAATTTCCCGTTCTGCGACGGACTCTTCTTCTTCCTCCTCCTCCTCCTCCTGAACTTTTTTGACACTGAGTGATTTCTTTTCTATACCGGGGCTTTTGGCTTTTCTTTTTCCCTGGAAGAGATTTCTGTCGAGGTAGCGGCGTTCCTTGCGGAGCATGGCCCAGATTTCTTCCTGAGTGGTGCAAGAGTTGTTTTCGAGGAGCGTGACGATGCCGAGCTGACTCTCGCTGCTGCTCCCCTTCATCTTCTTCGAGTGCGTCTTTTCCAAGTGGATGATGTCGTACTCGGACTTGTTCAGTCGCGAAGTGAGCGGAAACATCGCCAGCGGCAGCTGCTCCTCCTCGGGGATTTTTGGAAGACTCTTCTCCTCCATCGTTTCCGGCTTCTTCTGGAGAGTGAGCGTTTCTGCTGGAGCGAACAAGATTGTCTTTGCTGAATTTATCACGGAGCTAGTCAGCCCTTCCCAGGGCACACTGGCCATTGCTTTCCTACACCCACCACCACCAATTAGTCAGACCTAAACTAACAAATATTAGTACTCATCCAAAACCTACATTTAGTCTTCCCGCAAAACAAAAAGTTTTAAAATACTCCAAAATTCTTCCGCAGTGACAATAATTTTGTTTTGCGAAAAAACTAAATGTGGCATAATTATAGGTTAGTTACTTCAATGGGCTTTCAATGAACACATCTTCGCCTCCGTCTGAGTTGAGGCTGTACAGTGAACTCACATCCGTATCTGCACACCACACAAATTCCACACACAGGGTGATTCATTAGTGTCAAAATCCAAAAATCAAACTCATTAGTATTATTAATGGATTAGAGTGTGAGGAAATTGAAGGAAACGGAAATAAATGGACGTACCCTCTTTTTTAAGGACTTCAGACTTGGGTATAGCCAAATTGTGCATGGCATCATGTAAAATTTCTTGAGCATCGTCTCCTAATATTTTAGCTAAGGCCTGTTCCATTCCAAATTATTAGTTACCTCAATCAAGTATACTATTTCTAGACCTTCTATTAATACAACTGTATAAATAAGTGCATACTAAGAAAAACTAGGTCAACCATAGTACTAGAATAGTAAAAATATAGTATTCTGTCAAGATTCGTGTAACCATGGGGATTCTCCTATAAGGTTCTCTCAAGCGAGAATTTTTAATTTAGAATTATTGCTAGGGTTACCAATGTAACCAATGCATGGTGCAATGTATCCCCTAGCAAATAATACAGAAAAATTAAAATGTTGGAATTAAAAATTCTCGCTTGAGAGAACCTTATAGGAGAATCCCCATGGTTACACGAATCTTGATATTCTGTTATGTAAAGTAGGAACAATAGAAATTGGATGGTTACTTGAATCTCACTGTCGACCTCGCGTATTTGTTTACGAATCTTTTGGTTGTCTTGTTTGGCAGCTTTGAGTTCATTTTCGTAAATGGATGTGGCGGAAGGTCTTCGTGTGGCCGATCCAAACGGCGGCTTTATCGTCGGCCGCAATTTGTGGTTCGTCCCTTTTGGGTTTCTTTTTAGCTCGATTACCTAGGTACATGAAAAACAAAGAAATGTGATTCCAGGGGCGTAAATTATGGTCTTACAGGAATTTGGCATTAGACTGCGTGAATTTGGCAGGTGTACTAGGACAATTATGATTGGGTGGAATTAGAAGCGTACCTTTGGCAAGAAGACGAGACAGAGGGTGGCAGTGGTACAGAAGATAATGAATGTGGAGATGATAAGGAAGCAAGCATCCTGTTTGTCGGACAAGACGTGGGACAAGGGCGCCCCCAACACACACATCATCACCGAGTTGTACACACTCATCCCGATGTATTTTGAGTCATTCAGGGCGGGGATACTCACGTGTCGGGTCTCCCAAGCCAAAAAGCATCCAAACATCTAAAAACAATTTCAGTTATTAATATCACTTGGCCTTGACCCAATTAATCACAATTCATCTCTTTTCCACCCTAACTCTACAGGGTAGACCCCAAATCACGCATCATAGGCAAATAACATCAAGCTTGGGACAATATAGTCACGCATCTTAAGGAAATAACATTGTTAGACGCATTTTCAAACATTAAGGCGCTTTTCTATTTCCTATGTTGCGTAACTAGCGTCCAACACTGTACAAATAACACAAACGAGACTTTCAAAATCTCTGTTTCCTGTCAAAAATTGTTGTAATACCTCCAGAAGGGATGCAAATTCTGGAAATCGAAATTAATTATATCCTATTCATTAATTATTCCCATTTGTACCAGTGAAAAATGGGAAAAAGTAAAAAAAAAGTATTTTCCATTCGAAATCTTATCATTAACCAATCTTTTTATAGCTCTCTTGAATTAATGCAACATCTGCATCCTAAATACCTCTGTCGTCTTGTCTTGTAAATCTTGTAATATGAGATTTTATATATGGTAAAATTAAAACCAGAACGATATCTGTTTAGCTTGCCATACAAATGGAATTTAGGGTTGAATAGGAGTCAGATAATTAGTACCATGAGAAGTCCCTTGTAAGCGTAAATGGATCCGACAAAGTAGCTCATGTACTGACTTTTACAGTACTCATTTTCCGGAATTATTTGAATGTCATCGTTTTTAGGGTTCGTCTGCAACAAATATAGTTCCTCGTCAGAAGTTAGCAAACAGAAAACTATGCAGAAGGGAAATATTGAAATGGAAGTATTACGT